>OU975421.1:2996767-3451767 GCA_918857605.2 Philereme vetulata
AGTGACCCATGGGAAGTTTGAAATTTTATTACAATTTTAATAATACCTAACCAGCCCGCTAATATTTCATGGGTAAGAGGGTCGCGGGTGGTTGGGATAAAGCCGAAGTATTCTTATCTTGTAATATTAAATAATTGACTATTTCTTCCGGGTGTAAATTCAACTATTATATAAAATATATATAAATATTGCTGGACAATTCACACAACGCTATCTAGCCCCAAACTAAGCAGAGCTTGTATTATGGGAACCAGATAACTGATAGAATACTTATATACTTTTTTTTGTAAATACATACTTATAATATATAGAAAAACAACCAGACCCGGAACAAATATCTGTAGATCATGCAAACATTTGTTCCGCAGCGGGAATCGAACCCGCTACCTCCTGCGTCTCAGCCGGCTATTCACCCACAGCGCCACGGAGGTTGTCAAAATATTGAAAATAAATTCCCGTAATATTTGTCCAGAGAACGTGGGGGGATTAATTTAATTCAATTTTAAGTATTGGGCGCCAGGATCGAAGATCCGATCCGAATCCCGAGTTGACGATGCGATAAATTTATAAATGGCTATATAATATTATATATAATATTATATATTATTATATATATTTATATAATTTATAATGGTCGAGCTCGAAGATCCTCAATGATGTAGAAATTACAACCAACGTTTTCCATTTGTGACGTTGAAAACCATGACAGGTTTTAAAGAATTTAAGTAAACGGTCACAAATAAACGTGGTTAAAAGATGAACGTTGAATAGGTTAATTAAAAAACATTTAAGGTTATATATTTATAAGAAAAAAAACCGTCTCCGCCTGCTCTCCAGCTAGGCAATTTCAGCCTGCAGTACAGCCTTCGCTCCACGCTCGAGGCCCTGGTGTCCCAGGCTTCGCTCCGAACTCAGTCTGCGGCAGGCACCACTCGTTTTATGGATGACTGGTGCACGTGAATTTTTGGTGGGCTACGGCGTGGCGTCGCGGGTGGTGGAGTCCAGTGGGAACACACGAAATCCTCAAGTACGAATCCAATATATCTCGACCTTCAAGACACGCGTTGGTCAGCTCGAACACACCCAAATCTCTCCGCTCTCTCCATGCCCGCAAACGCCAATCGGTAAAGTATTCTGCACAGAATAAGGGAAAATAGGTTAACCTAAGCAACCCCGATTGGCGTTTACGAAGAAGAAGATTATTATTATTATTCTTCTTCTTCTTCTTCTTCTTCTTCTTCTTCTTCTTCTTCTTATTCTTCTTCTTCTTCCTCTTCCTCTTCCTCTTCCTCTTCCTCTTCCTCTTCCTCTTCCTCCTCCTCCTCTCCTCCTCCTCCTCCTCCTCTCCTCCTCCTCCTCCTCCTCCTCCTCCTCCTCCTCCTCCTCCTCCTCCTCCTCCTCCTCCTCCTCCTCCTCCTCCTCCTCCTCCTCCTCCTCCTCCTCCTCCTCCTCCTCCTCCTCCTCCATCTCCTCCTCCTCCTCCGCCTCCTCCTCCTCCTCCTCCTCCTCCTCCTCCTCCTCCTCCTCCTCCTCCTCCTCCTCCTCCTCCTCCTCCTCCTCCTCCTCCTCCTCCTCCTCCTCCTCCTCCTCCTCCTCCTCCTCCTCCTCCTCCTCCTCCTCCTCCTCCTCCTCCTCCTCCTCCTCTCCCTCTCCCTCTCCCTCTCCCTCTCCCTCTCCCTCTCCCTCTCCCTCTCCCTCTCCCTCTCCCTCTCCCTCTCCCTCTCCTCTCCCTCTCCCTCTCCCTCTCCCTCTCCCTCTCCCTCTCCCTCTCCCTCTCCCTCTCCCTCTCCCTCTCCCTCTCCCTCTCCCTTTTTTTACCTTTTACAAACACCATTTCATTTTTTACTAAACATTAGCAGAGAAACAGTACAGTTTTTATGATATAATAACTATAAGTAAGAAATAATAATAACTATAATAACTATACTTACAGTTATACTTATATAACTGTAAGTTATACGTGATTTATGTATGGTCTCTGAGTGACCATATAAATTAGTTTATAATTCCATATATCTTAGCCGCACTATGTTTTGTTATCTTGTAAATACGTTTATACATGTTTTACTAAATGTTTGGGTACAAAACATGCCTGTCAACGATATAGGTACTTACCCAGATTTCGAAGGGCAAGTGTGTGAACTGAGAGACCACACATTAAGTAGTATATCATTTTATTAAATTCTTTACAAACTCCAATATTCGCTTTACAAATGTTTTATAGCTTTTACTAAACCTTTTAGTTAAAAAAACTACAAAAAATCATGTGGTCACTCAGTCCACACACACATAAAAAATCGATTGATCTATATTTGAATAGTTAATTCAGCACCGGATGTTAACGGAACTATGCAGATAACTTCAAACTACCATTTCATTCAACTTTCATTCTATTCCCACTTAAATTACAGTTTAAAATCTCATGAAAAGTGTATAAATACCTGCACTGCAACTGGAGATCAAAGGTTTTCATTTCTAGTCTTACGTGGTTCGAAATAAAGTTGAATTTCCTAAAATTCTCTAAAAGCAATCAGTTCTCGGTTCAATGAGTACTCTATCATGGATGAGATGCTGCACTGCACCCGTTTTTAATAAGTTGCATCTGTGATGACGTCACAAGGTTGGGTATAACGGGCATTCTAAATTACCGACAAGGTTGATTCTCGACTTGCTCTTGACATTTGACTTTAGTTGCTTGACTCTCTGGATAACTTAAAACACACCTTTTGGCAATGTTTAGATAAACCACAAAAAGTTTCGGCTGCCAAGCAGTATTTTGTATTTCGGTTTGAGGCTTTGTACCTGTATGCCTCAAGTTGATGGACGCAAGGCAGTGCATCGTAGGGCACATTTCTAAGGTGGTACCTACGAGACAATACTTTGTTATAGGCGATGGTTAGGTACCACTTAACATCAGGTGTTCCATCTCCAGAAGGCATAAAAGAAAAACATTACTAAAACCATAACGATTGGCGGCTTATCACCAGACAGCGCCATCTATTAAGCAAGGTGGAACTGGTTTTAGGGTTCCGTACCCAAAAGGTAAAACGGCACCCTATTACTAAGGCTGTCTGTCTGTCAATCTGTCCGTCTGTCACCAAGCTGTACTCATGAACCGTGATAGTCAGACAGTTGAAATTTTCACATATGATGTATTTCTGTTGCCGCTATGACAACAAATACTAAAAACAGAATAAAATAAATATTTAAAGGGGGCTCCCATACAACAAACGTAATTTTTTTTGCCCGTTTTAGCTCGATATTGATAACGGCAACAGGAAGACGCTTGAAATATTCACAGAATATTTAGTTATATATTCATTTAAAAAATTAATAATTAAATTAAATTAAAACAAATATTTAAGGGGGGCTCCCATACAACAAACGTGATTTTATTGCCGTTTTTATAGATAAACTAGCTGACCAATCCGCAGCTTCACACGCGTAGTTTTTAAAATTAAATAAAAACATTATCCTCCTTCTGCGCAGTTGGGTAAAAAGTAGCCTATGTCACCCGGGGATAGTGTAGCTTCCCAACAGTGAAAGATTTTTTTAAATCGGTCCAGTAGTTTTGGAGCCTATTCAATACAAACAAACAAATATTTCCTCTTTATAAATTAGTATAGATGGTACGGAACCCTTCGTGCGCGAGTCCGACTCGCACATTGCCGTTTTTTTTTAATCTGACATAAAAAGCCCTCATTTTAACTGACGCTGATGTCGCAAAGTTACATATCACTTTACCTTCACCTGTATGTAGGTTGTGTAAGGTCGGCAAACAGATAAAAATCCTATAATTTAGGTCAAATGGACTCACGTACGGAACGTCTCGTAGTAAATACCGAATTACTAGTCAGGCCTAGTCTAGACATGTAGGGATCGAGTTGTAGGCATGCATTACAACATTTGTTATGCCTGGGTTACACGGTACAAGTAAACGAGAAACTTACCACTTTTTTATTTATGCTGCCGTCGTAGTAGGCAGTTGGTATGTGCACAAATAACAAACGTTGTCTGGAACAGATAACCTTTTAGGGGTAAGGGGCCGCCCATTAATTACATAGTATTAATTCCATTAATTTCAGGGGTGGAGGGGGTCTAGACGAATCTCGCCCAATCCCACTGGGGAGAGGGGGGTCTCAGCTAATATCACGTATTTTTTTTAGGATTCCGTACCCAAAGGGTAAAACGGCACCCTATTACTGAGGCTCCTCTGTCTGTCTGTCCGTCTGTCACCAGGCTGTATCTCATAGTTAGACAGTTGGAATTTTCACAGATGATGTGTTTCTGTTGCTGCTATACCAACAAATACTAAAAACAGAATAAAGTTAATATTTAAGGGCTCCCATACAACAAAAGTGATTTTTTTTTGCTCGTTTTAGCTCGATATTGATAACGGCAACAGGTAGACGCTTGAAATATTCACAGAATATTTAGTTATACATTAACTTTAAAAATAAATAATAAAATTAAATTAAAACAAATATTTAAGAGGGCTCCCATACAACAAACGTGATTATTTTGTCGTTTTTATAGATAATGGTACGGAACCCTTCGTGTGCGAGTCCGACTCGCACTTGACCGGTTTTATTTTAATTTGATTACTGTCAATCTAGATTTACGAGAGAAACAAGTATCTTGAAAGAAGTGCTTGTTTAAATAACTCCAGCGCATTTACCCTATGAATACAGATTTTGAAAAATCTCACTTGAGAAAAGGGAGGGGGAGGAGAGGGGTCAAAACAAATCTCACGATATCTCACCAGGGGGCGAGATGGGGTTAAAAAATCGTCAAAAACGTAACAGCGCCAGCGGGGCTATTTATAAACGTCGGAAGGCTATCGAATCAGTCCCCCAGTTTTATTTGGATTCGATTATAATCAGAGAACGCTATTGTGAAAGCTATCAACCATTGAATCCGTGTTGGAAGCTTTGTGGTCAATCAGAAGTCGTTTAAAAAAATTGCATGTTTTAAATACAAATCGAATCCGAAAATAATAACGGACCGATCTGATAGCTAGCCAACGTATAAGTAACTAGTGGTTTGCCCCGAACTGAGATCTCGCGAGTCTCCCTCATAAACAAAAATATATTATTCGTAATCTTTATAGTTCCACGAAAAACAAACAGGTTCGACTGTGAGTATCTATATAGTTTGACCTAAACCGCTGTACCGCGCCTGAGGTATGCGCGCAGCGAGACGGGGGGAAGTATCGGCCGCTCCGATCCATCGTCAGACGCACATGAGATAAATATCCAAAGATGGGTCGAGCGCTATCTCGTGATGTCAAGACCGTTATTTTTAAAGTGACCGAATATTTTAAAAAAGAAAAAGCAGACAGAAGAAAGCTTTGATTATAATTGCTGGTATTAAAAACAACATAGCCCATAACCATATTATTTCTTCTGTAGATGATAAGCTAAACTTATTGAATACATTCTTTTCAGAGTTCACGGCAGAAGAATGGCAGAAATGTGATGATGATGTCCAAAAAAATGAAAACAATTACTGGGATCGCTACATATACATTTGATATTATTATCGATCCATTAATAATAAGTTTGCAGAACGACTCCTTATTCAAGTTCCGATAGCGAAACGGAAGATGAAGATGATTACTTATAAAAATGTAAACATATCGTTGTATAATATAAACATATCGTTTACGATATCGTAAGATCTATTCGACAATATCGATCTCATGTGTACCTACTTTTGCTCTTTTTTCCTCGGCCCCCACCTCGCTGCACTTTCTTATGGAGCGGTACAGCAGTTTCGGTCGAATTATAAACCATTGTTGTACGGTACATGCGCAGTACCTGCACTAGATACTCACATACTTACCGCATATTTTTATTTTTTTGATATTTCTTTGTTATGTCCCACTTGTACACACGGCTACACATTAAGCTATAAATTTCCAGTATAAGCTGACCTCTCATTCTACGAAAAGCCTACACAATGCGAGGTCAGCTTATACAGGGAATGTATAGCTTGATGTGTAGCCGTGTGTACTAACCATTAGACATGTTTAATTAACTTTTTACTAACAAATATGGATCTTTGAAATCTGAAAATAAATAAATGAATGAAATGAATAACCAACTTGCTTGACCTATAGTTTCATTCAAATTACAAGTAACGAGAGTTCATGTAATATGGTTAAATTTTTTGGGTAGAAATTGCAGTTATTCTAGATTTTAGACTTTTGCCTATATTTGTGTCACTAAAGCTTTCACTCGTACCAAATTACAGCACTGTGGGGTCACTGGTGTACCCGGTGAATTTCGTAAAGTTCAGTTTTTATTATGGTTAATAAATAACTTAAAAACTACAAAGTTTAAACTTAAAATAAAAACGGGGTCAAAATGTACTTAAAGACCTTTTATTAGACGTGCCACTTGACCAGATAGTCCCATTTTGTTTTTTTTACCTCTTCTGAACCCCATTATCTCAATAACCCCTCCACATTTTTAGCTCCTTGAGTCACACCAAAATTGTGTTATCACTACCTACCTATATACCAAATTCCATGATGATCGGATTAACGCTTCGAAAGTTATCCTCGGACAAACAAACATACATACATACTTACATATATACATACATATAACACCGATTTGCCCAAGTCGATTATGAGATTTCGCTTCGATCGATCAATAATAGTCCCACAGGTCGTCTTTATGTAGCTAATCATTTAGAGGGGCGCGGGATGCGGGTTTGCAAGCGCAATTGTGCTGTTGACGATAAAATGGGGGACACTGCTTCCAATCACCCAACAATTTTGAAACATTCTGTCGACCTAAATACTCCATCACTGGTACGATCTTGCTTGTTGATTCTTGCTAGCTAGTCGGGAGACTTGCAAGTTATCGGTGCTAGTAGCTGTCCATTGCCAGGTAAGCTCGCTGTAGGTAACCAGGGCCTTAAAGTAATATGCTGATCGACTCAAATCATAGCGACTAAAACATGGCAATTACAGATTTTACATAAAAGACAATTATTGTTATTATATCTGTTGTTGTTATTATTTGTATTACAGCTATTTCATATAATTGTATTATATTTATTATTTGTATTTTAATACTATAGAATGTTTATGTAAGTATAACATTTATTATATTAATAGTACCTACCCTGGTATCTATTTATTTTGTTTTGCATTTATTTTGTCTGGTATCTATTTATTAAGTATACAGTTAACTAATAAGCTTATGCTATAAAGCTACCGTCCTTTAACATTCTCGTAAAATCCAGTCCATCCAAAGGTTGTCTGGAAGAGATTGCATTTAGCGATAAGACCGCCAATTGTACTATTGCGTGTCTAGTTTTAAGTGTTTAAATATGATTTGTTAATATACGTGTGGTATACAATAAAGCGTTTTCTATACTATTCTATTACCTACATTCAGAGTGACATACCTACCCTCGCTCACATCCTAATTTGACGTTTATTGCGAAATACAATGAGAGCCTTTCTATTTCGATTAAACCTCCTCATTTTATCTACGTATTCTAAAATAAGTGCCTCTCTTATCGTGATAAAAAAAGCCGGCCAAGTGCGAGCCGGACTCGCGCACGAAAGGTTCCGTACCATTATCTATAAAACGGCAATTAAATGACGTTTGTTGTATGGGAGCCCCCTTAAATATTTGTTTTACTTTAATTTAATTATTTATTTTTAAAGTGAATAATATAACTCAATATTCTGTGAATATTTCAAGCGTCTACTTGTTGTCGTTATCAATATCGAGCAAAAACGAGCAAAAAAATCACGTTTGTTGTATGAGAGCCATCCTTAAATATTTATTCAATCTGTTTTTAGTATTTGCTGTTATAGCGGCAACAGAAATACATCATCTTTGAAAATTTCAACTGTCTAACTATCACGGTTCATGAGATACAGCTCGGTGAAAGACGGACAGACAGACAGAGCGGAGTCTTAGTAATAGGGTCCCGATTTACCTTTTGGATACGGAACCCTAAAAATACCAGCCGAATATAGGTCATGATTACGTCATTCAAACATTTTTAAATTCAGTCGCACGCAATGTGATAAGTTCAACTTTTAAGAACGGTTTATTTAACTTTATTTTGTTTGATCTAATTACCTTTGATCTAATTAATTGTACATACGATAGGACCGACATGTTTTTTATAAAGGTCCTTATAATACATTGGAATAAAAAAAATTAACGGTCTTTAGATGATTGATTCAACTTTTTCATAACTATTTTAGTCTTGTAAATAATCATATGATTCTTTCTGTTAATACATTAGGTAGGTATGTACTTTTATGATATTTTTTTTCATAAATTACTAACTGAACAATCCGCAGCTTTGCACGCGTAGTTTTTCAATTAAAACATTAGCCTCCTTCTGCGCAGTTGGGTAAAAAGTAGCCTATGTCACCCGAGGATAATGTAGCTTCCCAACAGTTAAAGAATGTTTTAATTCGGTCCAGTAGTTTCGGAGCCTATTCAATACAAACAAACAAACAAATCTTTCCTCTTTATAATTTTAGTATAGATAGGCTGCTTGACCACGATCTCGCCTGATGGTAAGCGATGATGCATTCTACCATGGTACATGCTTGCCTAGAAGAAACCTATTCACTCGCGACTTGAAGACCCCTAGGTTGTAGTTATCAGGAAACACAGAGTCAGGCAAGGCGTTCCACTCCTTGGCGGTGCGCATAATGAAGGTGGAAGAGGACCGCTTTGTGCGTATGGGAGGTATGTATACCATGTAGCGGTGGCGCACCGCGGAGCGTCTGGTTGTCCGATGATAGAATGGGGATGGTGGGATCCAGGTTGAAAAGCTCCGCAGCACACTCTCCGAAATGTATCCGATAAAAAACCGAGAGGCTTGCAACCTTTCGACGATGCTCGAGGTTGTGGAGCCTTGCATCTGCTAACTCGTCATTGCAATTGAGCTTCTGGCTCTTCTCTCAATTGCATGTAGAGCCTCTAGCTGGTATTTCGCTGATCCGTCCCAGAGGTGAGAACAGTACTCCAGACATGATCGGACTTGTGGTAAGTATAAGTTGATCAACTGTCCTGGTGGTACTTTTTACAGAATAGTTGAACTTATGTGGAAAAATTCATATCTAAATTTTACAACAATAAATATACTTGCAGATAATTATTGATTAAAACGGGTCTTTTGATCGCGAAAGTTTGAAAAATACTAATACTTGCAGATGTATTGTGAACCCTCCTTTTTCGAAGTAGGTTAATGTAATTGATTGATGTAATCGAGCTTTGATAAGATAATGATATAGAAAATAACGAAACGAAGTAATAATGGGAATTTACCCAATCATTATTTTGCTTACTTAACTGAAAACTATTGAGCTAGTGAAGTAAGTGAAGATTATTAAAATCATTATTAGACGACCCAGTTCTGTGACCCAAACACCCAATGTGACGTCATATACAGTGGCGTAGCTACCGGAGGGCTAGAAGGAGCAGTGCCCCGGGGCTCCCAAGCTTAGGGGGCCCCTCGAACTCTGACTTACAAACTATAAATTGAACTAGTGAAAATTTCTCCCACATTCAGAATATAAACATATAATCGGTCAAGAAAGTGGTGCTATGATATTTTTTTATAAATTACAGCTGACCATTCCGCAGCTTCGCACGCGTAGTTTTTCAATAAAAACATTACCCTCCTTCTGCGCAGTTGGGTAAAAAGTAGCCTATGTCACCCGGGGATAGTGTAGCTTCCCAACAGTGAAATATTTTTTAAATCGGTCCAGTAGTTTCGGAGCCTATTCAATACAAACAAATAAACAAATCTTTCCTCTTTATAATATTAGTATAGATAGGCCAGCGTTTGAGCACGATCTCGCCTGATGGTAAGCGATGATGCATTCTACCATGGTACACGCTTACCTAGATGAAACCTATTCACTCGCACTCGCGACTCGGTTTAAAAATTAGGATTTTGTACCCAAAGGGTGCTCAACGGGACCCTATTAACGTGCCTCCGCTGTCTTTGTGTGTGTCACAGGACCGTGTTTTTTGAACGGTAACATATTTTCATTTATTTTCATAAAATAGTTTTAATTTGATAAAATTTTTATTGTTAATTAAAATAAGTTACAATTTCTATTTGGTTTTTAATTTATTTAACTATGGAGTCGACTGTACTGCGACAAATCTGGAGTACGTCGAATTCGGAACACGACGAATACGGAACAAACGATTTTATATAGTTTAGTTGGTTCCTAGTTTATTTTTTGCCCCAGAGTCTTTGGTTACCTAGCTACGCCACGGGTCACATACAACCTATGGCATTGTGTTGTGTGTAGACTGGTCGGGCGTTCGTGCTGTCCTGTCGGGCAAACATTACATTATTTTTACTGGTTGGCTGGCCGGGTCGTCACATAGGGTGGTTATGTCCAGCCAAACCGGGTCGTCAATTAATGCTTTTTATAATATTCACTAATCGGTCTTAGTGAAATAAGCTAAATAATAATTTACCCTCAAATACACGGTATCCTTTAAATCACTGTTTTCCCAGAACAAACGTTGCTCAGACCATGGTCTAATAACTGTTTATAGCATCAAATAAGAGAATAAAAAAATAAAATCTAGACCTTCTCAAATAAGTCTAACTTTGTTCAAAAACTAACCATAGCATAAAGTTCCCATGACCTTACGCTAGCCGTAGCGTATTACCTACTCCTTAGTACCTAGTAGCTACCGCTATGTTGTAGGGCGTAACGTTAAAATAGACGTTTTTAGTTCGCTACTTTTTATATTTTTCAAAAACCAATTTCGGTTTGTTTTTTAATTTGATGTTATAAATTGTTATTAGACCATGGTCTGAACAACGTTTGTTCTGGGAAAACAGTGATTTAAAGGACACCGTGTATACTGTAACTTTGTCCCTCGTAGTGATTAAATTCTGGCCGCTTGCAAGTCTAATTCAAATTCCATGGTGGAGGTAAAAAGATCTGACGTCCCGCATTGGGGTGTATTTTGCATCTGACCCCAGTCATCCTAGCTCCTTGTAACGAAGCAGGACTTTGGGTTGATGGATACAGCTTTCCAAGATCCCCGTGGATGTTGCTGTGGTGTTAGCGTATGAGGATTCGATGAGCTCCTGCAAACCCGTCTTCAGTCTGACATCGCTTGTGGCCGTATAGTGAAGTATCACGTGCTCCACCATCTCTTCTTCCTGAAGACATCCGCGACAAAGCCCACTGTCCGTGGCCCCGGTTTTCAAGAGGTGATGGTTAAGTTCAGTGTCCTATAATGATAATTGCAGGATATTATCGGCAAGCTATTTTTTGGCCTGCATGACGATATAGTAGCGGCAGTACGACTTATTGAAAATTTGGCGTAGTTTAGACATATTTTTAGTTCTTCCCAAGGTCTTTTGAAAAAACATGTTTGTTTTACTCGGCTCAGCCAAACTAGTTAGTAGGTCGCAACAGTCAAATCTAGTTTTGTCAAAAAATCCGTTTTACCGGGTTATTAGTTTTGACTGTATAATACACAACCCTGTATTGTTATGTACGACATTATTTTAACACAGACATCCGGAACCGTGTTAACTGACTTTAGAGGTGGGTAGCTTGAATATTTATCCAGGAATCTATACACTTCCGTAAATTGGTCGCCAATTTAAGTTAATATTGTGATAATAATATTGCCTTCGTGACGACGCCGCTTAGTTATAAATAAATAAATAAATATTGCTGGACATTTCAACTATTTTTAAAATGTTGGTAGCAATGCTTTCGAGTTGGAACTCACTGATTGGTCAACGCAAAATGACGTGGGCCAATCGGTGAGCTCTTCGCATCGGGCGATTTTATACTAAAACCTTTGGAAAGTTGCTCATTCGCTTCGTGGCTTACAAGGAACATTGTAAGCTTAAACATGAGTTTATAACAAAAAGTTATTACCTAGTCGGCGTTCTTCTTTCCTACGAATCCTGATATTGAGCTAATCTTACACAGGTAAAGAACGCTTACTTCATACCGAAACAGCAGTGAGCTGCTTCGCGGCAGAAATAAGTATGGTGGTCGTTTATTTACTATAGCTTGGTGATTCTTATTCTGAATTAATTAGTTCATACAATGTTTTTTCTTAGAAGAAATGGTGCGACAAAGTAATATTGTTTATTTAAATTAGGCGCAGGAAGTAGATAACTTATCTATAAAGTACATAAGGTCATTGTTAAAAATATAAGAGTAAGTTATATATAACGTAAGTGAAAACTATTAATAAACGTGTAACAAAATTCTCCAATGGCAGTTATCTCTTATTACATAAATAGATGCCGCCAGCGGCTTCACTCGCGTTGTTTGTCAATAAAAAGCCTATGTTATAATCTATGTTATATATACCTATATATCCAGGTTATAATCTACATTTATACAAAATTTCATCGCAATCGGTTCAGCCGTTCCGATGTGAAAGAGTAACAAACATCCATACATTCATACATACAAACTTTCGCGTTTATAATATTAGTAGGAAATTTTTACCGATTATTGATAACTATATTTTTCACACCACCTGCTCGACAACGTCAAATTGCCTCGTACGTCACGCAATTTAGAAATGTACCCTCCCTACGATGCACTGCCCTGCGTTCATCAACATGAGGCATACAAGTGTAGCCTCATGTGCCTGTAATTTCACCGGCAACCATACCCACACCGAAACACAGTTATGCTGCTCGGCGGCATGGTAGATAGATGCTGGAAGTAATTTCCTGGGCGAGCCGTTTTACAAGGAACTCTACTATTAATTATATGTATATATATATACATATGCATACTCAATAACTCACAAATCATTCTGAATATCCCGATTTAGCGAAAATATATTTGATATCTAATATTTCCCACAATTTAACACTCACTTTATCAGCAAAAGACAGTATTGACGAGTACTATGAACGAACATATTGCCAAAACATTGCCGGCAACTTAAAATTACTCATAAGTATTGATTAAAACGGGTATTTATCGCGTATTTCCCTTTTTTATTTGTCATCCCGACGTTTCGGATGTGTTGCAACAGTCGTGATCACGGGTTGACTGGAGTACTTGGATCTACCGTCGAGAGGTGTGGGTAGCTGCAGCAACTACCCTCACTTGGTCTTCAGAATTAGAAATGTCCTCGTCCATAGTACGACACACTACACTAATCGTATCTACGAAACGTCGGGATAACGAATAAAAAGGTACATACGCGATAAATACCCGTTTTAATCAATAATTATGTACAGTGATCGCGAAAGTTTGAAAAATGTTACTCGTTTAGGAGTCCCCTAAAATCGATAATATTGCAAAATTTACAAGAATATTGAATCGATATTAACATTTTATTGATATATTAACCTAGTTACTTATAATACATTATAATAATTATTAAGGCTAACCGATATAGAAATTATACATTTTGAAATATATGTTTACTAAATAACTTTTTAAATAAAACTTTGTAACCTGCCATAATATAACTTATATTATTCGGTACAAGATAATTGACTTAGGATTATGTACCTAAAACAACTTTAACTGAATTTTCACTGAACACAAGAGTTTTTATACGAAACGTTTCTTAAAAATCATTGAACTTCGGGAACGAACATTGCTTTTGTAGGTGAAGACAATGAGGGCAATTTACCATAAGTTAAATTATTTTTTTACTTGTATTTAATTTTGGCACATGTTAAATTAAAGTTTGACAGCATTTCGGTGTTTATTTATTTATTATTAAACACACAAAACACATTACAATCACTTACAATTAAAGATTACTAAAATGCTATTTTGATCTGGATTGTAACATAAACACATGGGCGTACAGCTTAAATAACTTACAAATCAAGCAGACGAGCTGAAGCAGATAGAATATCTATATATTCTACAAAATTAATAATAAGTTAAGTTGTCAAACTTTAATATAAATCTGTCGTTCTTTGTCCATAACAATCAAGAGGGTTTCATCATCATCATATCATCCGTAGGACGTCCACTGCTGGACAAAGGCCTCCCTCATTGATCTCCAGGAACTGCGGTTGGAAGCGGCCTGCATCCAACGCCGACCTGCGGTTCTTACCACAGAATATAAAAAAAAACAATAGAACTAGCATGATGACTTTTTACTAAGAAAACCAGTGTAGCTAAACTCACACATGTAAAAACTAGCACACTTAGAAATAAAAGTTATAATTGGTTGAAAGAGAACGTTCAAAAAGTCATAAAACCAATTTAACGGATATAAAACCTTAGCTACTATGGAACATGGTTTAAAATACAATAAAATATACAGTAACAAAAACTTAAAGTTTACTTCTTCTACTCGGCAAAAGATAGCGCTTTAGAAAATATTTTTATTTTAGTCTCTATTAATTAGAAATAAGACTGATAATGCAATGGCTGTTACTTGATTACCCACAAAACGAAGCCACTCAACAACAGATGGCGCTGTCGTAAACGATTTTTGTTATAGTCTCTAACTGCAAAGAATAAGATTGATAATGCAATGGCTGTTACTCGCACGCTCAAATAACAGCGCTACTCACTTAGTGATGTACCAATGAGCATACAAGACGAATGTATCGATATCGATTATCACCTGCCTACTACGGGTAACGAAATAGGTACGTCAGGTTATATTTGTGGTGGTCGAAATAAAAAGCTTTTCTTTTCTTTCTTTCTTAACATAATCACAGGTATCCAACTCATAAATACTTACTTACAAAAATATTATATTACTGGAATATTATATACTGAATTATTATATGAGGGGCACACTAAAAGTTTCCGGAATCAATAAAAAAATACTAATATTGGTAAAAAATGAATTTATTGTTTCTTAAAATATTCTCCCTTTGCGCCAATGCACTTTTTCATAAGATTGAACAAATTTTAAAAACATTTGTGCCACTCCTCCGGTGGTGACGTCAGATACATGTTATTCATACTCTTCGACAGCCTCTTCTGGTGATGAAAACCGTTGATCGGGTAATTAGTTCATAATTTTTGGGAACATAAAAAAGTCACACGGTGCCAGGTCATGACTCTGTATGCTGGATGACTCATAAGTTGTACGTTTTTTTATTTTTTTTATGTCTTGCGCCTTGGGGAAACTGAAAACAGAAGTTATTATATTAATCCACACCATAGGTCTAAAATACATTCAGAAAATCATCAATTAATCAACAAGGAATTAACGGCTTAAAACTTATACACCTTTTAATAGGTGGTAACTAATTAAAGCTATCGATAACACATTCATCAGTATATTGGGGTCACATCCCTAATTGAGTAGCTTCAGTTGAGGTTTAAGAGAAACGCGACCTTAAGGAGTATGATTCACAGTCTATTTTGTTTGACGATTTTGCATTTTAAACAAAACTAACAAAAAACAATAAAATAATACTTACCGGTAATAGGATATGCCCCCTTTTGTAAAATTTTTGGTTCGGCTATAATATTTACACTCCGAAACGGCACAATATGACATTTTTATATTTTTTTGAAGTACGTTTACCCCACAGTAATTGAAACTCGACTGAAGTGAGCGAAGCTTGTAGTGCGCGGAACTCCGCGTACTTGGTGTTACGCGGGCCCGCCTACTTACGACTTCTATTGTTTTTTGTGTTCTGTGGTTCTTACCAAGTCGTCTGCCCATCTTGTAGGTGGACGTTCTACGCTGCGCTTGCCGGTCCGTGGCCTCCATTCGATAACTTTCCGGCCCCATCGGCCATCTGTTCTGCGCGCTATATGGCCTGCCCATTGCCACTTCAACGTGCTAATCCGTCGGGCTATGTCGGTGACTTGAGTTCTCCTACGTATCTCCTCATTTCTGATTCGATCCCGTAGAGAAACCCCGAGCATAGCCCTTTCCATAGCTCGTTGAGCGACTCTGAGCTTATTCATAAGGCCAATAGTGAAGGACCACGTCTCGGTTCCATATGTCGGCTCAAGAGGGTTTGCTTTCAGGTTAACATGCCGAAGGACCCTATTGAAGTGTATTCGGGGTCTGTAAATTAGTTAATAGAAATTTAGTATGAAATTTAATTCCGGGGAAGTTTTTTTCTAGTTTTGCATAAATCAAATAATAAGTTTTGTGTGTACAATTTTCATTTTTTTATGAGATGATGTTGCTGCCTATTTTATATTCCATCACCTAGAGACAGAGACAGAGATAGTCTCTTGTGCCTTTTCAATCTACAATTTAAGGCTGTTATTGTCATATTAGTAATATTTAGAGATATTTTGTAAAGGTAAGCTATTAATTATCACAATAAAGACATACATTACCATACATTGTTTTATTTCTTTGTTTTAAATGCGAAGACATAAGGTATTTTCCACAAATATTTCTCACTAGCTGTTGCCCGCGACGTCGTACACGTTACACTACTAAATATGTAGGTAGCCTAGAAATATAGCCAAACTCGCTGTTGCAACTTGACTTGACATCCCATTTTTATCCCGTGGAAACTGATTTATATGATACGTAAAATTATATGATGTGGTAATCCAGATTATAATGTACGTATATACCCAATTTCATCGAAATCGGTTCGGCCGTTACGACGTGATTGAGTAACAAACAAACAAATAAATACAAACATCCAATCTTTCACATTTATAATATTAGTGTGATTACACAATCATCACAAATAATATTTAAACAGTTTGTAACCATGTCTAACTCAACGGTATCTTAAGATAAGCGTGAATAGTGAATATTCTAGATCTTTTTGCTACATATTAGACCACATCATCGGTTATCTATCAGTTAAGTGTGTGGTACTACACCACTGATACCCTAGGTGAAACTAAAATGATCCATTCCATACAAAGGTTGTACTGTAGAGACCGCTACTTAGCGATAAGACCGCCAATTGTATACATTCATTTCAATACTGTTTGGTATTTATAATTGTTTTGTTGTTTATGATGTGCAATAAAGTGTTATCTAATTGAACGAGCGAAGCGAGATCTCTAAATCAACTTGGGCAAATCGGCGTTGTATGTAAGTATGTTATTTTGTTCGAGGATAACTTTCGAAGCGTTTATTAGATCATCGTGAAATTTGGTATAGTGGTACGTAGTGATGGCACAATTTCGGTGTGACTAAATGAGCCAAAATTATGGCGGGGTTGTTGAGATATTGGGGTTCAATTGGGGTAAAAAAAACAAAATGGGACTATCCGGTCAAGCGGCACATCTAATAAAATGTCTTCGTGAGTACATTTCGACCCCGTTTTTAGTTTAAACCTTGTAGTTTTTAAGTTATTAAACATAATAAAAATTCACAGGGTACACCAGCGACCCCACAGTGCTGAAATTTGGTATGTGTGTAGCTTAAGTGACACAAATATAGGCAAAAGTCTGGAATTCAGAATAACTGTAATTGGTACCCCAAAAAAGGATAACCACAAAACATTAACTCCCGTTACCTGTAATTTGAATGAAACTGTAGGTCTGTAGGTAAGTTATTTATTTGGTTAATTATTTCGTGGCACTGTTTTGATAGTCAAAGATTAAAAATAATATTTTTTTGTTCGGAAACTTACGAGATCTCAGCTCGGGGCGAAGTTATAAAACATTGAATTTTGAGAACAAACATTCGTTTTTTAACGATAATGAGTTCAATCGTTGCCACAAACTAAAATAAAATAATGTAATGACATACGGTGCTGAGACGTGGACGCCCACGGTAAGACTAGTCCACCAATATAAGGTTGCGCAGGGAGCTATGGAACATGCTATGCTTGGAGTTTCTCTGAAGGATAAAATCCGACGGTATCCGACAAGAACCAAAGTTACCAACATAGCCCAGCGGATTAGCAAACTGAAGTTATTTTTTTTTTCGAATGGACTAATCTCGCTGTTGGCCTCTGAGGCCATTGCAGCTTAACCGAGCTTTTGGCGAGCGCAGAAGGCGCTCAGCCCTGTAATTTTTTGATGAGGCAACTAGCACAAGGGCACCACTTAGGTACGAACCTCGGCTTGGGCTGTTGCCGGGACGGGGATAGGAGAGAAACGCCCGGGTACGTGCTTGTACCTCGTATAGGCGGCGACTCAAGGGACTCGTCGACCTCGCCGGCGAGGTCGGTGTATTTGTTTATCGAGTGTTTGCTCTGTCTAATGTGGATGACTCTTCCGCATTAGCGGAAGTGTTTTCGTCATCCGGGTTTCCGAGAACGTGTCTCGGACGACGGAGGGTTAGCAAACTGAAGTGGCCGTGTACTGGCTATATGTATATGCCGGAGAATGGACAACCGTTGGGGTAAAACAGGTTCTTGAGTGGAGACCGCGTCTTGGAAAACGTAGTGTGGGGCGTCCCCCGGCTAGGTGGAGCGATGACATAACAAAGGTGGCGGACAGAAATTGGATGAGAAGAGCCGAAGACCGGGCTCAGTGCGTATCGGGAGTGGCCTATGTCCAGCAGTGGACTAATGTGGGCTGATGATGAAAATAAAATAACTATTCGTAATGTATTCATGATTAAAATCATTTGAAAATCAAATCTTTGCAGCCTCTTGAAAGAGGAATGTGTTATCTTGTGTCGCAATTTCTGAATGGTGAGGTCAGTCAGTACTCTTCCGCCTCTCAAAAATGTACATAAAATTGACTAGAATATATTTATTTTCTATTGTTGTAGACAAGCTAGTCGACTTTTATTCGTAACGTGAGGTTTAGTAGAGATAACTTATCTTTGCAAATGTGATATATTATCAATATTTTTAACAAGAAACGCTTTAGTATTATTGTTATGACGACCTCCGTGGCGCAGTGGGCGAATAGCCGGCTGAGACGCAGGAGGTAGCGGGTTCGATTCCCGCCGCGGAACAAATGTTTGCATGATCTACAGATATTTATTCCGGGTCTGGTTGTTTCTCTATCTATACTAATATTATAAAGAGGAAAGTTTTGTTTGTTTGTTTCTATTGAATAGGCTCCGAAACTACAGACAGATTTAAAAAAAATCTTTTACTGTTGGGAAGCTACACTATCCCCGGGTGACATTTTTTTACCCATCTGCGCAGAAGGAGGGTAATGTTTTTATTGGAAAACTACGCATGCGAAGCTGCGGTTTGGTCGGCTAGTATATTATAAGTATGTATTTACAAAAAAAATGTACGTATATAAGTATTCTATCAGTTATTTGGTTCCCATAGTACAAGCGCAGCTTAATTTAGGGCTAGATAGCGCTGTGTGAAATGTCCAGCAATATTATATTATTATTGTCATCAGCCATTCGTGTCCCACTGCTGGGTAAAGACCTCCCCCATTTCTTCCAGACTTCGTGGTCCTGAGCTGATTGTGGCTAATCCGTTAGGAATCTATCCATCTCGTCCCACCCACGTTTCGGTCTGCCGCGTCGCCTTCTCGCTGGGTCAGGATGCCACACTTGGCATGCAACAGGCATGCCCAGCCCAGTTCCACTTCAGCTGAGCGGTTTTGGTGGCTACGTCAACAATTTTGGTCTTTGAGCGCAGTTCAGTGTTCCGTACTCTGTCCGTTGGCTTTAGAACTAAACGATTTATTATGTAGTATCGGAATGAATCAAGTCTACAATCAGTGTGTGTTACCAGTGATGACATATGGAACCGAGACGTGGTCCTTCACTTATGAATAAGCTCAGAGTCGCTCAACGAGCTATGGAGAGGGCTATGCTCGGGGTTTCTCTACGGGATCGAATCAGAAATGAGGAGATACGTAGGAGAACTCAAGTCACCGGCATAGCCCGACGGATTAGCACGTTGAAGTGGCAATGGGCAGGCCATATAGCGCGCAGAACAGATGGCCGATGGGGCCGAAAGGTTCTCGAGTGGAGGCCACGGACCGGCAAGCGCAGCGTATGACGTCCACCCACAAGATTGGCAGACGACTTGGTAAGAACCGCAGGTCGGCGTTGGATGCAGGCCGCTTCCAACCGCAGTTCCTGGAGATCAATGAGGGAGGCCTTTGTCCAGCAGTGGACGTCCTACGGCTGATATGATGATGATGATGATGATCGAAAAGAATGACTTGTAAATAATGTGGCCGCAAGAAGGGCGCAGACCAGTTGGCAGACCACCAGCCAGATGGTCGGACGACATCGCAAGAGTTGCGGGAAGTTGTGGATGCGCTTGGCACAGGACCGGAGAGAATGGCGTGATAACGAGGAGGCCTATACCCAGCAGTGGGTGGCTGTGGGCTGAGATGATGATGATGAATGAAGTCCAGCAGAGATCTGACATTATTCAATTGTTCGCATAACTATAGTCATAAGGATTATACTACGTGGTTTGGTAAGTACGACATTAAATGAAAACACAGGTACTAATGGCTAGTATTGTTGTAAAATGAGTTTACCACCTTAGTTACACGTCCTAAAATATCAATGAAACAGCCTGTATAAAAAAGTAAACAAATCATATTCATTCATCATGTAAGCAGGTACCTGTTAAACTGACTAAACGGCATCATCGCAGACGCCGCCGATTAACGTTAATTTTTAGGGTTCTGTACCCAATGAGTAAAACGGCACCCTATTACTAAGGCTCCGCTGTCTGTCTATCCGTCTGTCACCAGGCTGTATCTCATGAACCGTGATAGTTAGACAGTTGAAATTTTCACAGGTGATGTATTTCTGTTGCCGCTATAACAACGAATACTAAAAACAGAATAAAATACATATTTAAGAGGGGATACCATACAACAAACGTGATTTTTTTGCTCGTTTTAGCTCGATATTGATAACGGCAACAGGTAGACGCTGGAAATATTCACAGAGTATTTAGTTACATATTTCACATTAAAAAAAAACAAATATTTAAGGGGGGCCCCCATACAACAAACGTGATTTTTTGCCGTTTTATAGATAATGGTACGGAACCCTCAATGCGCGAGTCCGGCTCGCACTTGACCGGTTTTTTTCATTTGAAATGTATCGATTACTGGATAAATATTAAAGCCACCTCTAAAATCAGTTAATACGGTTCCGGATGTGTGTTTTAAATTAATGTCGTACATAACAAAACAGGATGTATAGAAGCGTCTCAGAATTGCAACAACTTATAAGTATAAACTTTGTATATAATCAAAAGGTATAAAGTAGATAGAATGGATGTTTATCTAACCTAAGTACTTGAGTTCCACTAGATCTAGGTTATTTAAACGTTACCAACTCCCTTGGCTTATGAACTCGATCATAAATCTACTTCTTATTTATGACTCACATCAAATTTATCACTTTCGGTTGTGTTTACGGGAAACGCGATTTCTCGCAACATTTATAAACAGTTTTATGTTTAGGTCATTGAACTATTATATTGCCATGATGAGCGGGGCACATAGATCGAAGAACTGGCGGCCGTTGGGGCAGAAAGATTCTCGCGAAGACCTCGCTCTCGATGGTACCAGATGGTACGGCGACCTTCTTCTTCCTTCGTGTCGATATCTCAAGGCTATAGTCATTTTGAGCAGTACGTCGCCACGTTCATGGCAGCGTCGGAGCAGGTCATCTTTTTTTTTTAAACTAAATAGATCTTTGTTTGACCACAATCTCACCTGATGGTAAGCGATGATGTGGTCTAAAATGAAGCACGAAGATCTAGAAGAAACCTATTCACTCTTACCTTAAAGATGCCCTGATTGTATTCTTTAGGAAAAACAGACGGCAAAGCGTTCCATACCTCAGCTGTACGCATCAAGAACGTAGAACCAAAACGGTGTGTGCGAATGGGTGGTATATCAACTAGGTACGGATGGTACTGAGCCGTGCGCCTGCTTGTCCTTTGATGGAAAGGAGATGGCGGAATCAGATCGTAAAGTTCCAGGGTACATTCCCCGAAATGTATTCTGTTAAAGATCAATAGGCTTGCAACTTTACGGCGTGGGTTCGAGACTTTGGGTCTTAGCCTCCGCCATATATTGCTCACCTATTAGCCTAAAAGCCCTACGTTCTATCGAGTCTAAGGTAGCGAGTTGATATTTGGCCGAACCATCCCAAAGGTGGCAGCAGTACTCCATACCAGACCGGACTTGTGCTCATCAGTTGCCCCATCGTGCAGGTGGTAGGGCAGGATGGGCATGCAAGGACGTGTGCCCTTGTTTGGAGCTGGGCACCACATTGGCATTGCGTCGCCCATCTATTATACCCCATTATTAGTATTTATCGCGTATGTACCTTTTTTATTTGTTATCCCGACGTTTCGGCTGTGTTGCAACAACCGTGGTGATTAAACAAACAATAAATACCCGTTTTACAGTGATCGCGAAAGTTTGAAAAATACTATCTAATGGTTGCTGGGAGCCGTTGGTTGACGCCCAAGATCTGTCTGGATATCTAATGGATAGTCCTATATACAGCAATTGACGTGATATGTTTGGTTTTTTTATACTACTTAAATGACAAACGAGCATGCAGTCCACCAGATGTTAAGTGGCTACTGCAGCCCATGGATATCCACATAGAATTCAACACAAGGTATTATGTTGTCTTGATCTCTATGTGGATACGTTGCCATACTATATGACTAAGCTGTTATGCCTATGTGCCAGTAATTACAGGAACATACCATTACCATCTAACCGGGCGGGACACAGCAGCACAAGTACTGCTATTTGGCGGCAGATAAAGGTAAGGCGGTGGTGCCCACTTCCTCGAGCCCGTTCACAAAAGCTCTACTACCAGTGAAATTATTATTTATAATGATGATAAAATCTGACATGATTGATTTATATTTTTTATTAAAATATGTATCCGGGTTTTTTATTATTTCTCTTAGAATATAGTTCAAATCATTATCAACATCATATCACCCAGCGAGTGCTAGACATAGGCCTCGTTCATAGATTTTTAGATAGACCGATCTTGTGCGGCCACTGTACCCAAACGCTCCCAAGCAGCCGTGCGAAAAATTTAAATCCCCTTTGACGTATTATATACAATTATAGGTAAGTAAAGCTTTATTGTAAAAATAAACTTGGTAAAATTTTTGAAATATGATTTTTTTCATTGCACTGATTGGTCTCACATTTCCCCTCTTGAACCTTAATATGTATCGCAACCACCCCACATTTGTAGCTCATACCAAAATTGAAAATTGAGCCATCACTACCTACCTATATACCAAATTTCACGATGATCGGATAAACACTTCTAAAGTTATCCTCGGACAAACAAACATACATACATACAACGCCAATTTGCCCGAGTTGATTTAAGGCGGGTTCCTATATCCGTTGGTAACCAGCTACGACTCGTTTCTCCTTGAAAACCTGTCAAAAGTTTGACACTAATTTGACACCTTTTCAAGGAGATACGAGGCGTAGTCGGTTACCGACGGATATAGGAACCCGCCATTAGAGATCATGCTTCACTCGCTATATACAGATGTACAGGCAGAGTCCTTCCTACTTAGTAAGCTTAACTTAGTAAGCTGTTTACAAATGCATCCTGCGTTATAACTATAAAACCTGGTATATAGAGTGTTTACATAGTATATACTATTAAACATGGCTTATATTTACGAGTTACTGAAGGTTACTATTCTACAGCTGGTAACATAAGCATGCTACTAATGAATATTAGCACATTGTCTCTTCAGAATTTAAATTAACCGGTATGTTGTATGTATAAAAAATACATAAATCCCCACTAACTTGAAAGTGAAACACGCAATGTATGTCAGCCTATATATTATATATTATTTACAACATATATTATATACATTAGACATATAAATGTCTAGGACTGACACATATCGTCGCTGTTCTAAGTGACGTAACCGACAGTTTGGCGTAACTGACATTAATAGTGTTACTTTTATCTACTTTTGAAGACGAACCGATCTGTCTAATCGGCGTATCTGTATCTTCTACCTATGTCTAGATGTATGTTTGACGTATCTACATATCTTAAAATTATAACTCATTCGAAGTGTTTAAGTACACTTACGACTTTAGTAATATTTTCTAAAATGTCGGTTACGTCACTTAGAACAGCGACGATATGTCTAATAAAAGCGTACACAACACTGGATTGAGTTGACTTAAACTAAAATCTTAACTTAAATCTAAACATAATAATGCTAACAAGTTTAAATATTAATCATACAAAGGTAACAACAACAAAATAATAAATAATTTTATATTAATTTTGTTATTGATAAATGTGTTTACGTTTTGTAAAGCAGAATCGTTGAAGGTGTCAAGACAATATATTTTCTGGTATGTGTAAATATTTACATTAAGGACCTAACACACGCGCGATTACGACGCGCGATAGATTCCCAAAAATAATAGGTAATAATAACAAGTCAAGGATTGCGTTTTTTTTACAGGCCTAACTCCCAAGAGGCGTGATTCCGCGGATGATACCACGCACGGCTGACAGCCACGCAACGCATCGCACCGGAACTCTTCCAACGATTTTTTTTTCGAATGTACCTACTAATCTCGCTGTTTGCCTCTAAAGCCGAACTTTTGGCGAGCACAGAAGGCGCTCAGCCCTGTAAGTTTTTCATGAGGCAACGATGCGAGTTAGTCTGTGCAAGGTATGGAACTATAAAAGTCATTTGTAAATGTGGTCTTATTAATTTATTTATTTTAATACTTTATTGCACAAAAATACAAATTAAATGAACAAAAGGTGGGCTTAATGCTAATAGCATTTTCTACCGGCCAACCTCAGAGGTAACAAAAAAGGTTGGCGTGCTAGCTTATAACAATAATAACTTATTGATACTTAAAAAAACAAAAGATACACGAATAACAATAAACAGTAATCACAGTAAGAATAAATACATAAACCTACTTGATATAATAACAATAAACATTATTATAAATACGGGATTCACGTACCGTTTTATCGGTACCGTTAACCGAAACATATTTATACTAATCCCGTATTTATAATAATGATTGAAATAAATCACGAATGGCCTGTTAATTTGAAATCTTTTCACTCATTGAAGTAACCGATTCGCGGCGGATCAGACGCACCACTACGGACGTGCCACGCTACAACGGACGAGACCATTCCTACAGTGCGTCGGTGCGTGCGTCCGCGTCCGCAATATCACGCACCGTGGGAAGCCACCTTAAGATTACGAGACGAAAGACAAAAACAAACATGACCAATGCCTGAGAAATAACCAATCATAACTATGACATACGCATCCAGCAATATTATAATTTAAACATCCGTTGTACAGTTAATATATCTCCGTGGCGCAGTGGGCGAATAGCCGGCTGAGACGCAGGAGGTAGCGGGTTCGAATCCCACCGCGGAACAAATGTTTGCATTATCTACAGATATTTGTTCCGGGTCAGGTTGTTTCTCTATATATTATAAGTATGTATTTACAAAAAAAAAAGTATACAAGTATTTTATCAGTTATATGGCTCCCATAATACAAGCTCTGCTTAGTTTAGGGCTAGATAGCGCTGTGCGAAATGTCCAGCAATATTTATTTATTTATTATAATATAAGTTTATTTTTATAAACTACTAGCTGACCCGCCCGCGGCTTCGTACGCGTGATTTGTCAATAAAACATTACCCTCCTTCTGTGCAGTCGCGTAAAGTGTATCCTACGTCTCAAATCCATTCATAATCTATCTAGGTATATAGGTACCAAATTCCATCGAAATCGGTCGAGCCTTTAAGTCGTGAAAAGGTAACAAACAGGTTACTTTCAAATCGGTATTTACGTAGATTATAACCTGGATTAACACATACGCTACATTTTGTTGAAAAACACCATGTGCGAAGCCGCAGGCGTAAAGTTATACACCTTCCTCTTGAATCACTCTATCTATTGCTGAAAACTGCATTAAAATCCGTTGTTAAGGTGACGACAGCGGAAGCGACTTCAGCTTTAGACAAGCTTTTTATTATCTCAAAATTCCAAATTGAAAATTATTTATTTGGAACAAAGTACAAATGAAAACGTTGACAACTGCAAAAGTTAAAAAACTGAGTAGCAGTGTCAACGCCCTCTTCCAAAACCAAACCGAACAACGTTCCAAACAAGTCGCTTAAAACAATCTTGCATTGTATGTATGTTTGTCCGGGTGGAATCTTGCAACTGAATTTTAAACCCGTTCCCCTCAACCGATTGAGCTGAAATTAGGAACACATATGTAACTTCGGTGACAATGCAATAATATGGTACCATGGAGGTGGTCTCACGATGGAGACGGATGCTAGACAACGGAACTTCCGAATGGATTATAGTAGGCTACTAGTGTTTGGGTTCGTTTGAATCTGCTTGCGGTTCCGATTATGAATTTTATAAAAAGCTTGTGTTGAAAAAGTTTTTTTTCAGCAAAAAACTTATTAAAGAAGATGTGTAATATAAACTAAAGGGGTCTTACTACAAACAAAATAAAACACTGTTAGTGCGTGTTTAATAAAATCATAAGGATTTTTTTAAATATGTGTTCAACGCGTGTTTAATTTTTTTGTGGTAAGGCCATAAATGTGTAGGTATTTTATACCTACTCTACACCGAAGATAGCAAAGAAGTTTAGATATTACCTTAATTAATATTTTTAATAATGTGTATGCCAACTGCTAATAGTTCAACTAATGGGTCTGTCTGGATGTTTTACTATGATTATAAGTAGGTATTTACAAAAAAATGTATACAAGTATTCTATCAGTTATCTGGTACCCATAATACAAGCTCTGCGTAGTTTGGGGCTAGATAGCGCTGTGTGAAATGTCCAGCAATATTAATTTATCACACTAATATTATAAATACGAAAGTTTGGATGTTTGTTTGTTTGTTACTCAATCAAGCCGTAACGGGTGAACCGATTTCGATGAAATTTGGTATATACGTAGATTATAACCTGGATCACCACCTACGCTACCTTTTATTCCATAAATCAGTTCCCATGGGATAGAAATGGGGTGTCAAGTTGCAAGAGCGAGTTTAGTTTTATTTATAGGTTACCTACACCTACACATTTATTAGTGTAACGCGTACGAAGTCGCGGGCAACAACCAGTTATTTTAAATTAAATTCAAACGATCCATTCCATCCAAAGGCAGTCTGGTAGAGATCACTACTTTGCCAATTCTCGAGGTACAAGAAATTCTTTCTCGCGCGTGTTTTTTTAATGTCGCAGTTGTATCCTCAAAATCGGAAACTGATGATTAAATCTATCGTCGATTTTGACGTCTTCGTTCGTCGTTCAAACTCGATAACAGCCCAGCTGATCATTTCTCTTTCCATCTGACTGTAACAATATCGTGTTAGAAATAACATTGAAATCAGTTCAGTCGTCAAAGCGTGACAGATACATTGTTTATTTTATCTCCAAGGAAATGTTTATTAGTTCACGTTAACGCGCCGGCGAACCCCGAGCGCAACTTCAATTCGGCAGCTTCAAAAACTTCGGGCTGAATATCGCTATCCCTGTTTAGTGACGAAGTTTACCCACGCAGAGCGACAGTGATAGCAATAGAACGATTCTAAATTTGATTAGATTTTGACCATGTTCCGTAATACCAAAAATGATGACTGAAAACTTGTTGTATTTTTCTCATTGAGTTGTTATTCTGTAACTAGACGATATAATCTATGTTCCCATGACTAGGATACGTAAGATGTTGTTGTTTTTAATACGAAACAATTAGGTTGAAAACAGGTCTTTTATGACGTAAAAACATGCAGAATGCGATACGCTTCTATTTCATTTTAGGTAAGTATTTTGATCTAATATATGGTTGGGAACCTAGATAAATACTATTAAAATTAAAATAATACCTTATTAAGGTAGAAATATACTCAAATTAGAAATGATCTTGGTAGTACGTGTTGTATGGGCGATTGTCCCTCCGGTGTCCCCCACTGTTTTTACCGCTATAATATCTACACGGTGAATTGTAACATTTGTAACACGAATGGGGTGATTCTAATCGTGAAAAAAAAGTTTGTATATTAAAACCATACTATGAATCTGTAAATTTAATAAAATACAAATATTTAAAAAATGTTACAAAAAAAATTGTAATTCTTTGAGAGCCTTTAATCGGTTGTTTCTTTGGCTTTTGTGACTACTCTCATTAATTATCATCGGGTTGGGAAATTTGAGAACCATACATAATAATAATACCAGCTGTTGCCCGCGAATTCGTACGCGTTACACTACTAAATGTGTAGGTAACCTAGAAATAAAGATAAACTCGCTGTTGCAACTTGCCACCCCATTTTTATTCTATGGGACCTGATTTATGGGATAAAAAGTAGCCTATGTGTTAATCCAGATTATAATCTACGTACATACTAAATTTCATCGAAATTGGTTCAGGTGTTACGACTTGATTGAGTAACGAACAAATAAACAAACATCAAAACTTTAACATGTATAATATTAGTGTGTTTGTTAGTTACTCAATCACGTCGTAATGACTGAACCGATTTCGATGAAATTTGGTGTGTTGATAGATTATGATCTGGATTCAAACATATGCTACTTTTGGTTGACAAACAACGCGTGTGAAGCCGCTTGCCGCAGCTAGTAAATAATCAATATAAGTTTTTCTTTTAATAGGTATGTATTTTATTTAGGCTAAGGTATATATATTATTATCTATATGGGCCGTAGAATAAGTAATTTTTATCCTGTTTATTTTATTTTTTCTAAAAGAAATGATTTATCATACTAATATTATAAACGCGAAAGTTTGTATATATGTATGGATGTTTGTTACTCTTTCGCGTCGGAACGGCTGAACCGTTTGATGAAATTTGGTATGTACGTAGACCATAACCTGGATTAACACATAGGTTGCTTTTTATCGACAAACCACGCGTGCGAAGCCGCGGGCGGAAGCTTGTATTATATATAAATAAATAAATATTACTGGGCATGTCACACAGTGCTAACTAGCACCAAACTAAGCAGAGCTTGTAGCTTGTACTCTGTGGCTTGTACCTACCTACTATGGGAACTAGAAAACTGATAGAATACTTATGTATATGCTTTTTTTAGATAATAAAATAAATAAATAAAATAAATATCGCTGGACATTTCACACAGCGCTATCTAGCCCCAAACTAAGCAGAGCTTGTACTATGGGAACCAGATAACTGATACAATACTTATATACGGTTTTTTTGTATATACATACTTATAATATATAGAGAAACAACCAGACCCGGAACAAATATCTGTAGATCATGCAAACATTTGTTCCACGGCGGGAATCGAACCCACTACCTCCTGCGTCTCAGCCGGTTATACGCCCACTGCGCCACGGAGGTCGTTGAAGGTAAACGGAGGTCGGCGGTTGCTTGGTTATTTACAAAAGTAACTAATACAATATGTACAATGCTAAATACATTGAGGGCGACTTGCGCAACGATGCCTTATCGTATTTAGTGACTAAATACGATTAAGAAAGTTGTCAAATCATACATATACGTCAAATTTTAACATGTTTAATCGCTAATTACCTTTAGGAATCGTTATGCAAGCGGGTCCGAATCTTACAAAATTAAGCAAACATTGCTCTCGTGGGTTTATTGCCCTTTTTTCGGTCTAACTTACATATTCTAAAGCACCGTTTAGTTTCTAAGACAAAAAATAAATTTAAGTTTGTGTTATAAATGCGGTTTTTATGTTATTTCGCAAAACAATAACCTAAGAAAATTGTTAATCTTTGTTTTATTACTTCTAATGAAATAATTAAAAAAATGTAAGTAGGTTATATAAAATATTAAAAATGTTTGTTGTTTGCAGAGGACACAGAAGCTGCAAAACCGATTCTGAAAATACTCTCACTGATAGTAAGCTACACTAGGTTTTCTGGAACAGATCGCTTTGTTAAACGATAAGACTGCCCATATGTTTACATTAATGGGTTTTTATTTCGTTTCAACTGTTGTATCTAGCTTGTAAGGTATAATCAATCATTTTCATTGATTAATTCGCTATCACTAAGTGCGATTGTCATTTCTTTTAATATAATCCGTTCTAATCTATAAAATAAAATATTTACAAAAAAAAACAGATCATTTTAGATTCTTGTCTCTAACTCAAATCTCAGACGGTACAGAATACGCACCAGCGAATAAAATGAACTGAGTTTCTTTATCCACTATAATAAAAGCAAAGGGCTTGTTAGCAACAAAATGTTCTGTTTTATTATTCGTTTCATCTACTAAAGCCTGTACAATTTCTGTCGCCCTAACTCCCTCCTCTATTACCTTAATATCAGAAATTTGCCTCATTAAGGACGCGTACATCGTAAATTTACTGATACGAGTCAACTCAGCCCTTTTCGGATTAAAAACCTTTCGCACACCCATATCATCGATCAATTCCGCTAAATTCTCGATATCCGTCGTGATCTGAAATCGAGGAATTTTCACGTTCACAAGCTTCAGACCTTGATTTTTAAATTTTATGAAAATAGAGTTCAAGGTTGTTTGTTGCAGATTATAAAACATGTCTCCTAGCCAAACGTCTTTAGTTGGCAGGAAAAAAAGCATAGAGACGTTACTGACACACGGTAATTCTAGAACTTTTGCGTTTATTTGGGGCAGTTCGGCGTAATTGAAATAATTTAACTGGTGCATCATGTTCACCTTACCAAGATCTACACCCACAAAAGACGAGAAACGCTCAGTCTTCGTATGAGCCTTACTGAAAGAGTAATTCCACGCCGTCCTAAAGTACACATTATCACTCAAAAGCATCACTGAATTCTTAAAATCTTCACTGTTCACAGCATCAGGAATGACATAGTTTGTACCAGTTTCTACGAAATCGTTCACTTTATCCGCCGAAGCGTCGGGATCCCCGAAATTTTCGTACATCACTTCAATGCCGTAAACCTTTTTCACATCGCGAGCAAATTTTTTTCGCATACCCGAAAATTTGTCGACCACCATAACACTTTTTCTAACGAACTCGTACTTCAATCCTCTGTTGATTTGTTTTAGTAGACCGGCGAGCATCAGTCTGAAACATCGCCGTTGGTGGTGTCTCGTTACTTTGTAGATTTCTTTTAACGTACTCCCGGTAGCGCCGTCAGCCAACGCGTTCAGTTCAAGCCAAGTTGATACTGGTGATAAGACGAAATGTGCTTCTTCATTTTGGGCTGCCCTGTCTAATAGTCCTATCGCAAAACGATAGGCGTGGTCCTTTTGTAGCAACAGAGTAGACTCCTGGGTGCAGGAGTACTGGTGATTGTTTTTACTGAGTGTGCAGCGTAGCAAGGCGAGGAGTATGAGTAGTTTTAGCGCCATATCGATGTTTTGCGGACTATCGAAACGTGCGCTCACCGCACGATGTGCTTACTGACTGAATGTGTTGTTAGGCGTCTTGAACTTGGCCGGGTTTCATCGAAAGTACACATCATTTGCAATTTACATATTTTTACTCTATTTGCGTCTATTTTTATGAAAGATGATTTACAATGCTTGGTAGCATTTTCTAGCAGTAGCTGGAACGTAGTCTTAGTGTTGTTTGAGATTTTGAAACTTTTTAATGCGAACATATTAAATAAAATTCTTGTTATTATGCACTATTTACTAGGCTTGTATGCGGAAATATTTAAGAGATATTTTTAGGCTACACTACATCAGGCATAATTATGAAAAAATGTTTGTGAGAACCTACATAAAATATACATATATACATATACATTATACCTACATAAAATTATTTTAGGTACTTCAAGTATTATTTATGATCAAGCGAGATCTGAGAGTAAATTTAGCACGGTATGTACCTATTTATACTTGCCCGGCTATAACTTTCAAATGACTGTTCCAAGCTTCATGGAATTTAAAATGTATAGAGACAATATTATTAGATTTTTACTGGCTAAACACATAAACCTCTTTTTGCTTCGCTATAGGGTGAAAATACTTGTGCTGTAAGACCTTGCTTCTTGTCACATTTCATGATTATATGTTAATGAGAAATACCCTATTTTTTGACCGTATTTTTTGATTGCGTTGACTTAGAAGATTGATTGTTTCACAGCTCCAAGGGACCATATACCTAAGTATTTCATATTAATTTCAACTTGATACCTCCATGCGTTCCTTAGAAAAACAGCCGTGCCAGACGGACAGACAGAGAATTCAGAACTTTTTTTGCCAGAGTATAGGTACATATGTTTCGATGTTACATTTTGTTGATCCTTATACAGAGTGTTTTTTTTTAACTAGGACAGTACGGCAGCACCCATAACCAGAGGAGATACGAGTGCAATTTCTTATAAAACATGAGCTCGTTTTTGAAGAACAACCTTTTGGCATTAAAATTTTTTTGGTCAAGCGTGAGTAGTGCCTTAAAATGAATCAAGTTGGTGAATTTTTTTTTAATGCCGATCGATGCAATAATTTGTAAAAATCATTTTATTGTATCGGATTAAAAAAATCTGAGCAGCGGAAGTTAGTCAAATTTGATAAAATGTATTCTCATACAAGAGGACAAACAAACTTCCTCCAACAAACATTTTATTAGATTCTAATTGCACATTCATCATCATTTCAGCCGTAAAACGTCCACTACTGAACACAGGCCTCCATGGATCTCCATGATGGGTAGTTGCCATACTCACCACGCTTGGCAGGCGGGTTGGCGAGCGCAGTACGGTATGTTGATACACGGAAAGACGCTGCTGCCCATCTTCCGGAGGTATCCCTTAGCAGGCTCTTACTGCATCCACGGGCATGAGAGGAGGGGTAACATTCTACTGCCGGCACCCCACGGCTATTGCACATTAAAGAAAAAAAATACTGTAGCGATTAAGAAGTTGAGAAACTCCATGCTCTCATGGGCCATTCAAAAACATTTCGTGATTCAAAACAATTTTGAATTTCGAACATGGTTCTTGCATCTGTCGGACTTTTATATCACTTATTTCATCATCTTAATTGTCCTATCATGGCATTGTCAAATACGCAAAAAGTAGACTTAATTGAAGCATACTTCCTCAACCGACGAAGCCTGTTCTGAAATACGAAATGTTTTTGAAATTGCTAATGAGAGCATGGAGTTTCTAAACTTCTTAATCGCTACAGTATTAATACTTTTTTAATGTGCAATTAGAATCTAATAAAATGTTTGTTGGAGGAATTTTGCTGTGTCCTGTTGTATGAGAATACATTTTATCAAATTTGACTAACTTCCGCTGCTCAGATTGTTTTCATTTGATACAATAAAATGATCCATACAAATGACTGCATCGATCGGCATCAAAAAAAATTTACCAACTTGATTCATTTTACTACTCACATACGCTACTCACACTTGACCAAAAAAAATTTAATGCTAAAATGTTTTTCTTCGAAAACGAGCTAATGTTTTAAAGGAAACTGCACCTGTATCTCTTTTAGTTATGGGTGCTGCCGTACTGTCCCAGTTAAAAAGTTACTGTATATTCTACCATATACATAGATGGCGTGCATATATAAATTAATATATAAATCAAATTTAAACTAAGTTAATGTCCAATGTCATGCAAAATATTATCAGTATCAGTACACGAATAAGCAAATAAAATTAGAAATGTTAATCTATAGGTACTAATATTATAAACAGGAAATATTTGATTGTTTGTATTGAATAGGCTCCGAAACTACAGGACCGATTTAAAAATTATTTCACTGTTGGGAAGCTACACTATCCCCGGGTGACATAGGCTACTTTATACCCAACTGCGCAGAAGGAGAGTAATGTTTTTATTGAAAAACTACGCGTGCAAACCTGCGGGTTGATCAGCTAGTACAAAATAAAAGCAAATGTCATAGTACTTACCTAGTAAATCAATTAAAAGTCATTGTAATGGGTTAAGTATTCATAAATATGTCATAAAAACAATAGTGTGCCAACCATTTTGTCAACTTCGTTTTGCTCACACCTCTTGCTTGTCCTTTCGCGCAGTGCGGAACAAAATCCAGCCTTTTCTCTCTGGTGCCGAGCTTATATCTCGGGGATTTATAGGAGTAAAAAAGAGAAGTATAGGTTTGTGTTGGTCTTTATGACTGTGATGAGACTAGGCAAAAACATACGTAAGAGGTCTTTAGGCCCAGGACCGCACTGAAAGTGAAAAAAACTTTATTCAGTGCTTTTAGGGCTTACAGACCTATCAACCGGATGAGGTATTTGTGCCCCCCTCCAGCACTTGTTTTATCTAATTATTTTCTTTCTACGAATTAGACTAGAAAAAACATAGCTTGATCTCTGGGACAGCTGTCAGTAAAATCGCGCCTATGAAGTTCTGAATTTAACAGTACGGACAAATGTACCAGTCAATGTTATACTTTATGGGCATGCTGAGCTAATTATAGTGATGAGCGATGAATCATCGTGACCATAGACTATAAACTATCGATATTTTGTATAAAGCTTAATTCAAAATTAATTTATCATTTAATTAAAAAAATAACATTACTGAATATTTAAAAAAAATTACATTATTTACAATAGTGAGTAAATAAAATCTAAATTCTAACCTACTCATAACATTCCTTCCGACAACTTTGGGGTTCGAGAGAAGTTTGCCCGCGGCGTGTCTTCTTCCGCAAGATGGCGTCAACGCGCCGCCATCTTGTTGGACATGACCCATTCTCCTCAGTACGAGTGCTAACGCCTTGTATACGCCACGTGTTTTCCGTTCTCATCACTTTGTTTTTGTTACTATTGCTGTTAATTTGTTAAGTTTATTTATTATTGTTAGTTTCTTTGTTGTTATTGTTGGTTTTTATTAATTGTTTTCATTGTTTGTTGGTATAATGCCAAAGAGAACGAAGAAAACTGTTTTGAACAGTCAAAGTCGTGAGTTTGTGATTCGCTTGCGTGAATATTTTGAGCGAGAAAACCAAAATGGTGGACCGCTATTACCCATGGCAAAAGTTTGTGACAGAGTTGCAGTAATTCGCATCAGTAAAGTTAAATATGGCGAATCTTCAACCGCAGTATTGACTGAAGACGAGGAAAAAAAGCTTTCAACGCCAAATAAAAAAAGAAGAAAGGCTGCTCCTGTCACAAAAATTGACGACTTTGACGCCGCTGCGATTCGCAACCATGTATATGGTTATTATACACGGGGCGAATTACCTATATTAAAAAAACTGGCGGCGTCCCTAAAAGACGCAGACTTGTTTAAAGGAAGCTTGCCGTCACTATCGAAGATTTTGAAAAATATTGGATTTTTTTACAAAAAAGTGACAAAAGAAAAATTATAATGGAACGAACCGACATTGCTCTTGCTCGAGTGAATTTTCTCCGGAAAGTCAAATAAATTACAAATTGGGACAAAGTTGTCTTTCTAGACGAGACATGGCTAAACGCCAATCATACCGTATCCAAAGCTTAGACCGATGATACGGCACAATCGACCACCAAAGTACCCGAAGGCAAAGGTTAAAGATTAATAATAGCTCATGCTGGGACGTCATCTGGTTTGTGCCTAATTGCCTATTGGCATTTAAATCTACGAATACCAATGAATACCATGAAGAAATTAATATTGAAAAATTTAAAGAGTGGTTTTTCAAATTATTAGATAATTTGAAGGGGCCACATTGTATAATTATGGATAACGCCCCATATCACTCGGTCCAAAAGCACAAACCACCAACTTTGGCAAACAGGAAGTTAGAAATAATTGCATGGCTTCAAGAAAAAGGAATAGAGGCCAATGAAACAATGCTTAAAAACGAATTTTTGAGACTCGTTGGTCTGCACAAACCCAGCACACCAACGTATGTTTTAGATGACATAGCCCAAGAAAAGGGTCATAACGTCATAAGACTGCCTCCATATAACTGCCAGTTTAATCCGATCGAGCTTGTCTGGGCCCAAGTAAAAGGTTTGTTTGCTCGAATTTCAGTTAGACAGATTCTTTATGTATTAACTCCTGTATAATTTATGATATTAAAATATGTTTTTCTTTCAAGGTTACGCTGCTAGACATAACACAACACCGCCTTTCACGGCAAATAAAATGTTGCAGTTACTAAACACTGCGGTTGAAAATGTATCTGTAGAAGATTGGAAAAAGGTAGTTACCAAATGCAGAAAATTAATGGAAGAATATTGGGAGCGGGACGTTCGATTTGATAATATTTGCGAACAAGAGTTCATTATAAATTTACAAGATTGCTTTAACGATTCTGAAAGTGATTCGGATATTGATTTGGGGTGTACTCCTTTGGAATAAATAAATGTATGTATTAAAATATTCGTTTCATTTTATTACCCAAATCATAATATATTCCAATATAGATATAATTATGGCAGACAGCCTTCGTGGCGAAGCGGTAGTGAACACGACAGGAGGTCGCGGGTTAGATCCTCGCTCAGTGCAAATATTTGTATGCATGAATATGGGTTTTTGCACTGGTCTGGTCGTGCCTCGTAAAGCACGTTAAGCCGTCGGTCCCGGCTGCCATACGAATTTCTAATGGCAGTCGTTACGGGTTGTTGGAGCCCTCAAAAGTCCAACAATTGGTCTTACTGCAAAGCTTCTATCGATAATTACTATATTTTTTTCTGTATCATAACAACCCTAGGAATGTCAGTTTAACAAATGTCGCAGAGATCAAGCTATGTTTTTTCAAGTATAGTGTTGTACACGCGTCGATAGAAAGTGTTGCTACCATACCTGTGCAGAGAACGGCGTTAAATAAGTGTTAGTTTGATAGTGCATCGAATAGTTTAACGAATGTTTAGTATAAGTTTAATCTGAAATGTATAACATGTATAAATAATGGTAATATTATTAGTGAGCCGTCCTTCCAAACAATATGACGGAACTGTAATAGATAAGATGAAAAGGCCGCTTTCTCCAGTGTTCCATTAACACGTTCCCAGCGGCACAGATTTATCTGTACTTTCCATTACTACGTTACGGGTCATTTTAAACCTTGTCCTAAACCAGAGATTGTGGCGGCACGAGGCATATTAAACCCCACCGCCCGCCGGTAGGAGACCAAAATCCTTTTTTTGGCGCCAAATAAGACAAAGTGTACGGTTTTTTTTGTGTGCGGCACGAGGTCTAAGAAACCCGTATACCATAGAACTAGGAATCAATAGCACATCTCAGATATATAGTTCTCTCTTTCCTACACTGAACCAGATGGAAGTTATGCCTGCCGCACGACAGAGACGTTTAAGTTCTTTCTTACCGCTATAAAGACGAGACACGGACAGGGTGTTTCAAGCCCTGTTTCGCACTTATCGTGTTAGGTGACAGTTGAAGTCCAGCCTCCCTGCAATGAGTTACAGGTAGCTGTTGCGGCTGCCGCGCACCCACATCATTCTCTTGCGCAGTATCGCTACTCGCGCCTCGAATATTCCCAATGCGCTACAGAAGCGCGGCAGCCCCAACAACGCCCTGAACGCATTATTGTATTGTATGCGCAGGGCGTTAAAAGCCTAGCGTATGCTTGATTGACCCATAAGTTGCACGTATAACGACTGGCAGTACGCTCTGAACAGTGTCGTTTTTACCTGCGTACTGCACTGTGCAAACCTACCAATTAGGCCAATTATTAGCTCTGACTGTTAACGCGCCGGCGAACCCCGAGCGCAACTTCAATTCGGCAGCATTAAAAACTTCGGGCTGAATATCGCTATCCCTGTTTAGTGACGAAGTTTAGACACGCAGAGCGACAGTGATACCAATAGAATGATTCTAAATTTGATTAGATTTTGACCATGTTCCGTAATACCAAAAATGAGGACTGAAAACTTGTTGTATTTTTCTCATTGTGTTGTTATTCTGTAACTAGACGATATAATCTATGTTCCCATGACTAGGATACGTAAGATGTTATTGTTTTTAATACGAAACAATTAGGTTGAAAACAGGTTTTTTATGACGAAAAAACATGCAGAATGCGATACGCTTCTATTTCATTTTAGGTAAGTATTTTGATCTAATATATGGTTGGGAACCTAGATAAATACTATTCAAATTAAAATAATACCTTATTAAGGTAGAAATATGCTCCAATTAGAAATGATCTTGGTAGTACGTGTTGTATGGGCGATTGTCCCTCCGGTGTCCCCTTAACGCCCTACGTTCCGTCTCCATGTCGACTTCGACTTCTTAATTTTGTTTATTAGGTACCTACATACATCGTAAGTGTACTCTAGTTCTATTAGTATCTAGCCAAGTAGGCTAATGAGCAATTTTATGCTTACTTAGTTTTTTATTAGAATTATGATATTGAATGTGTCCATTGGCACTTTTCTTGCAGTCTCTATTTAAGGGGAAGACACTTTGTTCCTGTGTTCTTTATGAATAGCACTACCACTGACACTATATTACACTATAATAACTCAAAAGGTTTTGTTCTTTTCAGTCTTCTATTCAATACTGCGAGAAGCAAGTTAAAAAGCTTGCTTGCGGATAAGTTCTTCTCTGTTATTTAATGTACCTAGAACTCTCATGCATGAATTTTGTAATTTCATACGGTTTTCGTCCACTGTAGCTGTGTTTTTACCTAAATATTTTTTTAAATTATCTCCGGAAATTTGTAATTGGCCCTAAGCATACATATCTGTTTTGCATGTATTATAATATAATTGGTTTTCTGTGTACCTAGCTGTAAGTTTCCTGAAAATAATTAAAATAAAATAAAAATATCTCACTATATCTTCGACTTCACAATGACATAGGTAGATTTTTGTACTAGGGCTAAATGTTATCTCACTATCGCAATTCTAAGTCGTGATAGAAATAAAATGATACGTTTTCGATTATGATAAAACCATAGAGTTATGTACGGGGTAGAGAACGCATCGACAATACCCCGGGTGTCCATGAGATGGGCCGTAAGCCTGTTTCCCCACAACTAACATAAAAGAAAACCATTTTAAAATATAATTACTCCATTGTTATTACATACAAAATATGATATCATATTGTAGTTCCGTAGACAATGGTCACAGACATAGCCAAGAGGAAGCTGAAGTGGCAGTGGGCGGGGCACATAGCTCAGCGGGGTCGTTGGGGCAGAAAAGTTATATAGCGGAGACCACCCCCAGTTTTTTTTATACCACTTGATTGAAAGACGAACTGATAAAGGTTGCTGGGAGCCGTTGGGTGCAGGCCGCACAAGATCGGTCGCTCTCGAAATCTATGGGAGGCCTCTGTCCAGCAGTGGACGTCCTGTGGCTGATATGATAATCATACCAAAAGTTTTTTTTTTGTTTTCACATTACAAAACTGTTTTATTTTTTATGTCGTACAGTTTTTATGATATTAAAAAAAAGGCGGAAAAATATCATTGATCTATGAAGTTTGTAATACGAAAAATATGAAATCACACTAATATTAAAGTTTGGATGTTTGTTTATTTATTTGTTTGTTTGTTTGTTACTCAATCACGTCGTAACGGCGGAACTGATTTCGATGAAATTTAATATGTACATAGATTATAACCTGGATGAACATATAGGCTACTTTTTAACCCATTAATCAGGTCCCATGAGTTAAAAATGGGGTGTCGAGTCAAGTAGCAACAGAGACCTTAGCTTTATATCTAGGTTACCTACTAATAATTAATAGTTGATAGAAATAATTAAAAATAAAACGACGTATAAAAAAAACTTACACTTCTTTCTTTTTTTTTAAATTTGGCGGTCTTATAGCCCATTACTTGGTATCTCAGATAACAAGATGGCACTAAATAAACATAAATAGTTAGGTACGGAACCCTGCGGCCGACGAGTCTCGCACGCACTTGAGCGGTCTTGTTTTTATTCGTCTGTTACGACCATAACCATAAATAGTCGGCGATTATTACCGATTTGGCTAAACAATACAATCTGAAATCGTCTGCCACTCAAGGACTGATAATTTTATCTATGTTACACTTTTGGTTTTATTATATAAGATAAGAGTTTATACAGGGTGTCCCAGAACTAGTACAAAGTTCTGAAAAATCAAATCAAATAATGATTATTGATAACAAATAGATAAGTACACAGGAGTTTTAATGTTAACATTAGGCATACACAATAACATTAGAAATAAAGAGGCATTCCACAAAAAGCAACGATTTGAGAGCACGAATTTTATGACCACTAATTGTATTCCTCGGAGATCACAGATTTATATTTCGGTTTACAATTTACCACCCACATTGTGTTTTAATTGATAAAGTTCATCATAATAATTGATAAATAAAATATATAATACCCCAACACTAGATCACCACTATCTCATGGATAAGTACCTACCTACCATTTGTCCCAAGACACTGCTAGCCTAGAACGTCTAGTTCCCGAGATACGGCTGATTTATGTTTGAATAACCCAAACTGATTGTGATACTAACAATCATCATCATCATCATCATTTTCAGCCCGTGTCGACCCACTGCTCCTCTGGCCTCTCTTTGTTTCTGTTATTCTTCCCAATCCTGTGCCAGTCTGAACTCGTACGACCCACGGTCTTATGAATGTCATTGACCCATCTAACAATAATAACATATTATTTTTTTATCAAAATTATCTTTTAATTGATTTAGTCAATCATAATTATTGATATAAAAATATAAATAGCCCATCACTAGAAGCCATTACATTGTAGGTGCCCTTCGTGGAAACATTTGATATTATTTTTAGTATTCCACAAAAAGCACCAAGCCAAAATATAAATCGGTGATCTCCGTGGAATACAATTAGTGCTCATAAAATACGTGCTCTTAAATCGTTGCTTTTTGTGGACAACAAACATTCATGTACTATTATCATATAATATTAGTACATAATAATACGTATTATATAATATTTATAAATGAAATCTTTGAGGGTTCGTTGAAGTTCGGACAAGAAATATCTATTTCCCGAACTTCAGCGCACGCCGGATCATTAGGTTTTTAGGGTTCCGTACCTCAAAAGGTAAAAAAAGAACCCTTATAAGATCTTTCTCTTGTCCGTTTGTCCGTCTGTCCGTGTGTCACCACCAATTTTCTCAGGAATGGGTGGACCTAGCAAGTTGAAATTTATACCAGATATTGAGGTCTATAGTCCATATTAGGTGTATAAAAATCAAGGTCCTGAGTCAACACGAAAAAAAAATATGGGCTTTAGATTTTCGCGAAAACTTGTGAATACCAAAATTTACCTTAATTTTCATTTATTTTTATTTTTCGAAATTTTCCCTTTACTTGTGCTGTAAGATGGGTTTTTTGCCGTTTTTATAGAGAATGGTACGGAACCCTTCGTGCGCGAGTCCAACTCGCACTCTACCGGTTTTTTTGGTAAGAGCCCGTTTACGAAATATAAATTCGTACTTTTCGTAACAGTCGAGTGTACCTGTGGAAATACAATACATATAATGAAAATATTATAATAATACATATTTCTAAAAAACCGACTTACACATTTTTTCTTGTTTCACCATAGATATGTTTCACCATATAAGGTCAATGCGGGGAAGTCCGGCATACTATATTGGGAATTAATAAACCTTAACTATACTTTGATATTCATCCTAATTTTATTTTAATTAAAAGTAATCAGTATAGACAAAATACTGTTTTTTATAATATGATTTGATGTAATAAAATCTGCTGCGTTTATTTTAAGAAACAAAAGCATTTTTTTTAAAACGTGGCGGAAAACAGATTTTTCCCGCGCTGTTGGGGTAAATCCGTCGACTACCTTTATATATCTTTGATTCTATAGATTAATTTTACTTAGAAAACTTTCGTGATTAAATTTCAATCATTATTATAAATACGGGATTTATCACGTACCGTCTTATCGGTGTTTCGACCGACAATGATTCGGTTCAATTCGTGAACCTTCATCAGGGTGAGTGCGATCCGCTCCGAATAACGTCTCGCCTCGCACTGCGCGCCGCTGCCCTCTGCGCGCGAGCGGACGAGCGGGGTGGCGGGAAATGGGCCAACGAAATCACAGCGCGTTGACCGGCTGTGTCATCATCATTATCATCACTGCTGCTCTCTTCGGTAGTTCTTGGTACAGGCAAACACACAACACTAACTATGTCTCTACCAGGTTCACTCACTCTTCTGTCACTTGCATCATGAAGACATGGCCTCTAGGCTGGCGGTAGAACCCATCCTCTATCCCTGTTAAAGTTCGGCACTCGACTTATTTCTATCGCCTCTCGGATCTTGCGAGGAACGAAGAACTTCTCTCTCGCTAAAACCCGGGCCTTGTCGAAACGTATGTAGTGCGTCGAATCAGAGTCTAGGGAATGTTCCGCCACTGCAGATCTGTTTGATTCGACATTCTTCATTGCACGAATGTGTTCAGTCAACCTAGTAGATACGTTTCGTTTTGTTTCACCAATGTAGCATTTACCGCAGTCACACGGTATCATATATACTCCGGTGACGCCCAGAGGATCTCTGTCCTTCGGCGAACGCAACAGCTGTCTCAATTGTGTTTGAGGACGGAATATCGTCTTGATGCTGTACTTATGGCGTATATATACTATAGATTAATGTATATGCGTATTTGAAATCGATTTGAATACAAATGTCAGTTAAATGTGAACCTTAACGTCTAAGATCATTTAAGATACAACATTGCAATCGTGTTTTATATCGCTATATTGGTAAAGTGAGGCAAGTCCGTCATAATTGTTGGTAGTGAGTACCGAGTAAAACAATACTTATGATGCATATAATTATTTATTTAAAAAAAACAAGACAATGCAAATATCACATAAACTGTTATGCTTAAATAGTTTTATTCATAAAATATTTTTTTCTCATCTTTAACAGGAAATAACTCATATAATGTTACTGCCACTTCTGTAGCCACTGAGGAAAAGTATCATGCGTCGTAAATAAAAATGAAAAATTTCTGCACCACAATATGAAACTTTAGTACTCTTTATAGTTGAGTCTAAATGTTTTATCCTATTATTTCGTTATGTCGAGTTGTATTAGAAAAGTGGCCACTTTGAGTATAAAAACTTGACATAGCTAAGCATCTATAAACAGTGTACAGTTCGGTACACCAAAAGGTTTACGACATCTGGTCAGGGACAATACCAGCATATGCGGGACTTTCCCTTACAAACTATACGGGCTTCCCCCAATATTGAATTTAGAGGTAAGAATCTGATCACTAGAAATATTTTTATAAATTAACATTATAAATCAAACTAAACTTCACAAATAAACAGTTAGTAATATTAACTATACACTTACCAGCTTTTCTTGTAAAAAGTACTTGGTTTTGAACTTTTTTTTTCACTTTAAACACAAAACGCCTCACTCGTCTTCAACGTGACAACAGAACTAAAAAGTCTTTACGATTTTTTGCTTGGAAACGGCACCTAGCGCCATCTGTCTCGTACAGTTTGAACAAAAATCTCGTGCTGTTTTATTAAACTAAACGGTCACAACCGTATCTGTTCAAAAATGAACCTAACGCGTAGTTACCCCACTGACGGACATCCCCGCATTGACCTTATACAAATTCACCATAATACCACCTGAGCAAATAAAGCATTGAACAATGATTATGGTACAAACAATTACTCGGAATAATATTAGAATAATGGCTAAAATGTAAATGGACCTTCTGTCATTGATAACACTTGCCCTAAATTAAAAAATATAGAGGAGCGCCGCTGATTCAAAAGGATTCAAAAGTGAAGCGCCTAAAAAGTGCCGGCTCGCTTGTAAATACAATATCTAACGCACACATAGGTACAGACCTAACTTATGCTACTTAATTATTGATTAAAACGGGTATTTATCGCGTATGTACCTTTTTTATTTGTTATCCCGACGTTTCGGCTGTGTTGCAACAGTCATGGTCTCGGGCTGACTGGAGTACTTGGAGCTACCGTCGGGAAGTGCGGGTAGCTGCAGCATCTACCCTCACTTGGTCTTCAGAATTAGAAATGACGCAGAAACGCTGAGACAAGATGTTGCAATAATTTTACGAAAGTCCAGGTTACCGAAGCCGAATATCACCGCGGAAGAGTGTCTGGCACTCAGAGCATTAAGGGAGAACCAAGATATTTTGGTACTTAAGGCCGATAAGGGTAACGCCACTGTAGTGATTAATTCCACTGACTATGATGAAAAAATGAGGAGTTTGTTATGTGATGATAAATAAGGTGTATAAGCAAGTACCTTACAACCCAACTGCCAGAGTGACAAAGCGTATTAGAAATCTGATTTCGGAATACAAGGATCTTTTTACAGAAGATGTTTATAACCGTCTACATAGACCTACTATAGTGCAGTCGCCAACATTGTATGGTTTACCTAAGGTGCATAAGAGTAATGTGCCTCTTCGTCCCATTGTGAGCCAGATTGATTCGCCTACCTATTATTTGGCAAAGCATGTTACTTCAATTTTGCAGCCTTTGGTGGGAAAGACGACATCTTTTGTAAAGGACTCGCGCCATTTTGTAGACATACTGGGGAGTTTAAAATTGGAACCAGACAACATATTGGTGAGTTTCGATGTGGAAGCGCTCTTCACCAACGTTCCAACAAAAGACTGCCTGGATGTTATACGAGAGAAGCTAAAGGATCACGAACTGCCTGACCAGTACATTGTTCTCCTTGAACACTGTTTAGATGGGAACTTCTTTTTATATCATGGGCAACATTACCTCCAGATTGATGGAGTGGCCATGGGTAGCCCGGTGGCACCAGTTTTGGCTAATATCTGGATGGAGCATTTTGAAACTAAATTAGATCGTACAGCTCATGGTATAAAGTTATGGAAGAGATACGTGGATGATGTCTTTTGCATAATGAAGGGGAGTAAACGAGAAGTTGAACAATTTACTGTATACCTAAACTCCATTCACCCGAATATGCGGTTCACTTATGAAATGGAGGATAATAGGATATTAGCTTTTCTCGATGTCAAAGTTATGGTGAAATCAGATGGCCGTCTAGCGCACTCTGTTTACAGAAAGCCAACACACACTGACCGCTATTTGAACGCTGCGTCACACCACCATCCTCGCCATTTGCAATCTGTTGTTTCATCGTTAACAAACAGAGGTGACAACACTTTGCTTAAGAATTACAGACCCATCTCGCTTTTGAGCCATGTTTATAAGCTGTTTTCGAGGGTCATCGCGAACCGTCTCGAACGCAGGTTTGATGACTTCCAGCCTCCCGAACAAGCTGGGTTCCGTAAAGGCTACAGTACCATAGACCACATACATACGCTGCGGCAAGTCATACAGAAGACCGAAGAGTATAACTTGCCGCTATGTCTCGCGTTTGTGGACTATGAGAAAACCTTCGATTCGATCGAAACATGGGCAGTGCTTGAGTCTCTCCAACGATGCCGTATTGACTATCGGTACATCGAAGTGTTGAAGTGTTTGTATAAAAACGCCACTATGTCAGTCCGAGTACACGAACAGAGCTCGAAGGCGATTCCCTTAAAAAGAGGCGTAAGACAGGGAGATGTAATCTCTCCGAAACTGTTTACGACCGCATTGGAAGATGCCTTCAAGCTTCTGGAATGGAAAGGACTGGGCATCAATATTAACGGCGAATACATCACTCACCTTCGGTTTGCCGACGATATTGTGGTCATGGCAAAGTCGATGGAAGAGCTCAGCACAATGCTCGAAGGCCTCAATCGAGTCTCCCAACGGGTAGGACTTAAAATGAACATGGACAAGACGAAAATCATGTCGAATGTCCATGTCGTCCCTGCCCCAGTTATGGTTGAGAACTCGGCTCTTGAAGTTGTCGACGCGTATGTATACCTAGGACAAACAGTCCAATTAGGTAGGTCCAACTTCGAGTCAATCGTCGAAACCAACTCGGATGGGCAGCGTTTGGGAAACTTCGCAACGTCTTTTCGTCCAACATACCTCAGTGCCTTAAGACGAAAATCTTCAATTAGTGTGTGTTACCAGTGATGACATATGGAACCGAGACGTGGTCCTTCACTATTGGCCTTATGAATAAGCTCAAAGTCGCTCAACGAGCTATGGAGAGGGCTATGCTCGGGGTTTCTCTACGGGATCGAATTAGAAGTGAGGAGATACGTAGGAGAACTCAAGTCACCGACATAGCCCGACGGATTAGCACGTTGAAGTGGCAATGGGCAGGCCATATAGCGCGCAGAACAGATGGCCGATGGGGCCGAAAGGTTCTCGAGTAGAGGCCACGGACCGGCAAGCGCAGCGTAGGACGTCCACCCACAAGATGGGCAGACGACTTGGTAAGAACCGCAGGTCGACGTTGGATGCAGGCCGCTTCCAACCGCAGTTCCTGGAGATCAATGAGGGAGGCCTTTGTCCAGCAGTGGACGTCCTACGGCTGATATGATGATGATGATGATGAAACAGAGCTTACGCTCTCTGTGACCCTGAACATCTGGAGAGTGAGCTGGCCCATGTTCAGGAGGTTCTAAAATCCAACGGATATGTGAATAGACGGCAGCCAAGACGCACAAACAGAGAAAAACTAACGGAGGTCTGTAGAAAGCCAACTTTTTTGCCATACGTGAAAGGGGTGACGGATAAAATTGGAAATGTGTTGAAAGGGTTTTCAATCAAGTCGGTCTTCACTCCTCTCTCAAAGATGGCCAAGCATTTACGGACTCCAAAGGATGTTATACCTCTGCAGATGCCTGGTGTTTATAAGATAGACTGTAGCTGTGGCCGCTCTTACATCGGGCAAACCAAACGTACCATTGCCGAGCGTGTCAAAGAGCATATCGCAGCTGTCAAAAATCGCCAGGTAAACAAGTCGGCGATAGCAGAGCATCTGGTAGACTCGGGACCGAATCATTGGATTGAACTTCATGATCCTAAGGTTCTCTCTAGTGAACGCCGTTATTACAAGAGAATAGTTCGTGAAGCGATTGAAATCAAGAAATTTCCAAATTTCAATCGGGAAGATGGCTATAGACTCTCAGCGTCTTGGAACCCGGTGATTGCTAGGTGTGCGCGTCGTAATCGGTCGACTCAGTGCGTAGATACGGTTAGTGTAGCGTAATATGAACGAGGACATTTCTAATTCTGAAGACCAAGTGAGGGTAGATGCTGCAGCTACCCGCACTTCCCGACGGTAGCTCCAAGTACTCCAGTCAGCCCGAGACCATGACTGTAGCAACACAGCCGAAACGTCGGGATAACAAATAAAAAAGGTACATACGCGATAAATACCCGTTTTAATCAATAATTATGTACAGTGATCGCGAAAGTTTGAAAAATACTTATGCTACTTAATGCTAATAATTTTTTTGACATTAAATTTTGACATAAGCTTATGTCAATAATTTTTTTGACCTTAAATTTTGACATAAGCTTATGTCAATATTTAATGTCAAACCTATGTGTGCGTTAGATATTGTATTTACAAGCGAGCCGGCACTTTTTAGGCGCTTCACTTTTGAATCCTTTTGAATCAGCGGCGCTCCTCTATATTTTTTTATTTAGGGCAAGTGTTATCAATGACAGAAGGTCCATTATCATTAATTTAGCCATTATTCTAATACTATTATTAAGTACTTAGATAGAGATCTAAATCAACTTGGGCAAATCGGCGTTGTATGTATGTTTGTTTGTCCGAGGATAACTTTCGAAGCGTTGATCCGTTCATCGTGAAATTTGATACATAGGCAGGTAGTGGTAGTACAATTTTGGTGTGACTAAATGAGCTAAAATGTTCGGGGGTTGTTGAGATATTGGGGTTCGAGAGGGGTAAAATAAATGAAAATGAGACTATAGGTCAAGAGGGACGTCAAATGAAAGATATTCATTAGGACATTTAGACTTAGTTTTTATTTTTAGTAAAATCTTTATAGTTTTTGAGTTATTTAGCCATAATAAAAACTGAACTTTGACAAAATTCATGGGGTACACCAGTGACCCCACAGTGCTGTCATTTGGTATACGTGTAGATTAAGTGACACAAATATAGGCAAAAGTCTGAAATCCAGAATAACTGCAATTTGTACCCCAAAAAAGTGTACATAACCACAGAACTCCCGCTACCTGTAATTTGAATGAAACTGTAGGTCAAGTTAATTGGTTATGTATATATTTCGTGACACTATTTTGATAGTCAAAGATTACAAATAATATTTTTTTGTATTAATCGGAGACTCGCGAGATCTCAGTTCGGGGCGAACCACTAATTATTAATTGCATGGTCGTTATGATTTTTTAAGTTTAAGTAATTATTTTCTATTTATCTGTTTACAGTTCATTTGTAAATATTTTTTCCCATTTCACGCTCTAACACACGTAGTCGTTATAATGTACCGTTGATCTTATACAGAACCATTGGAGCGTGAAAACGTTTCGCGCTTGACCGGTTTCGTTTTTGAATAATGTCCCAACAAGGTCGGCTAGCCTATTTGTCAAACAAGTAATTTTTCAGAACGACACCCGATTTTCGGAATTCATGCTATCAAACAAAAAACACATATGATCTAGTTATTCTAAGCATTTCATTTTAATTAGATAAAAACGAGTGTGCTTTAGACCACACGACTGAAGATAAAATTGTTCAATTACAAAATTGTCCACGCGTTTGTAGGTTGATCAGTCTATGTTCATTCTGGACAGACGCAACTCGCACTGGCAAATTAACGTATAAAAATATACGAAACGTAACTCTCTCTCTTTCTATCTTCACTAACTTGTATCTCCCTCTCACTCAACTTCGGTTCGCACTTTTCGTAACGCATTCACCAGCTTCCTCCCCAAGTCAAGCGTGCGTGATGAAGTTTTACTTCAAAAAAATACTAGGTACATCTCTAATCTCTATTTTTTGTGCTAGGTTGAAATGTCGAAAAAAAAATTCCCAATCATGCCATCTAAAACCGATAGGTATTTATTTTATCGGTTGAAATATTTCCAGCATGAGTCATTCCCTTGCTACTCACAATAACAAAAATACGAAAGTTGAGGTGTTTGTAACATCTACAGAACTGATTGGAGAATAATTGGCATCATCTCATCTGAGACCTTATCATCATTGTCATAATTGAAGATCCATACTAATAGAAACTCTGCCTCTCTGTCTTTCTGTCTGTTAGTTACATTTTTACAACAAAACAGCTGAACCGTTTTAGGTGAAATTGAATGTGCCGGTAAAATTACAGGCACATGAGGCTTTATACCTGTATGCCTATTATAAGATGATGGATGCAGGGCAGTGCATCGTAAGGCACGTATCTAAGGTCCTTGACCTACGAGGCAATGGTTATAGAATGATTACCACTTAACATCAAGTAGCCCATCTACGGGCTATCTGCAACGGCATTCTGCAGATCATACCAGATAGATATGACTTGCCTGTCATTCAATATTTCCTTCGAATCCTGATCAAATAGTCTTATGAATATTGGGTCAAGATGAGAATTAAAATTTTAACAAATACCATGACGTGTAAATTGACTGGTATATACAACCTGTTTTGTACATTGAGACTATTAATTATTTCGACATTGATTTAATACACAGATCCGGAATCATGTTAACTGATTTTAGAGGTGGGTTTAATACCGGTAGCTTGAATGTTTATCCAGTAATCGATACATTTCCAATAAACAATCTTTAACGTAAATCGGCGACGCCTTTGAGATGTCAAAGTCAAAATCTTTTATTAATAAAATCACAAGGATCACTTTGAAACGTCAATTTTACTGCCTGTTCCTTCGCGACCAAGCCAGGAAAGAAAAAAAAGGAAGCAAGGAAGGAAGGAAAAGCAAATAAAATGTAAAATGTCTTTGCGATAGTCAGTTTAACAGGTACCTACAGACTTACACGATGAATGAATATGATTTGTTTATCTAGTCTAGTTTATACAAACAGTTTCATTGATTATTAAAAAATGTATATGGTAATGAATTTGTAAAAATCCTGTTTTACAACAATACTCGCCAATACTAACCGTGTTTTAATATAATGTCGTACATAACCTACCTACTAACATAAATGGACTTTTATGTTGTCTGAAATTATAAATGAATTATTATTATTATTATATATAAGTATATGCGTTTGGGAAACTTCGCAATGTCTTTTCGTCCAACATACCTCAGTGTCTTAAGGGGACACCAGAGGGACAATCGCCCATACAACACGTACTACCAAGATCATTTCTAATTGGAGCATATTTCTACCTTAATAAGGTATTATTTTAATTTGAATAGTATTTATCTAGGTTCCCAACCATATATTAGATTAAAATATTTACCTAAAATGAAATAGAAGCGTATCGCATTCTGCATGTTTTTACGTCATAAAATACCTGTTTTCAACCTAATTGTTTTGTATTAAAAACAACAACATCTTACGTATCCTAGTCATGGGAACATAGATTATATCGTCTAGTTACAGAATAACAACACAATGAGAAAAATACAACAAGTTTTCAGTCATCATTTTTGGTATTACGGAACATGGTCAAAATCTAATCAAATTTAGAATCGTTCTAATGCTATCACTGTCGCTCTGCGTGGCTAAACTTCGTCACTAAACAGGGATAGCGATATTCAGCCCGAAGTTTTTGACGCTGCCGAATTGAAGTTGCGCTCGGGGTTCGCCGGCACGTTATCACTATGGCAATTATGCCGCTCAGTTGTTACAACAAAAACACATTACTAGCTAATCAAATTGGTAGGTAATCTAGAAATCAACAACCCTAGTTTGAATTAAAGCTCAACTGAGACCATCAATGATCTGAGTTGAACTTCAATGTGATGAAGATAGCTGATAATTGTCTCATGCGCGCGCACACCGACAGCCAAAAAACGACATGATGAAGTTAGCTGATAACTGTCTCATGCGCGTGCACACTGACAGTCAAAAAGCGATATGATGAAGATTTTTTTTATCTTTATTAATGAGCTTAATCACTATGGCAATTACACTATGGTTTTGTTACAACAAAAACACATTACTAACTAATCAAATTGGTAGGTAATCTAGAAATCAACAACCCTAGCTTGAATTAAAGCTCAACTGAGACCATCAATGATCTGAGTTGAACTTCAATACGATGATTGTCCCTCCGGTGTCCCCTTAAGCTCATTAATAATGAAAAAAAAATCTTCATCATATCACTTTTTGGCTGTCAGTGTGCGCGAGCATGAGACAGTTATCAGCTAACTTCATCGTGTCGCTTTTTGGCTGGCGGTGTAGCGCATCGTAAAAATTTTACTCGCATATTTTTTTCCAAACGCGCAAAAAGAAGTATAACTACATAAGTAAAATTAACCTATTATATTATTAGCTAGTTCTTACTCATGTAGAAAATCAATTTAAACAGCGCGTTCCTTATAATGTTAACTTTAAAACAGTCACTATTAACTAAATAATAATTAGTTGAAATAATAGAGCAAACGGATTATCGGTTTCACCACTTTTGTGAATACTTATCCCAAAGTAAATCGGATACCAAAGATAAAGATTTATTTATTTGCCAAAACATGGGTAAAGCTTGACAGATGTTACACAATTAAATGGTTTCACCATATTCAGCCACAATGGCGTGTCATATAAAATTAAATTGTAAACAGATAACTATGAAATAATAATAGATAATATAATGCCAGCATACTAATGAAATAATTTGATTAAAATTTAAACTAGAAATGTTCTTGTGTATCATTTAAATATTCATTGATTGTGTACTAATTAGCTAATCGTACTCTAAACCTACACAACGAACGTTGGGCACAGATCATGGACTGCAGACTGTCGAGGGCAGCTCTGCCGGCCGTCTCGCCACGACTGACACGACGACTGCTCAACCTTCAGAGACTGGACCTTCGAATCATCGTGGGGACCTTTATAGGACATTGTCCCCTCAACAAACACCTCTACATCATGGGAGCAACAGACAGCCCACTCTGCAGGGGATGTCTCACCGAAGAAGAATCAGCAGCGCACGTAGTCCTGGAATGCGTGGGGGTAACAGCACAACGTGCAGAAATCCTGGACAATCCAAGATCACTCCGTGAAGCCTGCGAAGACCCTAGGAAACTTCTGCGCTTCTGGTCGGAGTTAGGCTGGCTATCCATATAGCCAACTCTCTCACGCATAATGGACCACTTAAGAGTTCAAATGCGGAAAAGGGAGTTCACCAACATAACATAACTATTTAGCTAAATATGCTTTTTGGGTTAGGTAATTTTTTAGTTTTATCTTGAATAGATGGGAACTGTGTATCGATTTTATATTAATAGGAAGCGTATTATATATCTTTACTCCCATACAAACTCATATAACAAAAGAATTACGAACATTAAATAAGCGCCTTTAATAAAAGAAAGATTATACAATTATTTACAATAAAATACAGAAGAAACAGTTGAATAATCTAAAGACCGTTGCAAACGATCTCTAGATAGCTCAACTGCTCCAGATCACTACCAGGCGGAAGTGTCCCCAAGACACTGGCTACTGAATTGCAATGCTTATGCGTTGGCCCAGATAAGCACCAGCTCTCGGATCACACGTCGCTTCGACCAGACACCCAGAAAGAATTTTGAAATGAATATAATTCAATTACTTGATAAGTAAACTGAGTTTCATTATGCTGCATTCATATTGCTGAATTTCAGCAGTGCCGGTAACTTGATACCCTAAGCAATCTTCCCCTGTTCGGTTGCCGACAATCATCCCCGATTGCGTGCCGGGGAGGGGGGGAGGGGGAGGGGGGTAGGTAACCACCACCTACGGAACCACGACTGCGACCAAACCGAACGTCACCGTCAATTCAAACGCGCCTAGACTGGATGCCCTAAGCAATTGCTTAACTAGCTTATAGGCTAATCCAGGACTGGGTTCAAAGCCGTTCTAAATCAAGATTCCAGTTAATAACTGATAGCTTTGGTAATTTAAAGTTATTCGAATGGCATGCTAATGTCAGAATTAGTCAAAATGTCAACGTCAATTTTCCTCACAGTAGGAGGGACTATGTTAGGTCAAAAATAAGTCGCTTTAGTGTAAATTTTTTTTTTATAGTATTCAAAAAATTTTTTGCCGTGGGGCGCCGGCAATAGAATGTTGCCCCTCCGCTCTTGCCCGTGGATGCAGTAGGAGTCTGCTAAGGGATACCTCCGAAAGATGGGCAGCAGCGTCTTTTCGTGTTTTCAATACTTATACTGCGCTCGCCAACCCGCCTGCCAAGCGTGGCGAGTATGGCAACAACCCCCTTATGGATATAGTGCAACATAAAACCAGGCCCCGAGTCCCCGGCGGCCCCGCTAATCCTGGCTACGGTAGCAGTCTCGGTAACGGCGGGGCCAGGGGTGCTAAGAATCCCCGGGAGACGATCGGCTACCAAACACTACGACGACCACTGGCCCTGGTAACACACAACATCCGCACTTTGAGGACAGACGAAAAGATTGTTGAGCTGGAAGAAGAAATTAGTAGATTACACTGGGACATTTTGGGGTTATCAGAAGTCGGTAGAGAGGGCGAGGACACGATATCCCTTAAGTCTGGTAACCTACTATACTACCGGGAGGGCGACCAACAGTCCCAAGGTGGTGTTGGGTTTCTCGTTCACAACTCTAGTTAGTTAGTAGTAGTAGTTAGTTGCTAGTTAGTGTTTATGTTATTTATCCTCTGTATGTCTTATGTAGTGTAGTTTATTTATTCTTATATTATTTGTATGTATTTAAGTTTATGTTTATTAGTATAATTAATAGGTATATTTTATTTTGTGGGTTCTGTTTATGTCTGTAGGTACTCTTACACCGCCGTCTTTTGATTTTGTTTATCCTGTCCATCCAAAGGTTGTCTGGAAGAGATCGCTTTTAGCGATAAGACCGCCCATTGTACCTTTATTTATTGTTTATTTCCATTATTGTATTTTTATTTGGTGTGCAATAAAGAGTATTTCATTCATTCATTCAACTCACTCATCAACAACATTATCACCATCGACAGTGTGTCAAGCAGGGTCGCGTACCTGACACTCAGAATATCTAAGCGATATTCGCTGAAGGTCGTTCAGGTATATGCGCCGACCTCTTCACACCCAGATGAAGAAGTAGAGTCTATGTATGAGGACATCAGTAGAGCCATACATACGAACAAAACTCACTTTATTGTTGTTATGGGGGACTTCAATGTAAAGCTAGGCATGAGAAGCGATGATGAGTTGAGAGTGCGGCAATTTGGATATGGGCAACGTAACCCCAGGGGACAGAGGCTGGCCGATTTTCTGGAGAAAGAAGGACTCTTTATGATGAATTCTTTTTTCCAGAAGCCGCCTCACAGGAAATGGACCTGGATGAGTCCCAACGGTTCCACGAGAAATGAGATTGATTTCATCTTGACCAACAAGAAACGGATATTCAATGATGTCTCTGTGATTCACAGGGTGAAAACCGGCAGTGATCACCGAATTGTTAGAGCCACATTGAATATGAACGTTAAACTTGAAAGGTCCCGTTTGATGAAATCTACGCTCCGACCCACTCGCGCACATATCCAAAACCTGGAGAGCTTTCAACTCGAACTTGCAAATCGCTTTGACTGTCTAGAAGTAGATGCATCAGTGGACGAGATCAATAACAGGTTTGTTGAAACCGTCCATACGGTGGGGTCCCAGTTCTTTAAGACCCCCCGTACCAATAGACCTCAGAAACTTTCTGATGACACCCTTAACCTCATGGCTGAACGACGTTCTTTGCAACTGCAGTCTCCCGATGATGCTCAGTCACATAGGCAGCTCAATAGGAAGATTTGGAAATCCTTGCGGCACGATATTCGTACCTTTAATACATCTCGTATTAAAGATACGATAGAGCGGAATAAAGGCTCCAGGGTGTTCGCGAGAGATAATTCTATTGGGCAGAGCCGCATGACGAAGCTGAAAAGGGAAGATGGCAGCATAACGTCAAGTAAAGCGGAAGTGTTAAGGGAAGTCGAAAGGTTCTATGGACGGCTCTACGATTCGGTCACTAAACCTGTTTGCAGTGCGCCCAACGACCCAAGAGCCAAACTGACCCGACATTATACCGAAGATATTCCGGACATCAGCCTGTATGAGATCAGGATGGCCTTGAAGCAGCTTAAGAACGACAAGGCGCCGGGTGAGGACGGAATCACTTCAGAGCTTCTGAAAGCGGGTGGATCACCGGTACTTAAAGTCCTTCAGAAGCTTTTTAATTCCGCCTTGCTTGAAGGTACGACGCCAAAAGCATGGAACGGGGGCGTGGTGGTTCTGTTCTTCAAGAAAGGTGACAACACCTTGCTTAAGAATTACAGACCCATCTCGCTTTTGAGCCATGTTTATAAGCTGTTTTCGAGGGTCATCGCGAACCGTCTCGAACGCAGGTTTGATGACTTCCAGCCTCCCGAACAAGCCGGGTTCCGTAAAGGCTACAGTACCATAGACCACATAGATACGCTGCGGCAAGTCATACAGAAGACCGAAGAGTATAACTTGCCGCTATGTCTAGCGTTTGTGGACTATGAGAAAGCCTTCGATTCGATCGAAACATGGGCAGTGCTTGAGTCTCTCCAACGATGCCGTATTGACTATCGGTACATCGAAGTGTTGAAGTGTTTGTATAAAAACGCCACTATGTCAGTCCGAGTACACGAACAGAGCTCGAAGGCGATTCCCTTAAAAAGAGGCGTAAGACAGGGAGATGTCATCTCTCCGAAACTGTTTACGACCGCGTTGGAAGATGCCTTCAAGCTTCTGGAATGGAAAGGACTGGGAATCAATATTAACGGCGAATACATCACTCACCTTCGGTTTGCCGACGATATTGTGGTCATGGCAAAGTCGATGGAAGAGCTCAGCACGATGCTCGAAGGCCTCAATCGAGTCTCCCAACGGGTAGGACTTAAAATGAACATGGACAAGACGAAAATCATGTCGAATGTCCATGTCGTCCCTGCCCCAGTTATGGTTGAGAACTCGGCTCTTGAAGTTGTCGACGCGTATGTATACCTAGGACAAACAGTCCAATTAGGTAGGTCCAACTTCGAGAAAGAGGTCAATCGTCGAATCCAACTCGGATGGGCAGCGTTTGGGAAACTTCGCAACGTCTTTTCGTCCAACATACCTCAGTGCCTTAAGACGAAAGTCTACAATCAGTGTGTGTTACCAGTGATGACATATGGAACCGAGACGTGGTCCTTCACTATTGGCCTTATGAATAAGCTCAGAGTCGCTCAACGAGCTATGGAGAGGGCTATGCTCGGGGTTTCTCTACGGGATCGAATCAGAAATGAGGAGATACGTAAGAGAACTCAAGTCACCGACATAGCCCGACGGATTAGCACGTTGAAGTGGCAATGGGCAGGCCATATAGCGCGCAGAACAGATGGCCGATGGGGCCGAAAGGTTCTCGAGTGGAGGCCACGGACCGGCAAGCGCAGCGTAGGGCGTCCACCCACAAGATGGGCAGACGACTTGGTAAGAACCGCAGGTCGGCGTTGGATGCAGGCCGCTTCCAACCGCAGTTCCTGGAGATCAATGAGGGAGGCCTTTGTCCAGCAGTGGACGTCCTACGGCTGATATGATGATGATATGATGAGTGTAAAAAAATAGATGACCTAATCATACTCTATGTATACTACGTGTTTTGTTAAGTACGACATTAAATGAAAACACAAGTAAGGCTAGTATTGTTGTAGAATAGGTATTTTTCAAATTCAATAATAAGGAAAATTTTAAAATTTCAAACGTTCTTCATTTCAATTCCTAAACTATCAGTGAAACAGCCTGTGTAAAATAGGTAAACAAATCATATTCATTCATCATGCAAGTAGGTAGCTGTTAAACTGACTATGCGGCATCGTCGCAAAGGCGCCGCCGATTCACTTTAAAAACTGTTTATTGGAAATGCATCGATTACTGGATATATATTCAAGCTACCGGTATTAAGCCCATCTCCAAAATTCCGGATGTGTGTTTTAAAATAATGTCGTACATAACAAAACAGGTTGTATACCAATTTCATGAAATTCTGTCCAGCCGTGTAGTCGGGAAAACGTAACATACAGACAGATAGACAGAGTTACTTTCGAATATATTAATGTGGATGGGATCATTTTCAAATTTCACTACTCCAAAGAACAATGCACTTACATACAAGATAACAGGTAGAGACAACAGTTTGAATTAAAGATATCGGAGAGAGTGCTGTATCAATATTTGAGTAAATTCTTTGATTGTATTTAACTAGTGGTTGGCCCCGGACTAAACCCTCGCGAGTCTCCCATAAAATAATAATAGTTAAAATCTTTGACTATCAAAATAGTGCCACGAAATAAATAACCAACCTACTAATACCTGTAGGTAAGTTGTAAGAATTATGTTCTGTATTTTACATTAAAGAGTTATCTTATCTTATATTATCTACTAAACCTACAGTTACATTCAAATTACAGATAACGGGAGTTCATGTTATTTAGTTATACTTTTTGGGGTAGAAATTGCAGTAATTCTAGATTTCAGACTTTTTCCCATATTTATTTCACTAAAACTACGCGCATACCAAATTTCAGCGCTGTGGGGTCACTGGTGTACCCTGTGAATTTCGTCAAAGTTCAGTTTTTATTATGGCTCCTAACTTTTACCCCTCTTGAACCCCAATATCTCAACTGCCCCCCCCCCACCCCCCCCCCCCCCCCCCCCCCACCATCCCTCACATTTTTAGTTCATTAAGCCTCCAAACTGATCCTCAGATAAACAAACATACATATACATACAACGCCGATTTGCGCTTGAAGCTTAAAAAAGTATTCAATTAATAGATTCCATATATAAAGGAATTATTTTTTGGGGAAATTAAATCGAATAACGTGTATAAAGCTCCGAAGAACTGTATAACGTCTACTTTTAACTTGAAGAACTGTTTTTTTATACAACTTATATTGCAAACGAGCATGCAGTCTACCAGATGTTAAGTGGCTACTGCAGCCCATGGATATTCACATAGAATTAACGCGCCGGCGAACCCTGAGCGCAACTTCAATTCGGCCGCGTCAAAAAATTCGGCCTAAATATCGCTATCCCTGTTTAGTGACGAAGTTTAGCCACGCAGAGCGACAGTGATAGCAATAGAACGATTCTAAATTTGATTAGATTTTGACCGTGTTCCGTAATACCAAAAATGATGACTGAAAACTTGTTGTATTTTTCTCATTGTGTTGTTATTCTGTAACTAGACGATATAATCTATGTTCCCATGACTAGAATACGTAAGATGTTGTTGTTGTTAATACGAAACAATTAGGTTGAAAACAGGTCTTTTATGACGTACAAACATGTAGAATGCGATACGCTTCTATTTCATTTTAGGTAAGTATTTTGATCTAATATATGGTTGGGAACCAAGATAAATACTATTCAAATTAAAATAATACCTTATTAAGGTAGAAATATGCTCCAATTAGAAATGATCTTGGTAGTACGTGTTGTATGGGCGATTGTCCCTCCGGTGTCCCCTTAAAACAAGGTATTATGTTGTCTTGATCTCTGTGCATACGTTGCCATACTATATGACTTAGCTGTTATACCTATGTGCCAGTAATAACAGGAACATGATGCGTGTAAACTCAATTTCCTGATAAAGGCCATTCGTGCAATATCGTCTAAAACAGCTTGAAAAATGACGAAAAAATACCGATTCCACCCCCTTGTCTCCAAAGTTTGAGAATATGCAAAGATTACAGGAAAATTATAAGTCTAAGTATATAGAACAGTTTTTAGGGTTCCGTACCCAAAGGGTCAAACGGGACCCTATTACTAAGACTTCGCTGTCTGTCTGTTTATCCGTCTGTCAGCAGGCTGTATCTCATGAACCGTGATATTCAGACAGTTGAAATTTTCACAGATGATGTATTTCTGTTGCCGCTATAACAACAAATATTAAAAACAAAATAATAGTACATTATGATATAAGTGCGGTAAGTTGAAAATTACAGCCGAGGTGATATTGCTAGCCCGAGTCGTAGGCGAGGGCTACAAGAAAGCAGAGGCTGTAATTATCAAAGCGCACGTAGGTATGTCATACGACGTTTTATAACATATTTGCGAAGAAATAAATAAAACTCGGACTTTCTTAAACGAATGAAAAGAACGAACGAAAAGAAAAAGCGTGCGGAATAATTTTTACTTGTTCATAAATAAGCGATGCGCGCGCATCACCGCTTTTTTTTGAGGCAAAGGCATAAAACAGCCAGTATTATTAATAAAGTGAATTAATCTTTTTTTTTGTTTTTGTTACAGATAAATGGTTGTAATGTCAAAATTAGTTAAATTAAAGAATTAAATGTTTATTTTTTATATTTTATCTCCCTAAGTTAATTTTATTCATATAATGTTGACCACTTTTCTGACATAAAAACTCTTTGCTAAGATTTAAAAAAGTACCGTTCGTTTTAGACGGAGCATCTTGATAAACCGTACGTTTTACCTTATTAAAAAGAAACTCGTGCGTTTTACATTACAATAACGCACAAGCACGTAATGACATACATTACGATATTTAAATTTGTGAAATAAGAGACCCTTTACGAGCAAATGTGTTATAAAATATATAATTAAGAAAACAACAATACAACAATCGTAATTTTTTTCTAGTTTTTGCTAGATATTGATAATGGCAACCGGTAGACGCTTGAAATATTGACAGAATATTTAGTTATATTATATTAACTTTATAAAAAAATAATTAAATTAAAATAAAACTAATAGTTTAGGGGGGCTCCCATACAACAAACGTGATTTTTTTGCTCGTTTGATAGATAATGGTACGGAACCCTTCGTGCGTGAGTCTGACTCGGACTAGGCCGGTTTTTTTGATATTTATCTAAAAAGTTTTCTTGGTTTACCGGTCACATCACTAGATGGCGCTACTTATATAAACCTATCTAGGTTCGGAACCCTCGGTGCGTGTGTGTCCTACTCGTAAATGACCGGACGGACTTTATTTTATTTAGGTATGGTATGTTCAGGTATAACTACTTTGTTTATGAACCAATTAGATTTTTTGTGGGTTCAGTATAGTTCCACAGTTCATTTGAGTTTCATTGACTAAGATTATTTTAAAGGTTATTTCCATTGTGATGAAGAGGGGATGTTGAAAGTGTCCTGTGAGACACTCATTGCTGATTCGTTCGTAGAGACATCACAACACTTCGAACGGAAATGGTGAGTGCGAATGAGTTATGAATGGTACTGAGTCAAGCGACTGCTTGTTTTTTTAAAGATGATTCAACGATTGTTGAAATATTGGTCTGTTGATGATATACTAGCTGACCAATCCACAGCTTCGCACGCATAGTTTTTTAATAAAAACATTACCCTCCTTATTCGCAGTTGGCTAAAAAGTAGCCTGTGACACCCGGAGATAGTGTAGCTTCCCAACAGTGAAAGAATTTTTTATATCGGTCCAGTAGTTTCGGAGCCTATCCAATACAAACAAACAAATCTTTCCTCTTTATAATATTACGAAGTTTTTTGTAGATATTGATATGTTCTTTAATATTGTAGAACATACTTTTGTTCTATCATCAATAGTTTCCGCAGCGCATGCGACGAAAGACGTTTTAGGGCACTTTTTTACACCTTGGGTTACGTTACTTAAGTTTTAGTAAGGATCCCTAATTTTTTTTAGCAAAATAAATATAGCCTTTATCACTCAGGGTGAATGTAGCTTTCCAATGGTGAAAGAATTTTTGAATTCGGCACAGTAGTTTTTGAGTTTATTCATTACAAACATACACACAAAAATACAAATCTTTCCTCTTTATAATATTACTTTATAGAAGTATAGATTGCATCTGTGTGAAAAATCACTAAGCAACGTCTAAAATACATCGCATTTTTTACAATCATATTTAGCCAAAACAATAATCATCCATTCATAAATAAATTATTCTTAAACGATAGACCTCAAAATCTTCTAATGAATATAAGTAGTTACGGCTGGGGCATCGGCATTTCAAGAACGCTACATAAAAGCAAATAGAAGAACAAAACAAAATTCGCAAAAACTGATGTGATGGACAGAACTCTCGTAAAAACAGCGTCTGACCGAGGTCGTTGACGGGAAGAGTCACGGATTGAATGTACAAAATCAAACACTTGGGGTTATAAATGAATATGTGTTTGTTATCATATAGAACTGATACAATACTTATATTCTTTTGTAATTACATACCTATTGATCGAGCGAAGCGAGATCTCAAAATCAACTTGGGCAAGTCGCCGTTGTATGTATGTATGTTTGTCCGAGGATAAATTTCGATCATCGTTAAATTTAATACATAGGTAGGTAGTGATGGCACAATTTTGGTGTGACTAATGGCGGGTTCTTATATCCGTGGGTAACCGACTACGACTCGTATCTCCTTGAAAAAGTGTCAAACTAGCATCAAACTTTTGACACGTATTCAAGGAGGAACGAGTCGTAGCTGGTTACCGATGGATATAGGAACCCGCAATTAATGAGCTAAAAATGTGGGGGGGTTGTTAAGATATTGGGGTTCAAGAGGGGTAAAATAAATGAAAATGAGGCTATCAGGTCAAGTGTGACGTCAAATGAAAGGTATTCATTAGTACATTTACTACGTTTTTATTTTATGTAAATTCTTTATAGTTTTTGAGTTATTAACTTATTAGCCATGATAAAAACTAAACTTTGACAAAATTCACAGGGTACACCAGTGACCCCACAGTGCTGTAATTTGGTATGCGTGTAGCTTAAGTGACACAAATATAGACAAAAGTCTGAATTTTTTTTTTTTTTTTTCGAATGGACTAATCTCGCTGTTGGCCTCTGAGGCCGTGACAGCTTAACCGAACTTTTGGCGAGCGCAGATGGCGCTCAGCCCTGTAAGTTTTGTAGGCAACTAGCGCAAGGGCACCACTTAGGTACGAACCTCGGCTTGGGCTGTTGCCGGGATGGGGATAGGAGAGAAACGCCCGGGTACATGTCTGTACCTCGTATAAGCGGCGACTGAAGGGACTCGTCGACCTCGCCGGCGAGGTCGGTGTTTCTGTGAAGTGTTTGCTCTGTCTGATATAGATGACTCACCTTCCGCATTAGCAGAGGTGATTTCGTCATCCGGGTCTCCGAGAACGTGTCTCGGACGACGGAGGATTTAATGTACTTGGATGGGTGACAAAAGTCTGAAATCTAGAATAACTGCAATTTATACCCCAAAAAAAACCACAGCACATGAACTCACGTTACCTGTAATTTGAATGAAACTGTAGGTCAAGTAAATTGGTTATGGGTGACACCATTTTGATAGTCAAAGATTACAAATAATATTTTTCTGTTTTAATCGGAGACTCGCGAGATCTCAGTTCGGGGCGAACTACTAGTAAGTAATACATATAGAATAAATTTTTTATTGAAAAAATACTTTTTCAATACAAGCTTTTATAAAATTCATAATCAAGCTTACCTATTATATAATCAGATTCAGATTCAGATAATCAGATTCTTTTATAATCAGATTTACTGGTGGTAGAGCTTTTGTGAACGGGCTCGAGGAAGTGTGCACCACCGCCTTACCTTTATCTGCCGCCTAATAGCAGTACCTACTTGTGCTGCTGTGTTCCGGTTAGATGGTAATGGTATGTTCCTGTAATTACTGGCACATAGACATACCAGCTAAGTCCTTTAGTATGGCAACGTATCCACATAGAGATCAAGACAACATAATAGCTTGTTTTGAATTCTATGTGGATATCCATGGGCTGCAGTAGCCACTTAACATCTGGTGGACTGCATGCTCGTTTGCCATATAAGTAGTATAAAAAAAATCAGAACCGCAAGCAGATTCAAATGAGCCCAAAAACTAGTAGGCCACTAATCCATTAGGAAATTCCGTTGTCTAGCATCCGTCGCCATCGCCCACCTCCATCCCTACCATAATATTGCATTGTCACCAAAGTTATTCCAAATTTAAACGCATAAACAAAATTTCGTATCTGTGCTGTTGACCGTTGAGGAGTTCCTCCTTGGAAGCCAACCCTGAGTGCAGCAGCTAAGTCATGGTGGAACTTTTAAATTTCATAATTAAATGAGCATACAAAATTTCGTGTCTCTGATGTTGACCGTAGAGGCGTTCCTTCGTCTGGAGCCAATCCAGGGTGTAGAATCAAGCCATGCATACCATAAAACTGCATTGTCATCGGAACCAAACCAACATATCAAATTTCAACTCTGTAGGATAAGAGGAAGTGGACTTACAAACTAACAAACAAACATTGCAAGCTAAATAAAAGCTTGTAATAATGTAACGTCGTATTAGTTTACGTGTTCTCCTCAGCTCTTTCATTTTATACCCATACTGTGGTAGTGCAGAAAAAATAACTAGTCCGCCATCTTGGATGATCCGACATATTGGAATTAGAATGACGTCACATAGCTAAGCGTGCATTGTCATCCAAAATAAGCGTGTATACCAAACTTCAGCTCAATCGGTCAATGATAACTGATTTAAAATTCAGTTGCAAGATTCCACCCGGATAAACATACATACATTGCGAGTTAAATAAAAGTTTGTAAAAACCTCCAGATCCGGAACTTGTATAGATCATGCAAACATTTGTTCCGCAGCGGGAATTGAATCAGCGTCTCAGCCGGCTATTCGCCCACTGCGCCACGAGATGTCTTTATTTATAGGAAAAGATGGTAATTTTAAAATCTAGACACGTTCGATTTGCACTAAGATACCTACAGTCTGTAGATACAACAAACCAATCAGCATTTTATTGATCAGATCAAGTGTTTATTATAAATAGACATCACAGGAAGACATCAAGACTTCAGACGCACTAAACACACTTGATCGAAGTGCAATAAGTGCCAATGAACAGGTATGGACTAAGAGCCCCCGCAAACTACGTGGTTCGCCCCGAACTGGGATCTCGCGAGTCTCCCAAAACAAAATAGAATATTCTTAGGGCGTCTCTCGCAACGATGCCCAAACGTATTTAGTGGCTAAATATGATTTAAGGAGTTGTCAAATCATACAAATACGTAAAATTTAAACATGTTTAGTCGCTAATTAAGTTTAGGGATCATTGTGCAATGCGGCCTTAATATTTGACTAATAAAATAGTGTCACGAAATAAGAAACCACATAACTTAACCTACAGTTTCATTCAAATTACAGATACAGAGTTCATGTTTGTGTTTAATCTAGTTTGGGGTAGAAATTGCAGTTATTCTGGATTTCAGACTTTAGCCTACATTTGTGTCACTAAAGTGTGTAGCTTTAGTGACACAAATATAGGCAAAAGTCTGAAATCTAGAATAACTGCAATTTGGGTACAAATTGCAGTTATTCTAGATTTCAGACTTCAGACCAAAAAAAGTAACCACTGCTTAATTTTGGTATGCGGTAACGGGAGTCCATGTACTCCCGTTACCGCATACCAAAATTCAGCACTGTGGGGTCTCTGGTCTACACTGTTAATTTTGTCAAAGTTATTTTTTATGATGGCTAATAACTTTTAAACTACAAGATATAAACATAAAATAAAAACGTGATCGAAATGTACTCGCAAAGACCTTTTATTAGACCTGCCATTTGCCGGATAGTCTCATTTTGTTTTTTTTACCCCTCTTGAACCCTAATATCTCAACAACCCCCCCATATATTTAGCTCATTTAGTCACACCAAAATCGTGCCATCATTACCTACCTATATACCAAATTTCACGATGATCGGATAAACGCTTCGAAAGTTACCGTCGGATAAACAAACATACATACATACAACGCCGATTTGCCCAAGTAATTTAGAGATCTCGTTTCGCTCGATCAATTACTCTATGCCTACTCACTGTCTCTACTCTATATATTAGGTTTTAGGTATCCACGCGCAGGGGGAAATTCTGTTAGCATGAAAACTATCGATCTCCAAATCAACTTGGGCAAATCGTAATGTATGTTACATTACGATTTGCCCATGTTGATTTGGAGATCTCGCTTCGCTCTATCAATTAGCATAATCATAATTGATTGAAATTAAATGCGATAAACGCTGATCTGATTATGGATGAACTCAACTAACCACCTGTTATTAACCCATATTCGTAAAAACAAATTGATTAGTTGAGCCAAGAAACAATGATTCTATACGATAGCCATGTAAATCACACTAATATTATAAATGTGAAAGTTTGGATGTTTGTTTGTTACTCAATCACATCGTAACAGCTAAACCGATTACGATGAAATTTGGTATATACGTAGATTACCACATAGGCTATAATTTATTTATCCCATAAATCAGTTCCCATGAGATAAAAATGGGGTGTCAAGTTGCCACAGCGAGTTTAGCTTTGTTTCTAGGTTACCTACACATTTAGTAGTGTAACAACAACAGCTAGTCGTTTATAAATATATAAATTGATTGAGATGTTGAAATATGATCAATTTTTGTTCTTCAATTTTTTTTAAATTCTGAATTCGTCCTCCGATCCATCACTTCATTATTGGTTCTCTGAACCGTCTGGGTATTTTATTCTGGAAATCACTCAGGAAACGTAACAGGAAGATTGGAGGAGACTTCCTAGTAATGTAAATTTATTAAGGCATACCAATAACCGAATCGTAGGCATACCACCCATTTTTGGGAGGTTTTTGGGAACCTACCATTAGCATATGGAACATCATTCTGAGCACATTGGCGGACAGGTGGGACTCTCCGTTTCTGGGGTAGATAAGCCTCCATGCAACACCCCTTATAAGGGATTTTTCCCCAGTCACTGATGGTCCCTCGTGTCCGTCTGTGTGTTTTAATTTTTTAATAATTCTGCACAATTATATTTAAGTTATATTAGTGTACTTCTAATTGCGTCCAACTTCGAGAAAGAGGTCAATCGTCGAATCCAACTGGATGGAATCCAATGGGCAGCGTTTGGAAAACTTCGTAACGTCTTTTCGCCCAACATACCTCAGTGCCTTAAGACGAAAGTCTTCAATCAGTGTGTGTTACCAGTGATGACATATGGAACCGAGACGTGGTCCTTCACTATTGGTCTTATGAATAAGCTCAGAGTCGCTCAACGAGCTATGGAGAGGGCTATGCTCGGGGTTTCTCTACGGGATCGAATCAGAAATGAGGAGATACGTAAGAGAACTCAAGTCACCGACATAGCCCGACGGATTAGCACGTTGAAGTGACAATGGGCAGGCCATATAGCGCGCAGAACAGATGGCCGAAGGGGCCGGAAGGTTCTCGAGTGGAGGCCACGGACCGGCAAGCGCAGCGGAGGACGTCCACCTACAAGATGGGCAGACGACTTGGATTAACCGCAGGTCGACGTTGGATGCAGGCCGCTTCCAACCGCAGTTCCTGGAGATCAATGAGGGAGGCCTTTGTCCAGCAGTGGACGTCCTACAGCTGTTTTGATGATGATGGTGATGAATTGCGTACATATATGTAATACACAATAATAATTGTTCTTAAATAAATAAATTTAATGTATTGTTTTAATATTCTACTTGATATTAAGCAGGGGGGGGGGGGGGGGGGCACAGCTGCCTATCATACAGGCTTTTCAGTCTAGTTTAGGCAACTGAGGCTCATACATAATTGTTGTCACATATTCATCTTAATTTTTGTTACATGTACCTACCTAATAATTATGTATTGAATTTTTGTATTTGTACATTTTGTCAAAATAAATACAGTCAAACCTGGGTAAGTGAGAACTGGATAAGTGAGAAAACTCTGTAAGTGAGAGTAATAGCCAGGATCATTTTAAGCTCCCAAAACCTCTATTAGCGAGAAACAGAAACCTCAGTAAGAGAGAGTCGTTTTTCCCTCATGGACCTCCGTAAGTGAGACTGCTACTTATCTGTACCTCTATAAGCGACAGTCGAGCTTTATTTACAAATTTAACATCTGCTATTTTATAACTCATTCTTAACGTTCGTGGAACATCCTACCATTGTTTTTGTATTGTTTTCTCGTCAATATTGTACCTATTCTATTTCGTGGAACTAAATAACGTTGTTATTTTATCGCATTCTTTTCGAATGGACACGTGTGCCTGTGTACCGTTTGTCGGACTTACTCAGTTTATAGTTAATCAATTGCGAAGGAAAGTTCCTACCCTTATATAGTACTTACTTGTATATGTCGAAATCTAATGAACGTAACATATACACACTATTAAAAATATATATGTACATAATACATATATGTTGTGCATATTATGCACATAATTTTATCATATTACATATTTACTACATTCGTACTTGCTGTGACTTGCTATTGCTGCGTACCTCTATAAAAGAGAAACGCTACCCATGTACCTGCATTAGCGAGAAACTCGGGTTAGTGAGAAACCTCTATATGCGAGAATGAGATTGTGCTCCCTTGAACTCTCGCTTATCCAGATTTGACTGTATTCGTTATTCTAATTACATTTAGTTTAATTTCAGAAAACCAATCGCCGCATTGAAAACGCTTGGAGGAGCTACTGATCCATGAAGGGTCCACTGACACTGAAGCGAAAACTCATCGACATGTGTATCCTGCCCATATTGACCTAGGTACGGAGCTCAGACTTGGTCCTTGACAGAAGCACAAAAGTCCATACTCAAGATTTGCCAGAGTGCGATGCAGATAAGCATCCCTGGAGTGAAACGAATCGATCGAGTCAGAAATACTGGACTACGAGCCAAAACCGGCATAGTCGATCTTAAAATGGGATTGGGCAGGCCATGTGGTTCGAATGCATCCAGAACGATGATATGGGCGAATCTAACCACCAAGTGGATACCGAACGGACGACGGACGATTTTTTTGAGATGGGAAAAAACCATTGAACTCGCAGCACTGTTACCGTTACCGACACTGTATAGAAGTATCTCGTAATTGTTCAAGTTTTCACTTCTGTCGGCACTCCCGAAGTGCCACTTTTTTTTATAAAATCCATTCTTTTCTCTGCCAAGTTTTACAATAAATGGCGCTCTCCTTGCCAAAATAAGTTAGTGAAAACTTGTATCTTGAGTTAGTGACGACATCCGTGGCGCAGTGGGGGAATAGCCGGCTGAAACGCAGGAGGTCGATTCCCATCGCGGAACAAATGTTTGCACAATCTACATATATTTGTTCCGGGTCTGGTTGTTTATCTATATATTCAAAGTATGTATTAACAAAAAAAAAGGATATAAGTATTCCATCAGTTATTTGGTTCCCATAGTACAAGCTCTGCTTAATTTGGGGCTAGATAGCGCTGTGTGACATGTCCAGCAATATTTATTTATTTATATCTACTTACAGAGATTTAAACCAAAAACCAGTTAGGTATGTAAACTAAAAAAAATACTAATTGATTATGTACATAAATTAGCTGATTAAAACATTACAGTTAATTCATTTTATTGTATAGGTACTAGCTGGAACCGCCCGCGACTTCGTACGCGTGGTTTGTCAATAAAACATTACCCTCCTTCTGTGCAGTCGCGTAAAGTGTATCCTGTCTCAAGTCCATTCTTAATCTATCTAGGTAGGTACCAAATTTCATCGAAATCGGTCGAGCCGTTAAGTCGTGAAAAGGTAACAAACAGACAGAGAGACAGAGTTACTTTCAAATCGGCATTGTACGTAGATTATAACCTGAATTATCACTTATGCTACTTTTTGTTGACTAACAACTCGTGTAAAGCCGCTGGCGGAAGCTAGTTATACATATAAAGCTTCCTCTTGAATCACTCTATCTATTGCTGAAAGCTGTATTAAAATCCGTCGATTAGTTTAAATTATCTAAGGTAACAGATAGCGGAAGCGACTTCATTTTATAGTATGTAACGATGTCACGAAGGGTACGGAACCCTTCGTGCGCGAGTCCGACTCGCACTTGGCCGGTGTTTAATATTTGTAATAAGGTTACCTATCTCTAACTGTGATCTCAAATCTATTATTATTTTTACCATAATTTAAAGTCAATGACTCACCTACATACCTACAGGTCAACTAACTCTACTTTTTGTTGGCCGTGTCTGAATGTCTGTTCATCATCATGTACAAGTATCTACATAAAATGATTGTTTGACTGTGAGTCATTATAATCATCATCACTCTAACCTAGCTTTCGATTATGTGTAGCAACGATTTGGATAAATGATTACGTCATAATAGGTAGGTATGGTATAGGAACATAAATAATTGATCGAGCGAAACGAGGACTCCAAATCAACTTGGGCAAATCGGCGTTTTATGTATGTATGTTTGTTTATCCGATCATCGTGAAATTATATATAAAGGTAGGTAGCGAGATAAAAATTTGGGGGGATTATTGAGATATTGGGGTTCAAGGGACTAAAAAACAAAATGTGACTATGCGGTCTAGTGGCACGTCTAATAAAAGGTATTTGTGAGTACATTTCGACCCCGTTGTCTCCCGTACATGCGGCTAAATATAATTTAAGGAGATGTCAAATCGTACAAATACGTAAAATTTAAACATGTTTAGACACTAAATACGTTTAGGGATCGTTGTGCAAGCCGGCCTTAATCTTTGACTACTAAAATAGTGTCCCAAATAGCACAACTAACTTGACCTACAGTTTCATTCAAATTACAGGTAACGGGAGTTCATGTAAAATTGGTTATGCTTTTTTGGAGTAGAAATTGTAGTTATTCTGAATTTCAGACTTTTCCCTATATTTGTGTCACTAAAGCACTAAATTTGTGTCACTAAATTTTTTTTTTTTCTACGCGGGTAGTTGTACGATTGACACTTAAAATAAAACTCCTGCTTCATAATTTCTTTAATTAATATTAAAATTAACTTTTACAACTTATTTATGCTTCAAAATATAGATTAAGTTACAATACCTGTCTGGTAGTGTTTTCATAAATATCTAAGCACTACATAGTGGAGAATATCACTGAAGATGTCACAGCAAGTTTTGGATGTTATAGCTAAATCAATGGAACAGTTGAAGAGCATGTTCAGGCAGGAGATGGATCAGTTAAAGGATCGGGTCGAAAAAACATCACCACCCAGTGCAACTATCACCAGCCTGGCTACAGATCTCGCTTCGTTCAGGACATTTGTTATGGGTGCACTTCAGTTACTACAGGACCAACTTCAAGTCATCTGCAATGAGGTAGATAGCCTGGAAATGCGAAGCCGTCGTAAGATATTGTTGCTGCATGGTGTTCCAGAGGGCGCAAAGGAGGACACGGCTGAAGTCCTTGTAAAGACGGTGACGCAGAAGCTGAGTCTCAATGGTTTCATTCAAGCTGCCATTAGCCGTTGCCACAATATGGGTCGCTTAACGTCAAGTGATAAACCTAGGCCTATTTTGTTTAAACTCCATGATTTAGCAATGCGAGGCAAGATTTGGTCTACAAAAACTAGCCTCAAAAACACTGGGATCACTATGTCGGAGTTTTTAACGAAGTCACGTCATGAAACCTTTATGGCAGCAAGGCAGCGATTTGGCGTGACGAAATGTTGGACCCAAGACGGCTCCGTGTTCGTCATCGGAGTGGATAGAACGCGCCGTCGCATCCATAGTCAGCAGGAGCTTGATAAAATCCGAACGCAGGACGCGCCCGCCAAGCCGGCGGCAGTCGTCAAGGAGCCGCAGCAGCCGGCTGCAACTTCGTCAAAGAGCAGGCGGGTTGGCGTAGCCACTAAAAAGTGATTTCTTGTGTTTGCAGTCTCTTATTTTCATAGGACATAATACCCTCCCTTTCAGGTCTGAAAAACTATTATTTTTTATCTTGTTGTAGGTATGTATGTGAATTATTGTGAATCAAATCAATTGTCAAAAATGTTTATTTAGAATTGTCAAGTCAACAGTGTCAGTCAGTCAATTAGGACTGCTATGACAGTGACACATTAGTAAATTGATTTTTCGTACATCATGTTACGTTTCGTTTCACGTTAAATTATTGTTTACGTATGTACAGCTCATAAAGAAACCATTTTATGATTGTTATGTTTTGCTTAGATTATTCTTGTAAAATTAAAGTAATCTCTTTATAACACAACCGGCAGGTGGAGAAAATGAACTATTGATTGACATATTTTGATTAGATTGTCGATTAGAGTTTAATACATAGTTAGATTATTAATATTTTATTTTGTAAGTACTTACATATTTATTATTTTGTAACATATTTATAGATATTTATTTATTATTTTAAAACTATGCTCAACGCCGTTTTGGATAATAGTGTTAGTGATGACAGTGATGATTACCAATCTGTTGCATCTTCGATCGATCCCGACAGTGATGATAGTTTCGTCAGTTTACCGTCTCTTTCTGAATAACTTACTCTCCAGTTCTCTGATGTACCTAAGAACTTCAATGCAATACACATTAATGCACAAAGTATTCCGGCCCATTTTTCGGAAATGTTGTCATCGTTTGATGTCAAAAACATTCATGCTATTCTCATTTCTGAATCTTGGTTAAAGCCATGCCTTCCTTCTACTTCTTACTCACTACCTGGTTTTCGCATTATTCGCAATGACCGGACTGGTAGTCGTGGTGGCGGTGTAGCTATATATCTCCGTGCTCACATCCCCTTTTCTGTTATTAATATGTCTGCACAGCCTCCGCCACTCCAGGCCGGTGAGCACCTATTTCTTGAAGTCACTCTTTCTCATACTAAAATCCTTTTAGGAGTATATTACTCTCATTCTAACCGTGTTAATTACTTCTCATCTTTTGAAAATATCCTAGAAAATCTGGTTCCCTCTTACAGGCATTCTATAATTATGGGTGATTTTAACACTTGTCTTCTATCCAAAAACAGCCGCTCTTTAACCTTCGAATCTATTGTTAAATCATGTAATTTGCATACGCTTCCCCTCTCTGCTACTCATCATTTCCCTAATACACAGCCGTCGCTTCTCGACCTTATCATCGTATCCTCTCTAAATCACGTTGATAAGCACGGTCAGTGTACAGCGGATATTTTCTCATATCATGACGCAATATTCCTATCTTATAAAATACGTCCCCCTAAGGCTAAGCCAAAGGTGATCTTGCAGCGCAGTTTTGGGAGCATGGATAGGGAAAAGTTTTTTGTTGATGCTGAAAAGATTGACTGGTCAACCGTTTTTAATGCAGACTCCATGGATGACAAAATTGTTATTTTCAATACTTTAGTTACGCAACTATTTGATATCCATGCACCATTTCGTGCCATTAAGTTGAAACATAACCCGGCTCCCTGGCTCACTGATGAAATTAAATTATTTATTCATAAAAAATCGGTTGCTAAAACAAAGTACAAAATAGTTTCAAGTGAGTACAACAAAAACAAGTATTACAATTCTCGAAATCGCTGCAATAGAGTGTGTAGGGACGCACGACGTCGCCATATCCATGAATCCGTTTCCGATGAAGATCCAGCTAAAGTCTGGAAGTTTCTGAGATCGTTAGGAGTTGGTAAATCTCGCCAGGATTCAATTCCAAGCGATTTAAACATTGACTCCCTTAATCAACATTTTTCTTCATCTTCTTACATTGCTGATGCTGATAAACTCAGTTCAATTAATTTTCTCTCTTCGTTACCAACTCCTGATCATCCTCCTTTTCTATTTAGCCAAATCACCGTTGCTGACGTTAAGAAAAGTATTTTGTCAATTACATCCAATGCTGTTGGGCTTGACGGTATCAGCCGCAATATGCTTATTCCTATCCTTGATATCATTCTACCTACCCTCTGCCATCTCTTGAACCACTCCCTAATGACCGGTACCTTCCCTTCCATTTGGAAGGAAGCCCAAATAATTCCTCTTCCTAAGAAACCTAATCCCAAATCCTTTTCTGAATATCGCCCGATTTCTATCCTTCCTTTTCTCTCCAAAGTTCTCGAACGCTTGGTCCATAATCAATTAAACTCTTTTTTTTCCTCCTATAGTCTCCTTAATCCTCTGCAGTCTGGCTTTCGTAAAGGCCACAGTACTGTCACTGCTCTAGTCAAAATCACGGACGATATACGAGTGGGCATGGAAAATGGGCAACTTACCGTGCTGACTTTACTTGATTTCAGTAATGCGTTCAACACCGTAGATTTTGATATTCTCCTGGCAATACTTAGCTCCTTTAACGTATCTCCAGCGGTGATTGGTTGGTTTTTCAATTACTTGCACGGGCGCCGTCAGCGTGTTCGACTCGAGGAGTCTCTCTGTTCGTGGTGTAATACGTCTGCTGGTGTACCTCAAGGTGGCGTTTTATCTCCTCTTCTTTTTGCAATCTTCATAAACTCTATTTCTATTAATCTTTCTTCGTCTTTTCACCTCTACGCAGACGATCTTCAGATTTATAATCAAGCTACGCTCAGTAATATTGCTGATGCTGTTGACGTTACCAATTGCGATTTACGCCGTATTGCAGAGTGGTGCAAGCTCCACGGTTTGAAAGTTAATCCTACCAAAACGCAAACCATTATTGTAGGTAGTTCAAGAACGCTTAGCAAAATTGATTGGTCCACTGTCCCACAAGTTGTCTTTGACGGAATAGCAATCCCATACAGCGAAACCGTTATGAATTTAGGTATCATCATTGACCGCAACTTTTCATGGAAGGCTCAGCTTGAACTAACCAGCGGGAAGTTGTTTGCGTCAGCTGGTTCACTAAGGAGACTACGAAACTTTTTGCCTACGTCCACCAAGACTGCGCTTGCACAATCGCTTTTACATCCCGTACTAGACTATGCTGATGCTTGTTATCTGGACCTCACTGAGGAACAGCTTAACAAGCTCGAGCGTTTACAAAATTTTTGTATTAGATTTATATTTGGCCTCCGTAAATATGATCATGTGTCTCCCTTCCGTTCAAAGCTTAAATGGCTTCTGATTCGTCTTCGTCGGAATACGCATATCCTTTCTCTTCTCTATTCTATTCTTTTCAATCCCTTCTCTCCTCACTATCTGAAAGATAGATTTAAATTTCTCCATTCTTCAAATAACTATACTCTTAGGTCATCAGAAAACTTGATACTCAGAACTCCTTCGCACAGCACTTCCTTTTACAGCGCTTCTTTTACTGTCCAGGCTGTTCAGCTGTGGAATGCTCTGCCCGAAGAAGTAAGACGGTCATCGTCCTTACACTTCTTCAAATTGAAGGTGAAACATCATTACCTGACGATGTCATCTTCCTAGCGTTATTTATTTACTATTTATGTACTTATTTTATCTGTTAGTATAGTTTGCTATATGTATATACCTATATATTAGTCTATTTTATAAGTATATTAAGTATTAGGATTAAAACTTCATATTATTATTATATCTTAGAATATATTATGTGTAGATGTAATGTATGCGCTAAAGTACACCGCACTCCGTAATTTTTAAAAATTTCGCTCAATCCAAAGGTTGCCTGGAAGAGATCGCTTTTAGCGATAAGGCCGCCCATTGTATTGCCTTATTTATTTTAACCCAGTACTTATTTTTTTATTATTTCTGTTTGTGTGGTCATTCAATAAAGAGTTATCTATCTATCTATCTAAAGCTACACGCATACCAAATTTCAGCACTGTGGGGTCTCTGGTGTACCCTGTGAATGTTGTCAAAGTTCAGTTTTTATACTGGCTAATAACTTAAAAACTACAAGGTTTAAACTAAAAATAAAAATGGAATCGAAATGCACTCACAAAGACCTTAGACGTACCATTTGACTTGATAGTCCCTTTTTGTTTTTTTACCCCTCTTGAACCCCAATATCTTAACAACCACCAAGAGGGTTGATTCCTAAATCGGCATATTTCCATATTTTCACCGCTTATTTACTCAGTGGCAATAAGGTTTTTGTGTTGGAACTTTAGTTTAGGTAATAGAACATTTTAATGCCAATTCTTGTAACAAAACATTGTATTCATACTGTTTTTTATTATTTCGTCCAGAGCTGTTTCCTTCCCACATCTTCTTGAAATCTTGCATATTAGTGCTCTTTTTGCCGACGAATAGACAAGAAAACATTTTAAATAACAAATCAGCAACAACAATATTACAAAACATACATTATCATCTCAACGTTTCATAGATCAAATAGTATAATTAAATAAAATTTCATACTAAATTTCACAGAACAAACAAAAACAAAAAATGACGCATATTGACTAAGTTCAAAGCCATTTTTTATGGCATATTCGTTAGCCAAAGTATACAAAATTATTTTTATAATACGTATCAACTCATCATAAACAAATTAAAATAGAAAAAAAAATAAACAAGAGTCCAAATTATTTATTATAAATATTTTAAAACACCCATATAATAGGCGCGAGCACCGCGTCCCTCCGTCGTCCGAGACACGTTCTCGGAGACCCGGATGACGAAATCACTTCCGCTAATGCGGGTGAGTCATCCACATTAGACAGAGCAAACACTCCACAAATACACCGACCTCGCCGGCGAGGTCGACGAGTCCCATTAGTCGCCGCCTACACGAGGTACAAGCACGTACCCGTGCGTTTCTCTCCTATCCCCGTCCCGGCATCAGCCCAAGCCGAGGTTCGTACCTAAGTGATGCCCTTGCGCTAGTTGCCTCATCAAAAATAAAATTATAGGGCTGAGCGCCTTCTGCGCTCGCCAAAAGCTCGGTTAAGCTGCAACGGCCTCAGAGGCCAACAGCGAGATAAGTCCATTCGAAAAAAAAAACGTAATTTTTCAGACCAGGCTGAAGCCTCTTCGAGGTAGGACGTATGACGCTCTGTCTCCCACGCATCCAAAATTATTACGTAAACTTCCGTAAGTTATTAAGCAATAGTTTCTGTACATAAATACTAAATTAGCGTAGGCTCAATCTGATTTGATACTTGGATAAGTACATAAGGTTTGTTTGCGGGTAAATATAATCATTTTATTTTTTGTAAATTTCGCCAAATTATAGCACCTTTCATAAATGTGAACAACAATTATTTCATACTTTTGATTTTGGAACATTCAATTTTTTTTATTATGCAACAACCATCATGATCATTTTGAAACACCCAATTTTTTTATTTTTGAAGTGAATCCTTGTTTAGGCGCGTTAGACATTTTTTGGGATGGAAAAAAACCATTGAACTCGCGACACCGTTACCGACACCTCTTTATATAAGTAGTGAAAACTTCTTTAGGCAAGTGGGGCATTTTTTAAGATGGGAACAAACCATTGAACTTGCGACACCGTTACCGACACCTCTGTATATAAGTAGTGAAAACTTCTTTAGGCCCGTTGGTCATTTTTTGATATGGGAAAAGACCATTGAACTCGCGACACCGTTACCGACACCTTTGTATATAAGAAGTGAAAACTTCTTTAGGCACGTTGGGCATTTTTTAAGATGGAAAAAACCATTGAACTCGCGACACCGTTACGGACACCTCTGTATATAAGTAGTGAAAACTTCTTTAGGCGCGTTGGGAATTTTTTGAGATTGGTACAAACCATTGAACTCGCGACACCGTTACCGACACATCTGTATATAAGGAGTGAAAACTTCTTTAGGCGCATTGGGCATGTTTGAGTTGGAACAAACCATTGAACTCGCGACACCGTTACCGAAACCTCTGTATATAAGGAGTGAAAACTTTTTTAGGCGCATTGGCCATTTTTTGAGATGGGAAAATACCATTGAACTCACGACACAGTTACCGACACCTCTGTATAAAAGGAGTAAAATTCAAGATGGCGGAACATTTTTTTACTTTTTTTATATGGGTATCGTTTTCAACTAACTTAGGGATGCTGATTACGAATATGATATCAATTATAAAATTCAAGATGGCGGAAACTTTTTGCTTTACTTTTTTTAGATATGGGTATCGTTTTCGACTAACTTAGGGATGCTGATTACGAATATGAAGTCAATTTTAAAATTCATTATGGCAAAAACTTTTTTTTGGTGCCATGTAATCCTGTCTGTCTTGTCTACCAAATTTTTCGATGATCGGATCAACGCTTCTTGAATACTATTCTTGATACCCATATTTAAAAAAAGTAAAACAATGAGTTTCCACCATATTAATTTTTAAAATTGACGTAATCAGCATGCTTAAGTTAGTCGAAAACGATACCCATACTTAAAAAAAGGAAAACAAAAAGTTTTCGCCATCTTGAATTTTAAAATTGACAATATATTCGTAATCAGCATCCCTAAGTTAGTCAAAAACGATATCCATATCAAAAAAAAAAGAAAAACAAAAAGTTTTCGCCATCTTGAATTTTAAAATTGACAATATATTCGTAATCAGCATCCCTAAGTTAGTCAAAAACGATATCCATATCAAAAAAAAAAAGAATAACAATAAGTTTTCGCCATCTTGAAATTTAAAATTGACATCATATTTGTAATCAGCATCCCTTAGTTAGTCGAAAACGATACCCATATCTAAAAAAAGTAAAGCAAAAAGTTTCCGCCATCTTGAATTTTAATTATGTTGTGTAGAATTACTGTACAAAGTTTCAAGATCTAAATTGTAGTATTCATCGCATAAGAACGGTTTTAAGATAAATTTGGAGTCATCTTTGGATTTTTTTTCTATCGAGAAAATTTTACGGAATCGTGTTTTCACAACACAGGCGCTCTAGCACGTATCCTTAACTATAACATATATGAATTACAAATTGAAATTACAAAATTTGTTGAACAAAACATTGTTTCAAAATAAGCGATTTATCGTCTCCCCAGGTATAGTACGCCCTTAAGAAATCTCGCTTCGATCGATCAAAAACGAAAGATTTGTAATTTTGTATGTTTGTAACGAATAAACTCAATAACTACGGGTCCGATTTCAAAAATTCATTCACCATTAGAATGCTACATTATCCCTGAGTAACATAGGCTACTTTATACCCAACTGCGCAGAAGGAGGGTAATGTTTTTATTTAAAAACTACGCATGCGAAACTGCAGACTGGTCAGCTAGTACTTCATACATACGGTAGGTAGGTGAGATAGTGGTCAAAGTACGATATATAAGCGAATATAAAAAATTGTAAAAATTACCTACATTCTAAAAAATATTTTTTGCAATGGGACAAATATTTAAGTTTTTGGTCCTTGGCCATTTTAGTGTCATACCAATAAATTTTCATTAAACTGATAGGTACTAAGATGTTCTAGACAGATTAATTTATTTCCAGATGCGAACAATAGATAGGCCTATACAGGCTACTCCAGAATATGTATGTTATGCCGAAATAGGCTCAATCTACTCGAGTTGCTGACGATTCGGACACAATTTATTAGGACACAGTGTCCCAACTGACACTTTTGATTTTAATATTTTTTTTACTGTCGATTCGGACACCATCAATCTACACACATTAAATTATAAACAATTTTTTTAATGTTTTTTTATATTTTATTAGTATCGTCTAAGTATGTAATTTTATTTTAATTTAGACTGCCTGTTTAAAAATAATACTCACTAATTTTATAAATTTGTAACTAACAACTAACTATGTCTGTCTGTTTGTTATCTTGCTGGATCGATTTCTATGAAATTTGGTATAGATGTAGATAGATTATAACCATTTGATTTGATATGAGGAGGGTATTTTTTTTTGACAAACCACGCGTGCGCAGCCCCGGCTAACCCGCGTCAGCTAGTTTTCACTTTTGATTGTAAATAATGCAAAAATGAGGTCGAAATTTGACCACTGTTGTGCACAGTGGTCAAATTTCGACCTCATTTTTAGGGTTCCGTACCCAAAGGGTAAAACGGGACCCTATTACTAAGACTCCGCTGTCTGTCTGTGTGTCACCAGGCTGTATCTCATGAACCGTGATAGTTAGACAGTTGAAATTTTCACAGATGATGTATTTCTGTTGCCGCTATAACAACACATACTAAAAATAGAATAAATTAAATATTTAAGGGGGCTCTCATACAACAAACATGATTTTTTGCTCGTTTTTGCTCGATATTGATAACAGCAACAGGTGGACGCTTGAAATATTCACAGAATATTTAGTTATATATTCACTTTAAAAATAAATAATGAAATTAAAATAAACAAATATTTAAGGGGGGCTCCCATACAACACACGTGATTTTTTTGCCGTTTTTATAGATAATGGTGCGCGAGTCCGACTCGCACTTGGCCGGTTTTTTTATGTATGCTCCCAGATTACTCGAAGACGCTTGGACCGATTTTGTTTAAACAGCGGAGCCTCAATAATAGGGTGCCGTTTTACCCTTTGGGTACGGAACCCTAAAAAAGATTCTGACGAATTTGAACCACCTCCTTTTTTTGAAGTCGTTTAAAAACAGTTGTTAAAATATAAATAAAGATGTACTATGACACTTTGTACCAGTCACGAGGTTACTGAGAGATATCATTTAGTACCAGATTCACACACAAGTCAAAGCTGTATCAATTAACAAAGATTTTAATTGCCTTTTTTCTCACAGCATACTGATCTTTATAGTTTAAACAGTAGAGGTTATTTTTCCATGTGTTTTGTAACCTTCTGCAAATTACTAGCATTAGCTCTGCTTCATAAGTTCACGCTAAATTAAGGTGGTACGATTCCTATGCAATATTGATTTTTATTTTCTTATAATAGTTATTTTATTTTATTATATAGTTATTATTATTATTGAAGTGAAAGCTTCTTTAGACGCGTTGGAAATTTTCTGAGATGGGAAAAAACCATTGAACTCGCGACACTGTTACCGTTACCGACACATCTATATATGAAGTGCAAACTTCTTTAGGCGCGTTGGACATTTTTTAAGATGGGAAAAACCATTGAACTCGCAACACTGTTACTGTTACCGACACCTCTGTATATGAAGTGAAAACTTCATTAGGCGCGTTGGACATTTTTTGAGATGGGAAAAAACCATTGAACTCGCGACACTGTTACCGTTACAGTTACCGACACCTCTGTATATGAAGCGAAAGCTTCTTTAGGCGCGTTGGGCATTTTTTGAGATGGGAAAAAACCATTGAACTCGCGACACTGTTACCATTACAGTTACCGACACCTCTGTATATGAAGTGCAAACTTCTTTAGGCGTGTGGGGCATTTTTTGAGATGGGAAAAAACCGCTGAACTCGCGACACTTTTACCGTTACCATTACCGACACCTCTGTATATGAAGCGAAAGCTTCTTTAGGCGCGTTGGGCAGTTTTTGAGATGGGAAAAAACCATTGAACTCGCGACACTGTTACCGTTACAGTTACCGACACCTCTCTTTATGAAGTGCAAACTTCTTAAGGCGCGTGGGGCATTTTTTGAGATGGGAAAAACCATTAAACTCGCAACACTGTTACCGTTACAGTTACCGACACCTCTGTATATGAAGTGCAAACTTCTTCAGGCGCGTGGGAAATTTTTCGAGATGGAAAAATACCATTGAACTCGCAACACTGTTACCGTTACAGTTACCGACACCTCTGTATATGAAGTGCAAACTTCTTCAGGCGCGTGGGAAATTTTTCGAGATGGAAAAAAACCATTGAACTCGCGACACTGTTACCGTTACCCTTACTGACACATCTGTATATGAAGCGAAAGCTTCTTTAAACGCGTTGGGCATTTTATGAGATGGGAAAAAACCATTGAACTCGCGACACTGTTACCGTTACAGTTACCGACACCTCTCTTTATGAAGTGCAAACTTCTTTAGGCGCGTGGGGCATTTTTTGAGATAGGAAAAACCATTGAACTCGCAACACTGTTACCGTTACAGTTACCGACACCTCTGTATATGAAGTGCAAACTTCTTCAGGCGCGTGGGAAATTTTTTGAGATGGAAAAAAACCATTGAACTCGCGACACTGTTACCGTTACCCTTACTGACACCTCTGTATATAAATATCACGTAATTGTTCCAAGTTTTCACTTCTGTCGGCACTCCCGGAGTACCACTTTTTTAAGTATATTTTATGATAAAGTTAAAGTTTGTTTATCTTTTTCTGGCACTACCACTTATTCTTCACTACTCAAAGGTTATCTGGAAGAAAATGTTAATTAGCATTAAGTTTGCCTATTTTATAAGAGCAATAAAGATTTTTTAACCTAATCTAATGTATTATTCCCGCATAAGAAATATTAAGCTTAAAAGTGGCAATTTTTGTACGATGTCGTCCACCCATCTGGCTGCTGGACGTCCTACCCTTCTATACCCGCTCCTCGACCACCATTCAGTCGCTACCCTGCTCCATCTGTCATCATTGTAATGTATTCTAAAAGGATCATTAAAAACAACAACCAGCCTTCTTTCCTGGCTTGGTCGCGAAGGACAGGCAGTAAAATTGTCGTTTCAAAGTGATGTTTTTGATTAAGAATAAAAAGATTTTGATCACCACATCTAGCCAAGTGTCCCGCCCAAGACCATTTGAGTTCCATAACTCGATTCCCAACAGGAACCTTCGTTCGTCTACGGATCTCGACGACTCTCGACCTATGTATGTAATTGGAGATTCTATAACCAGCATTTTCAGATTTAATTATCTGTGGATTGGCGCGTTATTAGAAATTGAAAATCAATTTCATTCGAAAGCCGTGTTATTTTAATGTCAAATTCAGTCATTTGTTTTTAGATAGCTTTTTGTTTTGGTGGAATTGTGGTAGTTTTTGGCGCCATGAATAAACCGAAAATTCGTACACAATTTTCGAATATGAGTTCTTACGTGGAAATACCACTGCGCAAACAACACGATATATTAACGACGTGTACGGGCCAAACACTGTTTGCATAAACACGGTCCATTATTGGTTAAATCGTTTTAAATCTGAAAATTTTGAGTTGAAGAACGAGCCTCGAGGTCCGCCGGTAACCATTGTCGACAACGACGAATTAAAGGCAATAGTGGAAGCGGATCCAACTCAATCTACGGCTGAGCTTGTTGCGGGCCTTGGAATTAGTGTCAAAACAACATTGAAGCACTTGCGTCAAATCGGAAAGATAAGTGATAAGAAGCTAGATAAGTGGGTGCCACACGAACTAAGCGACCAACAGCGAGACTTACGCGTCGAAGCATGCATAGCACTACTGAACCGGCATAGAAACGAGGGAATTCTAAATCGAATTGTTACCTGCGACGAAAAGTGGATCCTGTACGACAACCGTAAGCGTTCGTCTCAGTGGGTGGACCCGGGTACCCATAACGGTGGTGTTCACACTTAATGACAGACCATCGCAAAGCTACAAGAGTTACAGCTGGAAGCTTTTTGTCACCCACCGTACTTACCAGACATTGCCCCATCAGATTTCTACTTGTTTTCAAAATTTAGACAATATTTTAAGTGGGAAAAAATTCAACACCCGAGGGGCAAAACAAAACGCTTCCGCTGACTTCATAGCCCCCGTCCTGCAGACTTCTACAGTAAAGGGATAAACAAACTGCCATCAAAATGGCTTAATTGTATACATAATTTGGGCCAGTATTTTGATTAGCTAATTTAAAAAAAAAATACCAACATTTTTTATATTATAAAATTTTCATACAGATCTCCAATATATAAGAAATATATTAGGTAAATGCCTAATATATTTCTAAATGAATACAGCATACATTTTGGAGAATGTGCTCCAAAATGTACGCTGTATTCATTTAGATTCATTTCTACATTATTTCTTTTAACTACAATTTATTTCAGTTCCCGGATGTGTAAGCAAAATATTTTTGTTACACGCCCGTCAAATGTAAAACAAATAGGTATTTCTAAATCTATTTGGAGAACTAGCTTTTAACAGAGTATAAATAAATAATATTGCTATTATTGAATGCTTCAAACACCACTCATTCACTAAATTAAGTCGAGTTTCTGATGTGTAACATCTTTCCTCTCGGTTTGTGGGAGTGATTTTGGCAAAAGGGATGGAAATGTGTAACAAAAAACCGGGAAAGCGGCTAGATTTAATCAATGAGCGCGCGCGGTGGTCAGATGCTACGCATCATATCGTCGCTGTTCTAAGTGACGTAACCGACATTTTGACGTTACTGACATTTGTAATGTTACTTTTATCTACTTTTGAAGACGAACCGATCTGTCTTATCGGCGTGTCTGTATCTTCTACCTATGTCTAGATGTATGTTTGACGTATCTACATATCTTAAAACTATACATCATTCGAAGTGTCTTAAGTACACTTACGACTTTTAGTAATATTTTCTAAAATGTAGGTTACATCACTTAGAACAGCGACGATATGCGACTTTACTGTAGGGCTCGTATTTTTTATATGATAGCGGTACTCCGCTATGTTTGTTTGCTTGTTTTAATTATTTATTGCACAAACAGAAAAATGTACAACAGTCAACCGTGACAGGTAAAAATCTTAGGTTGGTATGCTTAACTAGGCACTAACCATAAAATATAATTGCTACATAAATATAATACTCACAAATACATTATAATTATACCTGACGACCTCCGTGGTGCATTGAGCGTATAGCCGGCTGAGACGCAGGGGGTATAGTGGGTTCGATTCCCGCCCCGGAACAAATGTTTGCATGATCTACACATATTTGTTCAGGGTCTGGATGTTGTTCTATGTATTTTAAGTATATATTTACAAAAAAAAAGGTATATAAGTATTCTATCAGTTATCTGGTTCCCATAGTACAAGCTCTGCTTAGTTTGGGGCTAGATAGCGCTGTGTGAAATGTCTATCAATATTTATTATTATTATTAATTATAATATAAAAAAATAATAAAATACACATATATTAAACACATAAATAGATAAAATAAATTAATATATATAATACATAAATAAATCTAATAACAAATCTATACTAATAATATTATAAAGAGGAAAGATTTGTTTGTTTGTATTGAATAAGCTCCGAAACTACAGGACCAATTTAAAAAAATCCTTCACTGTTGGGAAGCTACACTATTCCCGGGTGACATAGGCTACTTTTTACCCAACTGCGCAGAAGGAGGGTAATGTTTTTATTGAAAAACTACGCGTGCGAAGCTGCGGATTGGTCGGCTAGTAATAAATAAAGTTATACGGAAAGCTCAAGTGGAAATACGAATTTAAATAATGAATACGGACAGAACGTTTGAAAGCTGGTTTTTATGACATTTTTCTATGTAACGGTATTTACTGCAAAAACCCTTCGTCAATTACTTTTATAGTAGCGCTCTTGAAAAATACTTCGATCTTCAAACTGAAACAGCAATGCATCTTGGCACCAGAAATAGGTGTGGTGGTACTGGTACTTCCCCAGGCGAGCCCAAGAAACTCTACTCTTCTTGAAATTGGCCTACTGCAGGTTTCTAACATAATGCGCCCAAAGGGCCTTATCATACTAGCGGCTTGCGAGCGTCCTCTCAGCGGAGCGGGGGCGCAACGAACCCGCCGCGCATGCGCAGCGGACACGTCGCGGACGCGCAACGGACACGTCGCGGACGCGCAACGAATTCGCTGCGAAAAGAAGTGTCGACGCCATTTTGTACACTCTCGCACAAACGCCATCCCCTCCTCGCCTCGCTCGCCTCACCTCAGTCCGTAACAAGAGACGAATGTGAGTGGACGTATCATCATGGCATCGTCGGGATCGGGAGACGATATTGATACAGAGTTATTTATAAGCGAAATTCAAAGTCGTTACGTTATATGGGATCAAAAGAGAAGAGAATTTAGTGACCGTAATTTGAAAAAAAAAGGCATGGGAAGAGATTTGTAATATATTTATTCCAAGCTTTGCGGAAAAAACTAGCAAGGAGAAAAATGAAGCAGGTAAGAGAAACAATAATATTTATATCACATTTATATGTACTTATGCTGCCATGGTAATTCCCCTTCATTTGATATAAAATAGTCGGCAAATTTATCCCTTATCGCAATACCTGAGAGTCCACAATGATTATCATTTACGTTTGGGTTGTCATAAAGTCCAAATATGCGTGGTACTTTCTTACGACGTCTTATTACCTTTACTTTAGATCGAACAAAATTATGCAGTATGCAACAAGTTTTTACTATTTCTTCGGCAAAGTCTATTCCAACATTTAATGGTCGGTGGAATATACGCCATTTATTAGTCATCATTCCAAAAGTGCATTCTATATATCTTCGTGCTCGACTTAATCTGTAATTATATATTCTTTTTTTTGGCGTTAAAAAGTTGCCGGCATACGGCCTTTGCATATACTTTGACAAGGGAAATGCTTCGTCACCAATAAAAGTAAAGGGCAACGCTATTTCATTGTTTGTTATTTGTTTTGGCTGCGGAATATTTAAACTATTTCCTTCTATATCACTTCTCAATTGACTTCTGTCAAATATAGTTGAATCTGAACTTTTTCCATAGGATCCAACATCAACAAATATAAATTTGTAGTTGGAGTCACACACGGCTAGCAAATTCATCGAGAAATACTTTTTGTAATTTAAATATAGCGAACCGCTATGGCACGGCTTTATAATCCTAATGTGTTTGCCGTCCACTGCACCTATGCAGTTAGGAAAATCAGCATTTTCTAAAAAGTCTTTACTAATGTTTTCCCAATCTTCTGTTTGTTTGGGTGGCATACAAATATAAAATAAGTTTTTAATAATAGCTTGACATGTTTCCCGAACAATTTTTTGTATTGTTGAAAATCCTCTTCTGAATGAAAAATGCAGGTCCATTAAAGAGCACCCAGTTGCCAGATACCTGAAATATTAATAAAAATTATGTTTATTGTTACAGTTGTGAAATTGCAAAAAAGATGGAAGGGAATCCGCGACGCCTACGTCAAGGATAGGAACAAAAAAAGCAAGAGTGGCTCCGGTGCATCTACTTCTAAAGAATATTTGTATTCACCTTTGCTATCGTTTTTGAATACTAGTACTCAAATTCGTCCTTTGAAAACTCCGCCACCAACAATATCAGATGATGAGAATACAATAAACATAGACGATGATAATACAACTAATCTTACAAAAAGGAATAAAAAATCTAATGAAGCTGAGGATAAAATGATTACAAAATTAATGCAAAGGATGGACGACAGGATGAATAGAGACAGAAGAAGTGGTGAATGTGAACCCGAATATAACTTTGCATTGTCTCTAGTAGAAGATTTAAAATCAATTCACCCTGACTATAAAATGGATGCGAAAATGGAGATTATGGGATTTTTAAAAAAGTATAAGCACATGTCTAACAGCTATCCTCCAAACTATCAAGGATATTATACAAGTCCAGCCAGAGCCACCCCGAAATAATTCTTTGCAACCAATTAATTCTCCACCAAGTGTTTTTGGTGAAAACAGTACTGAAGATACAATTTATAGTGATTTATTTTCAGAATAAGAATTTTCGTAAATCTTGGTTAGCTACCTCCTTTTATTGTGAAATAGGTATAGGTAAATAGGTATCGATAATGTAAAACCACCGTACCATTGTTAATGTAACTTATAAATAATTAACAGATTTACATAATTATAGAAGTATTGATAATTATCTCCTATCTATTAAATAAAAAAAAACATACCTTATAGTAATTACGAGCCTTTCTTCAGGTGACACTGATAATCTCAAATGCGTATCTTCATGTTTTAAGTCAGCTTGCACCAGATGCAACAACTCATAAAATGTAGGTCTGGACATTCGGAGGTACTTGCGAATTTTTTTTGGATTATTTTTTATTCGTTTGCTAAACAACACAAAGTAGTCGCTCTCTTGCAGTCGATTAATTGATAATGGGTCCTCCCAAATACGTCGATGCTTTCGTTTTCGTCTCCTGCGTCTTCGTAGTAACAAAAGCAACAGCAGTGTTTCCTCGTCGGAATCCATTTTGCAACTAAGTGTACTTTACGTCGTAAACCCGCTGCAAACACGCCACGAAAACGTTGCGTATTCGCGACGTCTACGCTTTGCAGCCGTGACGTGTTCGCGGCGTTTTCGCTGCGTGCCCGCTCCGCCCCCAATTCGCTCGCAAACCGCTAGTATGATATAGCTCAAACTGTCTCTATCTTATTTAAAACTGTAGACATGATAGTATTGCACATTAAAAGAAACTGACTGGCATTGAAAAAGTATTAGTGCAAATTAACATGTGAAATATTTCACAAAATGGCAGCAAGCCAAACCCTATATCTTTACGACAGAGCTACCTATGTATGCCGATTATAGAGGCTGAATTTTTATCTGAAATCTTGTGCTAGAGAAGTTAAGCTATAACTCTAATAGTAAGTTTGGATGTTTGTTTCTTACTCAATCAAGTCGTAACGCCTAATTCCCAGGAACTGAGTATGTCGTCTTCATTTATTTAATACTTCCGCAGCGTCGCACGCGTAGTTTTTCAATAAAAGCGTTACCCTCCTTCCGTGCAGTTGGGTAAAAAGTAGCCTATGTCACCCGGGGATAGTGTAGCTTCCCAACAGTGAAAGATTTTTTTTAATCGGTCCAGTAGTTTCGGAGCCTATTCAATACAAACAAACAAATCTTTCCTCTTTATAATATTAGTATAGACTTTCACACGTAATAGAATAGTGATAGGAGGATTTAATGCTAATTGCATTATCTGGTCGTGCTAAAAGAAGGTAAGGCGTGACTAGGGAATGCAATCCCGACCTCGCGAGATCTCGTGTAATTTTTCGGGATCAATCCCGACGCATCATATGACGAGATCCCGTTCGAAATTGACGGGATTAGGCGGCAGTGGTCAGAAACGCTACACACGTCCACTCGGGGCGCAAGCGGCGCGCTGACTGACGGCCGCGAGCGGCAGGAACGCCAAACAGCGTTAGAAAACTATTCCGACTATTTACGAATATTAGCGACAGGTGACGATAATTATTTAGTTGGTAAGATTAAAGAATAAATATTTTTATTTTCTTTCGAGTAATATGTTATTTTAGTTAACCTCACTATCACAAACAAGCAGTTATTAGCTTTTTCAGTCATCAATATTTAACATTTTTTTAAACTAGACAGGATCCCGAAAATTCCGGGATCCCGCGGGATTGATATTTCTAATCCCGCGGGATCTCAAATTTGCAATCTCGAGTCGGGTTTGCATTCCCTAGGCGTGACACAGGAGAAAAGGTATTTCAAAGCTATTATTGAATACAGACCCTAAATGACTAAATAAGGTCATAATAATAAATGCCTAACATAATAATTAAATATCTAATAACTATATACTAGATTTACTTTCTTGCTCTGTGTTTTGCAAAAAAAATACCATATGTCCGTCTACAGTTTGGAATGTTAGGTAGTTTGAAATCCATACTATCCATACTAAATAATATTATAAATGCGAAAGTAACACTGTTTGTTTGTTTAGTACCTTTTCACAACTAAACGGCTGAACAGTTCGTAATGAAATTTGGCAAGGGGATAGATTATATCCTGGAGAAGGACATAGGCTACCTTTTATCTCAAAAGTAATCTTGAAGGGGGTGAAATAGCGGTTGAAAGTACGTATATGCAATCCATAATTCCATAAGTTAGGGCTGTGAAAATCTATTAAATTTGGTATATAGATTGTGTGTGACTATGTGATTGGAACATAAGCTACCTTCTACCCGACTGCGCAGGGGGTAAGGTTTTTATTTACAAACCACGCGTGCGATGGCGCCGGTGGATCAGCTAGTATGACATGACAACACTAATTTTCAGTAGTTATAAAATGAGCCTTCATGAGAGGTGTAAATAAGGCATTAGATAAGTTTTGGGCAACAAGACTGCAGTAACTCGAGTTTTGCAGGAGATTATAGGCAACGGTGACTACATAACATCAGGAGGTCCGTCAGCTAAGTCTAAATGTTAATTAAAAAATGTATTAGTCGTTTTGTTTTTACGATACAATCTTATTACATGGTATGTTTAAGATATGAATAAACCTCGCATACAGACTCAAAAAACAGCATCTAAACTGTATCAATTTCGTCTCCACCCCTCTTATCACAGGTCACCGATAACACACTCCGAAACGCATATATACATCACTTCAAGTCAGAAATTTCTTCGACCATAACGCATAAAATGGCCAGGCTTACAATATTTATACTCCTTACACTATTAGCTTCAGTTTACACCCAGTGCACAATAGACAGAGCTCAGCAGCACTTCAAGAGGTCTATCTACGATTTCACCGTGAAACTAGCTGGAAGGTTGAGTTTGGATACTGAAAGTCATTTTATTGCGTCAGGATTGTCACCATGGACCTTACTATCGACTGCATCCCTCGGAGCCACAGACGACACTCACGCAGAAATCGAATACGTTCTACGTATGCATCCAAACAAATGCTTCAATGATAAATTTAATGAATTAGCAAGAAAAGTAACAACAATCACAAACGGAACCACTCTGGAACGTAGCTCAGCTATTTTGGTGGACGAACATCTGGAAGTGTTCCCAGATTTCTATTCAGACGTTAGGAGAGCCGGTGTCTGTGATTTAGAAGTGCTACCATTCGCCGATGCTGTTTCCACAGCAGCTTATGTCAATGACCTAGTAAGCAAAGCAACGCACGAGGCGATAGACGAAATCGTAACAGCAAACGATATACAAGGAGTATCTATGTTAATCATTGACGCTATGTACTTCAAAGGCGCTTGGAAATACCTTTTCCCATACGCAGATACAGAAGTAAGTGCGTTTTATAACAGCAAAGGTAACCAAGTCGGTGACGTCAATCTCATGTATGTAAACGGGCTTTTTAACGTAACTTCAGTGAAACAAATCCAAGCGAGAGTTCTAGAACTGCCTTATGGAGAAGAGAACAGATTCTCAATGCTGATCGTCCTCCCGTACAATGGCGTTCCTATCAACAACGTAATAGACGATCTTAGCCTCATCAGTTTAAGGACGATTTTTGCACTATTCGCGCGACGCGAACCAGATAACGTGGCGGTTCAGATCCCAAGGTTCAAAATATCATCCGATATTAATAACCTGAAGGAGTTACTGATGGATATGGGTTTGAGGAAGATGTTCGACAGATCTGAAGCTCAGTTCGACGCGTTGGCTTCGAATGCTGATTTGTTTGTGTCAAATTTGATTCAAAAGGCGGATGTAGAGGTAACTGAAGATGGAACGGTCGCCACGGCTGCCAGCGAGATGGAGTTTCAGTCCAGAATGTTGCCTGATCAGTTTGTTGCTAACAGACCTTTCGTCTTCATGATTGTGGATAGGGATATGGAGATTCCTCTGTTTATTGGTGCTTATTCTTTGCCTAGCGTTTTTTAATGTGTTTTGGTTGTTCCTTTGTCAATTTATAACCACTTCGGTGGTGTGGTGTGTGAGTAACTGATCGCTTGTTTGATTTACAACAGAACACATGTTTGCTTTATGTACAAATATTTGTTGCTCCGGGATCGGATGTTGTGGTCCCATAAGTTAGTTATTGCTACTAGCGGTCATCCTCCTCACACATCTTCAAGTTTAACGTGAAACTACATTACCTGACGATGGCGATGTCGTCTTCCTAGCGTTATTTATTTACTATTTATCTGTAGTATAGTTATTATCTGTTAGTATATATTAGTCATATATATATATTAGTCTATAGGTATTTTGAGTATTAGGATTAAAACTTAAACTTATTTTTGATTATATCTAAGAATATATGTGTAAATCAATATATATGTAATCCTCCAAAGTACACCGTACTCCGTATCTTCGTAATTTTCGTTCCATCCAAAGGTTGCCTGGAAGAGATCGCTTTCAGCAATAAGGCCACCCATTGTATTTCTTTATTTATTCTAGCCTAGTACATATTTTTGTATTATTTCTGTTTGTGTGGTAATTCAATAAAGATTTATGTATCCTAGCTATGTATGTATGTAGGTGAGGTGACTGGGAAAATAAAGAGCTATCAAAGGAACTAACTGAAAAACAAATACAATCTAAGGTAACCAATTGAAATAAAGCTTTATCACTGCTCTTCATGATGGTCATGTTTTAAATTATTTATTTAGGAACCTGTATCCAAATTCTCGTAATTTAAATAACATTTTATTAAATACATTTCGGTCGCATTACGGTTCACAATCACAACACATCAAAACTTTGCATTTACTGGCATCGACATTAAAATAGATCCAGACTTAACATCTGATTAGATGAGAATTAGTTTTCTGTTTGTAAGCGAATGCCTCATCCATATACGCAGGGCCAGATTAACCATATCGGGGCCCCTAGGCAATGCAATTCTCGGGGCCCATTTCCTTTACCCTTTTCTTGCTTTTTAAAATATATTTTTTTTATTACAAAGGATCAGATCAGATCGACTCCTGCTTTTTGCTTTCATTGATTTGATCATAATGAATGGATTATAGTTATAGTGTATATTATGATTATATTATGTGTTATGATCCAGGTCACATGATGGAGTAGGAAAGATAAATGAGACGTGACACGGTTATTTTAAATTTAATCTTGTTAAATGCAATAAAATATATTGTCTACCGAAAGAAAATATTTTTGTGAAGTACATACAATAAGTGTATATAGCAACTCTTCTAACTTTTTTTAATACAAAATCGTTTAAAACATCTTGGCAGTTGACCTTTAAGTAAAATAGTTTTTTTCTATGGTAACATTACCAAATGTAAATACTGGGGAATGTCACGAAAGAAACGTTGTTTTTTCTTGGTGCATGGCCTGCATCTACTAGGCCCCCGTGGGCCCCTAGTCAGTGCGGGGCCCCTAGGCAGTTGCCTAATCCGCCTTATGAATAATCTGGCCCTGCTTATTCGAACTTTCTCTTAGGTGCACAAAAGCTGAACTTGTACTAAATACACCACCGCTAAACTCTGGTATGCTTGTAGCTTTAGTGACAAAAATAGGAAATAGTCTGCTGTCACTGCTAAACAGCCTTCCTCACAGATTTCCAGAGCGACGGATCTTGTGCGGCCTGAAATGAAATGTATTATTTTATTTGTTTGTGAAACGAGGTTAAAAAGATGGTAACATTTTAAGTTCTCTAGTTACGGAATACAAACAAACAATTGCGGAAGACAAATATTAGATACTAATTATAATGCATGAAAAATGACACAATAAACATACAATAATAAAAAAAAAATTGACGACCTCCGTGGTGCAGCGGGCGAATAGCCGGCTGAGACGCAGGAGGTAGCGGGTTCGATTCCCACCGCGGAACAATTTTTTTCATGATCTACAGATATTTGATCTGGGTCTGGTTGTTTCTCTATACATAATAAGTATATATTTACAAAAAAAATGTATATAAGTATTCTATCAGTTATCTGGTTCTCATAGTACAAGCTCTGCTTAGTTTGGGGCTAGATAGCGCTGTGTGAAATGTCCAGCAATATTTATATATTTATATTTACTTATATAATTAAGTATGTTAAAAATACCTATAATTATCTGCCAGAGGGCGATGGAGCGTAGTATATTGGGAGTTAGACTGACAGACTGCATAAAAACACCATACAACTACTCTGAGACATTAGTTTTTTGTTGAAAAATTACTTTTTCAAAACAAGTTTTTTATAAAATTCATAATCGGAACCGCAAGCAGATTCAATTGAGTCCAAACACTGTAGCCCACTATAATCTATTCAGAAGATCCGTTTTCCAGCATCCGTCTCCATCACGAGAACACCTCCTGCCTCCATGGTACCATATTATTGCATTGTCACCGAAGTTACATAGGTATGTATTCCAAATTTCAGCTCATTCGGTTGAGGGGAACGGGTTTAAAATTCAGTTGCAAGATTCCACCCGGATAAGCATTGCAAGTTACCTAATAAAAAGCTTGTCCAATTTCACGCAAAAGAGTGCTAAATTGATGTGGGGCTGTATGTCGAATGCGCGATGAATTGTGTGCTTATGATAACCACCGAGTGGGTCTCACAAGGCGCGGGACCGCGTGCCCGGCCCAGGCGGAGATAGCGGGACGAACTTGACGCGCATAGTGCGAACTGGGGCCTTACCCTTGAATCTAATAACAATTCAAGTTCAAAGTCAATCCCAATCCAATTAAAATTCGCAAATGACAGAACATGGTACCCTTGAAAATAATTTCAGCAACATTAAATTGAAATCAGAATTGTGAATGAATTGGATAACGCCGGCGCCGTTGTACGTGAAGTTAGCTACAATTTGCTGTGCAAAAAGGATGTGCGCATGTATTCAAAAACCGGTAAAACAATAAAAATGGCCTAAATAATGAAAATATGAGCTTTTTAGTATCACACATGATATAAGTATAATTAGTTATTATTTTAATTTACTAAAATACAATTATTTACACACATGACTAGTAAAAAGGTATTTTTGACAGCATAGAATCATAGGTCGACAGAAGCCCTAGACCGGGATGAATGGAAGAAGGGAAGGGATGCCTAGGAGTGGGATCCAGTTAGATTAGATGTTAAAAATAAAATAGAACCTTTATCAGGTCGTCTTTTCAACTAACATTAGGTAAGGGCGACTTGCACAACGATGCCTAAACGTATTTAGTCGCTAAATACGTTTAGTGATCTTTGTGCAAGTCGGCCTTAGTGCTGTAGTTAAAGTAGAACAAATCAGAGAATGATGCCAGTAAATTCTTAGTGAATTCGTTTCACAGAAGACTTATAAATCAAGTGACTTCACTCATGACATAATTTCGTAGTGACCTTGCCACAGCAACCATTAGTGCTAGCTACTCGAGATGCTAACCAATAAACTGTGTGCAGACCAATCAAAATTAACAGATGTAGCATTCCGATGGTATCTCTGACGGAGGTGAGCCGCTAAAGGGTTCGATTCCCGGAGCGGTATGGCCCAAAGCATAATGAGTCATAAGCACAGAACATAAAAAACAATAGAACTAGCATGATGACTTTTTACTAAGAAAACCAGTGTAGCTAAACTCACACATGTAAAAACTAGCACACTTAGAAATAAAAGTTATAATTGGTTGAAAGAGAACGTTCAAAAAGTCATAAAACCAATTTAACGGATATAAAACCTTAGCTACTATGGAACATGGTTTAAAATACAATAAAATATACAGTAACAAAAACTTAAAGTTTACTTCTTCTACTCGGCAAAAGATGGCGCTTTAGAAAATATTTTTATTTTAGTCTCTATTAATTAGAAATAAGACTGATAATGCAATGGCTGTTACTTGATTACCCACAAAACAAAGCCACTCAACAACAGATGGCGCTGTCGCTAACGATTTTGTTATAGTCTCTAACTGCAAAGAATAAGATTGATAATGCAATGGCTGTTACTCGCATGCTGCAATAACAGCGCTACTCACTTAGTGATGTACCAATGAGCATACAAGAAGAATGTATCGCTATCGATTATCACCTACCTACTACGAGTAACGAAATAGGTACGTCAGGTTTTATTTGTGGTGGTCGAAATAAAAAGCTTTTCTTTTCTTTCTTTCTTAACATAATCACAGGTATCCAACTCATAAATACTTACTTAATATGTTATAAAAAATATTATATTACTGGAATATTATATACTGAATTATTATTTGAGGGGCACACTAAAAGTTTCCGGAATCAATAAAAAAAACTAATAATAGTCAAAAATGAATTTATTGTTTCTCAAAATATTCTCCCTTTGCGTCAATGCACTTTTTCATAAGATTGAACAAATTTTGAAAACATTTGTGCCACTCCTCTGGTGGTGACGTCAGATACATGTTATTCATACTCTTCGACAGCCTATTCTGGTGATGAAAACCGTTGATCGGGTAATTGGTTCTTAATTTTTGGGGAACAGAAAAAAGTCACACGGTGCCAGGTCATGACTCTGAATGCTGGATGACTCATAAGTTGTACGTTTTTTTATTTTGTTTTGTCTTGCGCCTTGGGGAAACTGAAAACAGAAGTTATTATATTATTTCACACCATAGGTCTAAAATACATTCAGAAAATCATCAATAAAACAACAAGGAATTAACGCCCTAAAACTTATACACCTTTTAATAGGGGGTAACTAATTAAAGCTATCGATAACACATTCATCAGTATATTGGGGTCACATCCCTAATTGAGTAGCTTAAGTCGAGGTTTAAGAGAAACGCGACCTTAATGAGTATGATTCACAGTCTATTTTGTTTGACGATTTTGCATTTTAAACAAAACTAACAAAAAACAATAAAATAATACTTACCGGTGATAGGATATGTCCTCTTTTGTAAAATTTTTGGTTCGGCTATAATATTTACACTCCAAAACGGCACAATATGGCATTTTTATATTTTTTGAAGGACGTTTACCCCACAGTAATTGAAACACGACTGAAGTGAGCGAAGCTTGTAGTGCGCGGAACTCCGCGTACTTGGTGTTACGCGGGCCCCGCCTACTTACGACTTATATTGTTTTTTGTGTTCTGTGGTCATAAGTGTGACTCCTATGTCTGTATGTCTGTCCCAAACGGATGAACTGATTCGAATGGGTTTTTTTTAATAGAAAGCTAGTTTAACCGGGTGGTTCTTACGCCAGTTTCACGTTTTAGAAGTGAAAACTTCTTTAGGCGCGTTGGGCAATTTTTGAGATGGGCAAAACCACTGAACTCGCGACACTTTTACTTTTTCCGTTACCGACACCTCTGTATATGAAGTGAAAACTTCTTTAGGCGCGTTGGGCATTTTTGAGATGTGAAAAACCACTGAACTCGCGACACTTTTACCGTTACCGTTACCGTTACCGACACGACACCTCTGTATATGAAGTGAAAACTTCTTTAGGCGCGTTGGGCATTTTTGAGATGGGAAAAACCACTGAACTCACGATACTTTTACCGTTACCGTTACCGACACCTCTGTATATGAAGTGAAAACTTCTTTAGGCGCGTTTGGGATTTTTTGAGAAAGGAAATAACCACTGAACTCGCGACTCTTTTACCGTTACCGACACCTCTGTATTTGAAGTGAAAACTTCTTTAGGCGCGTTGGACATTTTTTGAGATAGGAAAAAACTATTGACCTCGCGACACTGTTACCGTTACCGACACCTCAGTATATAAGTATCTCGTAATTGTTCAAGTTTTCACTTCTGTCGGCACTCCCGGAGTGCCTTTTTATTTATTTGCTACAATGTTATTAAATACCTAAAACCGTGTTTTACGGTTACATTTTAGTGTCGAGGGTTTTAAAATCTTGAATTTTTCTATTCATTTATTTTTTCAGTCTTTGTTGTTATTAATTTTGTAGAAAAATGATGCGTCTGTTATTTTGTGTTAGTCTGGGCGTTTTGATTTACACCCTGATAGGCAATTTTACGGTTATTTTCTTGGCAAAGGTAAACCTGTCCTCAGAGCTATTTGTATTGGCATTGGACTTGAGTTATTGTGGCCAATAAATGGCCATTGGCCACCAAGTGTCGTACTAACTATCGTCGTAAAACAATAGTGGAAGGTAATCGCCTTATACTATAACAGCGGCACTTACTGAGCATTGATATACATATATGTAGGTACATGCAATGGCGGATCCAGCTTTGGTACCGGGGGGGGGGGGGGGGGGGGGGTCACATAGTCGTGGTCAAGTTACAAGAAGTTATAATTGAATTTTTATAATATTTTTATATTATATTGATACAAGTAAAAAGTAGGTATTGTATTAATTACTTAAATACAGTACTTAAAAATACCTATATTTAAATAACAAAATCAATTTTTCAAATCAAAATATTATATTAAATTAATTAAATATTGAATGTACTTACATAAAATCTATATTGTGACAAAAATATATATAAAAAACATTATGTTTAACAATTTTAATTAGTGGTCCACCTAGGTCCTGGACCCCGCCCAGGGGAGGGGGGGTCATGACCCTCCATGACCCTCACCCTGGATCCGCCTTTGTGTCCATGCTACTGAGTTCGATAATATCTAGGTATAACACGCACCTGAACAGCGCAGCATCTTAGGACGGTCCACGATTAGATGACCTGATAAAGGTTGCTGGGAGCCGTTGGGTGCAGGCCTCGCACAAACATTGACAAATAAACCAATTTATAAAACTAATTATACAAAATCTTTATAAAACAGGGCACTATAACATAACGGATTATTTAGATGTTAAAGAAGCATGGTATTGAAATAGCTTCAATTCGTTCAAAAATGTCACAATTTAGACGTAATGTATTTACTTTGATGTATGTATTCTAAAAGGATCATTAAAAAGAACAACCAGCCTTGTTTCTTGCCTTTATTTCCTGACTTTGTCGCGAAGGAACAGGCAGTAAAATTGACGTTTCAAAGTGACCCTTGTGATTTTAATAAATAAAAAGATTTTGGTTTTGATTTTGACAAGATCTATTGGGGAGGCCTACCTATGTACCTGCAGTATGTTGAGTTGATCCGTAGGCTACCTACTCACCTACTGATGCTGCAGTATCACTAGCTACATCCATTGTTGTGCCACATTGATCTTAATTTGTTTACTTTAAAGGTGTAGGCTATTAGATAAAGTTCTTAGAAATTGAACTGTCTTTATTGATGATGGTACTTAACTACCTGCCTGCTACGGCCCTTTATGTACTTACCTAAGTTCTGGTTTAATTTAGGTTTAAAACAAATATATTGTTGGAGAAAATACTCATAGTAGACACATGGATACATACCTAGGCTTACCATAATCATGAAGCTCTAAACCGGGACAGGAGCGGAGCAGGACAGGATAGGCCAAAGAAAAACACAGACTACTAGGTGCGGATGTTCCTGGTAAGCACAAAACGTATAGGAGCAACTTTACCAGAGTAGGTGCATCAATGCGCTGATCCTGAAAATGTTTAAATAGATGGACCCATTTGTCATCGTACTCAATTTGGGCTGACGTTGAACTCCACTCTTCATTACGTGACGCAAAAAATACTTTAGCAAGTGACGTCTCGTCAAAAAGACTATCAATATATTGTTCGTTCGTTTTTCATAATACCTACATGTTGCGACGGTCGTACAAACCACGTGCTTACCAAACCGGCCGGTAGTATGTAAGTAACATACTGAACACTGAAAAATGCAATTGTAGGTAGGTACCTATGTGTGATCGAACTGTGTCGCATTTGTCAGTGATAGGAAATCTTGCCTTCCAGGAAAACCAGTGAATGCATTAATTAGCATTGAGAGGCAGTCTACACCTAATGAAGTACCGGGTTACTAATTTAGTCCGTAGTGAACTGTTTCTCAGAAAGCATTCGATACAATACATACGAGCTTCGTAATATAAACTTGGACTTCCGGTACTCGGGGCCGGATTATCCATAAGGCGGATTAGGCAACTGCCTAGGGGCCCCGCACCGACTAGGGGCCCATGGGGGTCTAGTCGATGTGGGCCACGCACTAAGAAAAAAAAACGTTTCTTTCGTGACATTCCCCATTATTTACATTCGGTAATGTTGCCATAGAAAAAAATATTTTACTTAAAGATCAACTTCCAAGATGTTTTAAACGATTTTGTATCTAAAAAGGTTAGAAGAGTTGCAATTTACACTAATTGTACCTACTTCACAAAATATTTTCTTTCGGTACACAATATATTTTATTGCATTTAACAAGTTTAAAATAACCGCGTCACGTCTCATTTATCTTACCTTCTCCATCATGTGGCCTGGATCATAACTCTTATCTATAACTATATATACCTACATAACTATATTCATTATGATCATTTCAATGAAAGCAAAAAACAGGAGTCGATCTGATCTCGACTTTTGTACATAGACGTAGCTAAGGGGGCCTTAAAATGCTAGAGCCCTACCTTAAAATTACCATCAAGTAAAATAGTAAAACTGTTTCTTCACAAAATAGACGAAAATAAATATTACTACTAAGCTAGTCTTGCTTCGGTTTCGTGCTCTGGTCAGCGTTCAAAGCACTATGGTTTTCGCTACTCGCGACGCTCGCCGCTAGTCTTGTTTCGGTTTCGTGCTCTGGTTAGCATTCAAAGCACTATGTTTTTCGCGGCTCGTGACGCTCGCCGCTAGTCTTGCTTCAGTTTCGTGCTCTGGTTAGCGTTCAAAGCACTATGTTTTTCATGGCTCGCGACGCTCGCCGCTAGTCTTGCTTCGGTTTCGTGCTCTGGTTAGCGTTCAATCCACTATGTTTTTCGCGGCACGCGACACTCGCCGCTAGTCTTGCTTCGGTTTCATGCTTTGGTTAGCGTTCAAAACACTATGTGCTTCGCGGCTCACAACGCTCGCCGCTAGTCTTGCTTCAGTTTCGGGCTCTGATTAGCGTTCAAAACACTATGTTTTTCGCGGCTCGCCACGCTCGCCGCTAGTCTTTCTTCGGTTTTGTGCTCTGGTTAGCGTTCAAAGCACTATGTTTTTCGCAGCTTGCCACGCTCGCCGCTAGTCTTGCTTCGGTTTCGTGCTCTGATTAGCGTTCAAAACATTATGTTTTTCGCGGCTCGCGACGCTCGCCGCTAGTCTTGCTTCGGTTTCGTGCTCTGGTTAGCGTTCAAATCACTATGGTTTTCGCGGCTCGCTACGCTCGCCGCTAGTCTTGTTTCGGTTTCGTGCTCTGGTTAGCATTCAAAGCACTATGTTTTTCACGACTCGTGACGCTCGCCGCTAGTCTTCGATTCGTGCGCCCTACCTGTAACTACCACTGCCCTACCATAAATTCAACTCTAGCTACGGGCCTGCTTTTATAATAGAAAAAATATATTATAAAAAAATAAGAACATTGTAAAGGAAAGGGGCCCCGAGAATCGTATTAACTAGGGCCCCCGATAGGGTTAATCTGGCCCTGCCGGTACTGACCTATTTCTAGGCGACTAAACCTATTTAGAATCAGAAAATATAGAATCCCGTATGTAGCAACCAATGTGAGTCGTGCGTGCGTGACTAATGAAATAAGTAAGTAATAATTTTAATGTTATAGTTTAACTAGTGCCAGCCGATTTATTTACTTCAAAATAAATCGGTTGTGGAAGCGTTGTGTCGCGTCGGTCATCATTATCTGAAGGTAAACGCATTTTCTTGGGTACCTACATAATAAACTACTAATAAGTTATAGTCTCTGACTCTGACAGTGGCTGACTTTCATTTGCAAGGAATGTGACACATGCACTACCTACTGTCATTGTTATTTCCCTACGTGCTGTCAACATCAAATGTTGAAAACAGTGTGATGCCAACTCATAATAATTGCCCAAAATGTGGGCAACCTTTTTGAAAACAATCTTTTGGAACTTACAATTTTGTATTATGACATATTTTTGAAGTAAAACTTCTTTACGCACGTTTGACTTGGGGAGTAAGCTGGTGAATGCGTTACGAAAAGTGTGAACGGAAGTTGAGAGGGAGATATAAGTTAGTGAAGATAGAAAGAGAGTTGCGTTTCGTATAGTACTGTAGGAACAAGAGAAAGAGAGATGCGAGCACACATTTTCTTTCTCTCATAGCCAGTCGATATCTCCTATCCAAAATTAGCCTAAAATATACAAACTGCAAAAACAAAACACTCCTTCATGCTGTATTTTCATTCATTTTGCTTAAGATAAACAAAGTATTTACGACGTTTTGTATTTTGAATCTACCAGCTTCGATTTATGAAAAAGTTCCGCTATTCTACAACAGATGGCAAGCAGCAGCAGAAAATAACTTATGTACTTACCATATGCGCCTCGAAATAAGTTGGACATTTCCTTATAACATTATTTTATACACACATACATATATATATATACATACATATACATAGATGGAGCTAAAGAAGTTTTACTTCAGTCGTGTGGTCTAAAGCACACTCGTTTTTTTTTCAGGAAACCTCTTTCATTTTGCTTTCAAATCTGCTGTTTTACTTGTAGAATTTGTGGCTTCTTTAGAACTTAGTATAATCGGGCTAAATGTTTGAAAGATAGAGAAGATCTTTTGGTATTATACTATAATTTTTTTAAGCAATTACCGCCGTTACTATGACAACACCATTGAATATTTGGCAGCATAAAAGAGGGACAGCAATCATTATTGTTAATGTAATGGCTCCATAATCGTTTTGCTTATAAATTAGCAGATTTGGGCTAGTGATTAGTTTACAAAAATTATTTGTAGAGTTGGCAGCCCTAAAATCCTGATTGGAATTTGGAGTGTTGAGTGAGTGAGCGAGCGAGACGAGAAATTAGTATTTATATGCGTGCAAGAAAGAAAAAAAATAGAAATCAAACGAAAGATCAAACTTCAAAGTTTGTTGTGTTGTGAATACTTGTGAAGCAATTTGAAATTCCGATTTTGTTTGTATTATTTAACTTCTTCACCTGCACATACAGAACAAAATAAACAAATTATAAATCTACAGAACAAAGTACATAGTTCTCATTGTTATCTACATAAAGAAACAAAGTGGCCGTCAGTAAAGACACTAATTCTTCACTCAGCTTTCAAATAAGTTTAAAGGTTTTAAACAATGCAGAACATTTCAAGGACCTTCAAGGTTTTGCCAAAAATGTAAGTGAACGTGAACCTACTTGTTAACTATTTTGCTACCTACCTAGGTAAATAAATAGGTATATGTCTACATAGTTTTTAAGAAACAAGGCAAACTTATTTAATATCAAATTTATCATTTCGAGGACCTTCAAGGTTTCTCCCTCTCAACTTAGTCAGCTATAATAATGGACAATACCTACACAGGAAAGTCTGGTCAATACCTACTTGCAGAGATTTTCTGATTGTAATGCTATTTGCATTATTGTAACTTTTGAAAACCATGGTTATGAACACTATTTTCACTAAAACCAGGATATTAGGGGTTTAAGTGCCATGATTTGTGAGGATAATATAATATTGTGATATTGTATTGTAGTATGTTTTGGACTAAACATCTATTGTATAACTAACATGATATCTATGACTATGACTGAGTTTCATGGCTTACTCCCAACGAGGTTGGTTACCATCGTGACCCACCAGTAGACACATTGGGAAAAAAAAAGTTTATGTTTTGGGGTACTTAAGTATTAACGCCACTGCAGCAGAAGTTGCGCTAATGCTAGGTTAGATTAGTGTTTTGAATTTTGAAATTGTTTTATTTTATGATTAAATTATGATCAATTTTAGGTGTAGATTGGTGGCACTTAAAAACCGCCAAATCTGTAGCTTTGGTGGCATTAATATGTAAGTATCTGTTTTTGTTTTTAAAAGGTCTTTATCCATACTATCCATATCCATACTAATATACTAAAAGCAAAAGTAACTCTGTTAGTTTGTTACCTATTTAAGACTAAACGGCTGAATGTAATGGAATTTTATAAAACAGATTGATTATATTACCCTATTTAATTTCTTAAAAATCTTCTGACAGAGTTTGACCTTTAGACCTTACAAATGTACCTATAATAACTTGTTAAATTTATACATACGCTGAGTGATAGGTACAATCACTTAGTAGTTATGATTGAGTAGCCATATTTATGTACAAAACAAACTCGAAAGAATAAACAAGTAGGTATTCACATTTCAGTTATTTGCTTTCTTTTCGTGTTATTTTCATGGTTCATACAACATAAAACACAATAACCTGCTAATACTATTTACATTTAGATTGTAACTCTAAAATAGGCTAACTAGGCTGTATTTGTTTTTGTTCCCGACATCTTTCTTTGCAATGTTCAAACGTAGAAACCTGTTATTAGCCTAGCGTTTAGTTCTAAGCTATTTAACCAAACAATTTGTATCGCCATTGGTTTCTCTAAATAAATAAAAATATCCTGGAAAAGAGCATATGCTACTTTTTACCTGACTGTGCAAAAGGAGGATAATGTTTTTATTGAACAACCACTCGGGCGAAGCGGCGGGCGGGTCAGCTAGGTCTGCATAAATGTTTTCAACGTATTATAAGCTAAAAACGTGAATAATGAGCCCACAGGTGGTCTAGTATGTAAATTAATGGGGATGTTGAGAAAAAATATCCCAATGTTCCCACCGGCCATTCTTTACTCTAAATTGTGAATTTTATTATAATATTCAGGAATTTTCAGAGGACATACCTATTATAATTTTAGGGCTAACTTTGACATTTAATTTTTATATGTATATCTACCTAATTTTTTCATTATTTTGCACATACTAGCTGACCCACCGAACTTCGTACCGCCTTGACATGCATATGACGCAGGCTGCCAATGTACACTCGGCTACACATCAAGCTATAAATTTCCAGTATAAGCTGACCTCTCATTCTACGAAAAGCTTACACAATGCGAGATCAGCTTATACTGGAAAAGTATAGCTTTTGTGTAGCCGTGTGTACGTCGCCGGTAGAATTGTCAATCGGTCATCATTAGCTACATCTATGTATGAGAAATTGAATTTTCGTCACATGTTTTTTTTTTGCGTGAATTTTTCCAATATTTTAATAGTTATTCTGCTATTCGGGGCGGAGACAAATCCAACAAATCAAAGATCATCAAATTCGGTCCAGCCGTTCTTGAGTTATAAAATGAAAGGTGTAACTAACCCGACTTTATAAATATATGATGATTGTATTTTAAATTATTAACTTTTAATTTGAGATTGTACATAATTATTGATTAAAACGGGTATTTATCGCGTATGTACCTTTTTTATTTGTTATCCCGACGTTTCGGCTGTGTTGCAACAGTCATGGTCTCGGGCTGAGTGAAAAATACTATTTTCTATTGTATTTTTGTAATTTGCATGCAAGATAAGGTAGAACATAATTGAAAACAACATTAAATAAGACCTTTACACGGTATGTTCAAGCAAATTTTATCTGTTTTATTTGAACGCTCCTCCACAGTCCTGTGTCAAACCACATTAAGACAAATAAAAACGAACCTTGTGAATGCAGTAAATAAAGACCATTTTGCTTTAACGTAATAAAGTGAAGGGGTGTTGCGAATATCCTGTATTTTGTGAAAATAATATCACCATTGTAGAAAACAGGCATATTTTTTCACCTGCAGGGTATTAGCTGAGCCTGCGGACACATATCTACTGTCTCCGGAACAACGGAAGTACTATGAGGATAATGGCTTCTTGGTCATCAAGGAGCTGATTGATTTCACATCACTTTACAGCTATAAGTAAGTACATATTATTATATACTATTTTTTTAATACTCCCAGTTATTCTTGTAAGGACATAAGTACCTAACTCTCTGTGTAAAATGCTAATTAGTTATCAAAATAAACTTTTTGAAGTAAACTTCTTTACGCACGCTTGACTTTAGGCTTGGGGAGTAAGCTGGTGAATGCGTTACGAAAAGTGCGAACGGAAGTTGAGAGGGAGATATACTTATGTTAGTGAAGATAGAAAGAGAGAGAGTTACGTTTCGTATATTATTGTAGAAGCAAGAGAGAGGTGCGCGCGCACATTTTCTTTCTCTCTTCCTCTCATAGCCAGCGCATGAATTATTATACTTATATCTATGTCAGTAGTTCCTTTGATTATTTTTCGTAATTTCATTTCATAGGTATATTTTATTTTGTGGGTTCTGTTTATGTCTGTAGGTACGCTTACACCGCCGTCTTTTGATTTTGTTTATCCTGTCCATCCAAAGGTTGTCTGGAAGAGATCGCTTTTAGCGATAAGACCGCCCATTGTACCTTTATTTATTGTTTATTTCCATTATACTGTATTTTTATTTTTTGTGCAATAAAGAGTATTTCTTTCATTAATTCGTTCTTGAGCAATTTTATAAATAAATATTTTGAAAAAGAAGTTTTACTTTAGTCGTGTGGTCTAAACACACACTTTTTTTTTTATTTATTTGTGTTCCTAATGTGCTGCTACAAATAAAAACTACTTATATGAGTATTTGACATTTTACGAAAACTTAAATCCTCTTGTCATTTCGTGTGTTTCACCTAATGCGTATTTAACCTTTGACGCAAGATCCTTCTTTTCTTTCCTAGTAGGTATACGTTTCTTAGGTGCATGACCTACGAGGCAATACTGTGTTATAGGCGTGCGTCACCACAATTACCACATAACATCAGGTGCGCCTTATGCTTGTTCCATATCTAACTCGAATAAACAAATAAGGAAAAACAAGAGGTTTTACAAATTCGTATTTGCAAATGTCTGTCTGGCCTGCGCTTATAACAGTCGGTCGCTCGCGAACATTTGGACGAGGAATGTCGAATGACAAGCGCGAATGCATTAACTCCTAAACAAATTACGTCCTCAGTGGCGCAGTGGACGAGGAGCCGGCTGAGACGCAGGAGGTTGCGGGTTTTATTCCCGCCGCGGAACAAACGTTTGCATGATCTACAGATATTTGTTCCGGGTCTGGTTGTTTCTCTCTATAAGAATGTATTTGCAACAAAAAAAATATACATAAGTTTTCTATCAGTTAGCTAGATCCCATAGTACAAGCTTTGCTTAGTTTGGGGTTAGATAACGCTTTGTGTAATGTTCTGCATTATTTATTAATTGAGCGAAGCATGATCTCCAAATCAACTTGGGCAAATCGGCGTTGTATGTAGGTATATATGTTTTTTTGTCCGAGGATAACTTTCGAAACGTTGCTCCGATCATCCTGTAATTTGATATTGGTAAGTAGTGTTGGCACAATCCTGGTGTGACTAAATGAACTAAAAATATTGGGGTTCAAAAGGGGTAAAATAAAAATCAAAATGAAACTATTAGGTCAAATGGGACGTCAAATGAAAGGTCTTCATTAGTACATTTCGATCTCGTTTTTATTTTTAGTTTAGTTTTTCTTGTTTTTGACTTATTACTCTCAATAGAACAGCTTCCAAGCAAAATATTCCGAGAGGATGTCGTAGCTCATACATCCCAGGCCTTACGACTCTGCGGCACTTTTGCGTAGTTATGAGCAACTACCAATGACCATTTTTCGGAGGAAACATTAAATGCTGGTAATGAGCTGATGCTCATGGTTAGCGAAAACCGAAGAAAAACGTGGATGTCTACAGCCTCAAACATCAACATGACCCATAACAGTAAAAAGGCCTGGACGACAATTCAAAAACTCACAGGGACCCCTCCCACTGCTACAAACCAAGGCCATGTTACAGCTAATCAAGTAGCTCACCAGCTTTTACTGAATAGTAAACCACCTAAGCGGCTACCCAGACTACAAAAAATTCAAACCTTAGATAAAAACAACTCAAATGAAATTAGCAAACATTTCACATTAACCGAAATTATACTTGCAATAAGAGCCCTAAAGAACGGAAAAGCTGCCGGGGTAGACGACTTTTTGGTCGATCAAATTAAACATCTTGGACCAATTGGCGTATCGTGGCTTCTGATGGGCTTTAACAACTGCTTGGAAACCAAAAAAACCCCTAAAATGTGGAGACGCGCCAAAGTTGTAGCACTTCTGAAGCCTGGAAAACCCCCTACAGACCCCGAAAGTTATAGACCTATTTCCCTGCTATGCCACCTATACAAACTATTCGAAAGACTTCTCCTCAACTGTCTTACCCCGATTATAGAGCCACAACTAATCCCTGAACAAGCAGGATACAGACCCGGGAAAGCTTGCTGCGGTCAGACGCTCAAGCTTACCCAGCATATTGAAGATGGTTTCGAGGCTAACAGTATCACTGGTTTGGTTCTTGTTGACTTATCTGCCGCATACGATACTGTCAATGTTAAAAGGCTTCTTCGCCAAGTCGAAAACCTGACTTGTGATCTTGGGTTCGTTCAAATGCTGGGTGAACTTCTTCATAACCGTCGCTTCCGAGTATTTCTTCTATCAGAAAAAAATAGATGGCGCTGCCTTAAAAACGGTCTTCCCCAAGGGAACGTCCTTGCGCCAACTCTTTTTAACATTTATACGAATGACCAACCCAACAGTCCTTATAGTAACACGTTTTCTATATGCGGACGACCTAGCGTTGACGACCCAAACATCAACCTTTGAAGATGCCGAAGCCAAGCTAACAAAAGCCTTGACTGAACTAGGGAGTTATTACGAGGAGAATGGCTTGAGGCCAAATCCATCTAAACCCCAATCCTGTGCCTTTTATCTGCGTAACCAACAAGCCAACCGGACATTAAATATAACCTGGCAAGGAGTTCCTATTCAACACGAAAACCTTCCAAAATACCTGGGGGTAACTCTGGATACGTCACTGAACTATAAAGCACAATGCTATAAAACTAAGATGAAAGTCGGTACCCGAAACAACCATCTCCGTCGACTCATAACTACCAAATGGGGTGCAGCTCCAGACATTTTCCGCACTACAGGCCTGGCACTGTGCTTTTCAGCCGGCGAATATGCTTGCCCAGTCTGGAATCGGTCCGCACATGCAAAGGTCGTCGATGTCGCGTTAAATGATACATGCCGGATAATAACAGGATGTCAACCTGGTATTATACCCTTTGGCAGGCATATCACCCCCTGGAATGCGACGAGATGTGGTTTGCTCTATTGAAAAGCACAAACAAGAGCATGATTGTCGACACCCCTTATATGACCATCACATCCCATAAGGCCGCCTTAAAAGTCGTACGAGCTTTCAACGCTTCACAAGGGCCACGAGCGATGACCCGACTGCCGCTAGACGCACACTGGATAAAAAGTAACTCCCCACCGCCTGATTTTATCACCCCACAGGAACAGTTACCACCGGGGCACGATCTGCCGTGGCCAGTCTGGAAGTCCTTAAACAGGCTCCGCACTCAGGTTGGCCGCTGCAGACTGAATATGTGCAAATGGGGATTCAGGGACTCTTAACTTAACGCAGTGCGACTGCGGTGATCCCGCGCAGTCAATGCAGCACTTGCTAATGTGCCCTTTGTGTCCGAACACCTGCAGGATGGAGGACCTAATAACCGCCTCGCCTAATGCTATTGTTGTGGCCAAACACCTGTCCAGCGTAGTATAAATGAAAACGTAGAACCCTTGACACGCTAAGAAGAAGAAGAAGAATAAAAACTGAACTATGACGAAATTCACAGGGTACACCAGTGACCCAAGAGTGCTGAAATTTGGAATTCGTGTAGCTCGGACACAAATAAAAAGTTTGAAATCTAGAATAACTACAATTTCTACCCCTAAAACGAGTTACCAATTAACGTGAACTCCCGTTACTTGTAATTTGATTGAAACTGTGGGTCGAGTTAGTTAGTTGTCATTTCGTGGCACTATTTTATTAGTCAAATATTATGAATAATATTTTATTAGTTTTGTGGGAGACTCGCGAGATCTCACGTGGCGAACCACTAGTTATTTATGTAATAGTTGGTACTTATCTATCATGGATGGTACTTAATAGTTCATTGTCCATTTGATAACTCATTTATGTGCATTGTTTAGATTATTCAAATAGGTTAAAGGGGTTGACAAACTTTATAATAACAAACATTATTTTATTGTAAGCATTTTATACACGTATGACTGGGCTGGGGGTCCGACGAGAACATGTATTTCTCTAAACGACTAGCTGGATCGATTTCGATGAAATGTGGTATATAGATACCTAGATTATGAATGGGATTGAGACATAATAATTTTATTCGACTGCGCAGAAAGAATATAAGAAGATAATTAAAACAATACCCGTTTTAATTATTAATTTTCTAATAGATAAAAGTCTTGTGTCACGGTGTTTGTGGTCGCACTCCTCCGAAACGGATTGACCTATTTTTATGATATTTTTTTTGTATATTTGGTAGGTATATCGCGTAAAGTATTTTTTACACATGATGTGTCGCGTCAGTTTGACTAGAGTGCTTTATATAGTTTTTATCCCGAAGTTTCCACGGGAACGGGAAATTTCAAGCGTGCGAACAGCGAAGCCGCGGGCGGGTCAGCTAGTAAAATAATAAAAAATAAATAAAGGAATGGATAATAAAATATGTAGGTAGATGTTTCCCATCAAAAGTGCGCGTCCCAGTGTAAGCTGACTCTAAAACATAACAGATCTTTCGACCTTTATAAAGGAAGAGTTTTTGCCGAAAAGTGCGTAGTTTCGTCGGTTTCGCGGGCGACTACACGACACGCAAGTGCGTCACACGCCGCACTTGTGCGTACATACTGTACGTGTCAGCAAATAGTTTTAAGTAATATAATAATGTACTTGTGTATCTATCTAAGTATGTTAGTCACAAAGGTCAGGTCATAAATTCTGTCACATGTTTAATATAAAATAATTGACACAAGTTTATTCATTATGTAACCATTTATATACCAAAATGAACTTAACAAAACATAGATTCTTATGACACTAAAGTTTATTCAAAATGACCTCCGTGATTTTGAATACAGGCCTTCAATCTGCGCGGCCAGTCGTCTATCGCAGCACGAACGAGGTACATGTCAATATCGGCGGCTGCCTTAATCAAGGATGTCTTGAGTGACTCCAAATTGAAATGAGGCTTTGAGCACGCCTTTTCCTCCAAGTGTTGCCATATCTTGTAATCTAACGGATTCAAATCTGGACTGGAGGAGGGCCAGTCTTCGTGCCGGATGAAGTCGATTTCACGCGCCGCCAGCCAGTCTTGTGTGCTCTTCGCTCTATGAGCTGGCGCCGAATCTTGTTGGAATACCCAGTGCCTGTTATTGAACATGGTATGAGAAACAGGTTCCACAAGGTTCGTCAGGACTGTATTTTGATACACAACTGCATTCGTTTTTACACCTTTCTCACAAAAATGTACCTCTGTTAAGACCCAATTAGAAACTCCCAACCATACCATGAGCGAGGATGGAAAATGACCTCGTTGGACACGCGGAATACGGTTGCTCGCTTCTACTGTGCGTACACCTTATCATTTTGTTTGTTGTAGCTCTCTTCTACGGTAAAAATTTTTTCATCCGAAAAAAGAATTTCCCGATATTTTTTTCCCGTTTACCGCTTCAACAAAGCGCGGCATCTCTTCAGTCTCAGGTCAGACGAGCATTCAAACGATGTCCTGTTTTTCTTCGATATGATTGATTATGGGGTTAAGCAGAACCACGGTGAAAAGGGTGTTAAATGAAGACTTAGGGCTTCGGGCCCCTAAGTCTTCATTTAACACCCTTTTCACCGTGGTTCTGCTTAACCCCATCTGAAGGGCCAACAGTTTCTGCTTACGTTTGGGATTTCTTTGAATTCGCGCCTTCACAGCTTTTATCACTGCTGGAGTCCTAACAGACCGAGGGCGACCACTTCTTGACCTGTCATCTACACTAGAGTCTTCATTGTTTCGTTTGATGGTGCGATAAACGAATCTTTTGGTTATATTCAAATTTTTCAGTATGTCAAAAATTTGATTTGGCGCGTAACCGCAACGATGCAACGCAATAACTGCAACACGGTCTTCTTTAAGCGTCCACTCCATATTTAAAAATGAGTAAAATTCTAAAAAGTATACATTTTTATTTTCATGAACAATTCGAAATTCGGATTCTATAACCTTTTTTGTGGCCACCATTCTAAAAGAAAAGTTTTTACTGTGTGACAATACTTATGACCTGACTAGGTATATTTATAGGGCCGTTAAATTTAACATATTGTACTTTTCTATTGTTATCTGAAATGAAGATTTATTTTTATCATTCCCCTTCTTCGTCGGGTACCTACTTTTGGCGGAGTGGTCGTGGTTATATCAGGTCTTAGCTTTTGAGTAGCGGCTCTAGCGATGAGTCTCCATTCAGCTCTATTAAAGTCATTGTTAGACCATTCAGTCATGGTAGAGTGTGTGATGGACTTGATGAGGTGTGACCAGAGCTGGGCAAAATACATGCTATGCGTTTATTTTTTTTTATTTATCAAACGCACAAAACGCATTACAACAAATTACAATTAAAGATTACAAAAATGCTGTTTGGATCTGGATTATAAAATAAACACATGTGCGTACAGCTTAAATAACTTACAAATCAAACAGAGCGTCGGTCGGTTTGATTTGTATGTTATGATAAGTAGAAACAGATATGTATATAAATTTAAAATTTTAAATACTACTTAGGTACTGCGTTAATTAAAATACAAATCACAACATACTATCGCGCACGTATTTAAAATACGAAATACAAAATACAGTCAGGTGTTTTAGGTACTTGACAATTTAACGTACTACAGTACAGATGCAGTGTTGCCAACTTTAAAGATTGACATATTTAGCGGTCGCCATTTTGCTTACGAATAGTTACGAAAACTATCGAGCAACTGGGTGTATTTATGTTCAGATGTATTTTGAAGCCATAAGTATTTGAAATAAGAACTAAAAAATACCTCAGCGTCAGGTATTTGAAATATCAATTACAAATAATATTTTTACGAAGTAATTGAATAACAAATACAAAATACGTATTGGTATTTCAATGACGTATTTTAATTACAAGTAATTCCAATACTGGGCAGTATGGAATTACTTGTGGACAAGTAATACAGACATGGCAGACAAGTAATACCCCTGGGTGTGACAGTCTCGTTGAAGAGCGAGCACGCGGTCTCTCGCCCTCTACCATTCCATAGACGTTCCTCACGGGTAACGTGTCCAAAGAACTTTAGTACTCGGATTTGTAGTCGACGATAATCTTAAATCGAAGAATATAATCGAACAGTCGCATGCCATCTTGAGAGTGAGATTAAAGACGATATGTAACAAAAAATTGAGCCGCTAAGCAACTGTCGTATTCAATAACGAAAAATGGTTCATATTTAAGCAATATTTACTTGAGGATTTGAGCTACTTAAATGAAAGTCAGAAACGCAAAAGTATTTTTTTACATAGTTATGTAGTTAATTATGGTACCTAAATTAATGAAAAAGCATTTTTTTTTCATTTGTTGGTTCTCATGCAATTCGAATTTTTATCTTTTGTCGCTTACGTCATTTACTCCTGCGACAATGCGGCGCGGCTATGATACATGTTTGTCTCGTTATTCACCTAAGCAAGTCAATAGCACTGTCACATATTTGCATTTTTATATGCTCCGCCCAATCGTCACAGAAATTAAATTTGTATATCGTCTTAAGTTTTGACATCTTTGTTTCCAGGCAACGCTTTCTACAAGTATGCAAAGGTATCGTCCCTAAAGGGAATATGACGGTGGCTAAAGAGCCATCTCTGGTTGGCAAGAAAAAGAACCCTGAGGACTATATTAACAAAGTAGGTATTGCTTTACCATTCTTTTCGACATTTTTCCAATACATATTATGTTTTAAAAAAACCGGCCAAGTGCGAGTTGGACTCGCGCACGAAGGGTTCCGTACCATTATCTATAAAACGCAAAATAATCACGTTTGTTGTATGGGAGCCCCCCCTTAATAGTTTGTTTTATTTTAATTTAATAATTTATTTTTAATTTGAATATACCTAGTCAGGTCATAAGTATTGTCACACAGTAAAAACTTTTCTTTTAGAATTCTGGCCACAAAAAAGTTTATTGAATTCGAATTTCGAATTGTTCATGAAAATAAAAATGAAAATAAAAAATTTGAATATAACCAAAAGATTCGTTTATCGCACCATCAAACGATACAATGAAGACTCTAGTGTAGATGACAGGTCAAGAAGTGGTCGCCCTCGGTCTGTTAGGACTCCAGCAGTGATAAAAGCTGTGAAGGCGCGAATTCAAAGAAATCCCAAACGTAAGCAGAAACTGTTGGCCCTTCAGATGGGGTTAAGCAGAACTACGGTGAAAAGGGTGTTAAATGAAGACTTAGGGCTTCGGGCATATCAAAGAAAAACAGGACATCGTTTGAATGCTCGTCTAATGGACCTGAGACTGAAGAGATGCCGCGCTATGTTGAAGCGGTACGCGGGAAAAAAATATCGGGAAATTCTTTTTTCGGCTGAAAAAATTTTTACCGTAGAAGAGAGCTACAGCAAACAAAATGATAAGGTGTACGCACACAGTAGTGAAGAAGCGAGCAACCGTAAACCGCGTGTCCAACGAGGTCATTTTCCATCTTCGCTCATGGTATGGTTGGGAGTTTCTTATTGGGGCTTAACAGAGGTACATTTTTGTGAGAAAGGTGTAAAAACGAATGCAGTTGTGTATCAAAATACAGTCCTGACGAACCTTGTGGAACCTGTTTCTCATACCATGTTCAATAACAGGCACTGGGTATTCCAACAAGATTCGGCGCCAGCTCATAGAGCGAAGAGCACACAAGACTAGCTGGCGGCGCGTGAAATCGACTTCATCCGGCACGAAGACTGGCCCTCCTCCAGTCCAGATTTGAATCCGTTAGATTACAAGATATTGCAACACTTGGAGGAAAAGGCGTGCTCAAAGCCTCATCCCAATTTGGAGTCACTCAAGACATCCTTGATTAAGGCAGCCGCCGATATTGACATGGACCTCGTTCGTGCTGCGATAGACGACTGGCCGCGCAGATTGAAGGCCTGTATTCAAAATCACGGAGGTCATTTTGAATAAACTTTAGTGTCATAAGAATCTTTGTTTTGTTAAGTTCATTTTGGTATATAAATGGTTACATAATGAATAAACTTGTTTCAATTATTTTATATTAAACATGTGACAGAATTTATGACCTGACTAGGTATAACTAAATATTCTGTGAATATTTCAAGTGTCTACCTGTTGCCCTTATCAATATCGAGCTAAAACGAGCAAAAAAATCACATATGTTGTATGGGAGCCCCCTTAAATATTTCTATTATTCTGTTTTTAGTATTTTTTGTTAAAGCGGCAACAGAAATACATCATCTGTGAAAATTGCAACTGTCTGACTATCACGGTTCATAAGATACAGCCTGGTGGGTGACAGACGGACAGACAGACTGCGGAGCCCTAGTAATAGGGTGCCGTTTTACCCTTTGGGTACGGAACCCTAAGTATACAGTCTGTCACTGCATTCACGACATTAATTTAAAACACATATGCAGAATCGTATTAACTAATTTTAGTACCGGTAGCTTGAATATTTATCCAGTAATCGATACATTCCAATAAACAATTTTTGACGTAAATCGGCGGCGCCTTTGCGGCGATGCCCCTTAGTCAGTTTAACAGGTACCTACTTACAGAATGAATTAATATTATTTGTTTACTTATTTGATACCGACAGTTTAATTGTTATTTTAAGACTTGAAATTAAGGTAGATTAAATTTAAAAAAAATTATGGTAATAAATTTGAAAAAAAAAACTATTTTACTGCAATACAACCCATCAGCCCTACCTGTGATTGAAATTAATGTCGTAAATGCAGTGACACACAGTATTAGTATTATATCAATTATCTGTTACCCATAGTACAAGCTCTGTTTAGTTTGGGGCTAGATAGCGCTGTGTGAAAAGTCCAGCAATAAAAAAAATGTGCTCTCAACGTCATCTGTCGCAGAACTAGTAATTTATATTCATAGTTAATCCCCAGCTTCAAGAGATATTATACGACGATGTGTTCTTCGAGTACGCCCGTACGCCGCGTTTACTGCATATCCTGACGCAGCTGATCGGCGATGACATCACAGGAATTCACAGCATGTTTATTAACAAGCCGCCCGGCACTGGCAGGCATCCACCTCATCAGGTAATAACAACACAAGTTCGTAATAGTAGATTATTAAACGATAAAGCAGTGTTTTGCGTCACGGGCGCTATATTGAATCCCGAACTTACCTAACGAAGTATTCTAGAGTTAACTCACGAGCGGAGCGAGGGAGTTACTAGAATCCTGAGTGCAGAGGGATATAAGCACGCCCAAGATGCAGACAGCTTTATCCACGAGGAAAAGTCTCTACTTTTTACACTGTATGCGAGACAATAAAAACCAAATCTAGGTTGGTGCATTCTTTGCAGAGGTTAGTTCGATTTACGGATAAGTTCTTATTGTGTGGGTATCTTTGGTTCAAATTTTAATACAGATGCGGTTCCAAATTCAAATCACATTATGCCCGCGAGGGAGTAAATAGTAAAGTTTTATATAAATTCAGTAGAACTTTATTCCCGGCCGGTTCTTAGGGATTTAATCACCTGCTTTCGGTGAGGTTTACATGACATATAATTTGATATTGTCGAGCAGGTGCTGTGAACAAAATGTTTTTACTTTTTACGGTATATTAGTTTGGTTAACAGCTTATTCATTCTTTCGTAAATCATTCTTTCGTGTTTTCTGAAAAAACACGAAAAGCGATTTTATCGGTTTTTGTTCCGGACCTCCTCATATGTAATCAAAATCATAATCAATCACCTTACATTTGGCGCGTGCAAAAAAAAATTAGCACGCCATTTTCCATTTTTTTGTTTGTATCGCATTTGTTGCTGTGTGGTCAAAAATTGGAAAAATGTCAAGTTTTAGTACTGAAGATTTGTTTTTTCCTAGCAAGTGTGTTGAAAAAGTGCGTATGAAACTCGTGAGCAACTTGCTCACTAGACACTCGGCTGATTAACGCCCTCGCCTACGGCTCGGGCTGCAACCCACAGCCTCGTGTATTATGAGCAACTTAGCTCACTTGTATCATAATATACTATTACAAACAATATATGAATAAACAGTGAAGAAACAAACTAAGTGGGTAGTGGGTAGGTACCTACATTACCACTACCCACTTATTCTATCCTAAATAAAATCCTTTTTACAGTTGAGATCTTTATATTTATTTTCTATATCTTTATTTTTTCTTTGGATCGGCTGACCTGATCTTTATCACATATAACTAAGAACCAACCGAGTTAAACTAACTTTCTTATAAAAACCGCATCCGAATCGGTCCATTCGTTTGGGAACTACGATGCCAACACATATGATTGTATTAGGTTGGCTATCATAAATACAAACATACATACATACAGAGGCTGCAAAAATATAACCCTTCCCTTTGGCTTGCCGTAGTGGTTTTTAGCTATGTTAGATTTTTGTTTGTTTTTTAACTGGATAGAACTTTGTTTGACCACAACTTGTGGTCTAAGATGAAGCACGAAGATCTAGAAGAGACCTATTTCCTTACCTTAAAGAGGCCCGGATTGTATTCTTTAGGAAAAACAGTTGACGGGAGAGATATAGAGTAGTATAAAACCTGACCTTGTTGAGGATGCCCAGCTTCATGGCTGATTTAGCTTTAGACTCGATGAGTTAAAGTTGAGAGTAGACGTGAGCAAAACCCCTAGGAGCTTGAGGTGACCTTTTACAGATACCGGTACATCCCGAAAAATAGGAACTGCTTGTGTTTTTTTGGCATTGAATTTGACGAGATTAGCATTGCCAAGTCAGAGACGGCCTTGAGAGTTCTCGAGTTAGTTTTATGTGGTCTTATGGGATTTTTAAATAAGAAATGGTAATGGGACCATGGAAATGGGATCATGGACCATGGAAATGGGACCATGGACCATGGAGATGGGATTACGGACCATGGAAATGTGACCACGGACCACGGAAATGGGACCAGGGACCATGAACATGGGCTAATAGTAATAGGGGATTTTTATATTACTCTATTTGTACCAATTTGATGTTTCTTTCATTAATACTACAAAAAACAAAGAGCGTTGTTATTGAGAGTGCGTTAATAGTGATGATGTAGTGAACTTTTTTTTATCGAGTGTGAGTTAAATGTCACTTGAATTAAATCTAAATATATACCTAGTCAGGTCATAAATTCTGTCACATGTTTAATATAAAATAATTGAAACAAGTTTATTCATTATGTAACCATTTATATACCAAAATGAACTTAATAAAACATAGATTCTTATGACACTAAAGTTTATTCAATATGACCTCCGTGATTTTGAATACAGGCCTTCAATCTGCGCGGCCAGTCGTCTATCGCAGCACGAACGAGGTCCATGTCAATATCGGCGGCTGCCTTAATCGAGGATGTCTTGAGTGACTCCAAATTGGGATGAGGCTTTGAGCACGCCTTTTCCTCCAAGTGTTGCCATATCTTGTAATCTAACGGATTCAAATCTGGACTGGAGGAGGGCCAGTCTTCGTGCCGGATGAAGTCGATTTCACGCGCCGCCAGCCAGTCTTGTGTGCTCTTCGCTCTATGAGCTGGCGCCGAATCTTGTTGGAATACCCAGTGCCTGTTATTGAACATGGTATGAGAAACAGGTTCCAAAAAGTTCGTCAGGACTGTATTTTGATACACAACTGCATTCGTTTTTTACCTTTCTCACAAAAATGTACCTCTGTTAAGCCCCAATAAGAAACTCCCAACCATACCATGAGCGAGGATGGAAAATGACCTCGTTGGACACGCGGAATACGGTTGCTTGCTTCTTCACTACTGTGTGCGTACACCTTATCATTTTGTTTGTTGTAGCTCTCTTCTACGGTAAAAATTTTTTCATCCGAAACAAGAATTTCCCGATATTTTTTTCCCGCGTACCGCTTCAACAAAGCGCGGCATCTCTTCAGTCTCAGGTCCATTAAACGAGCATTCAAACGATGTCCTGTTTTTCTTCGATATGCCCGAAGCCCTAAGTCTTCATTTAACACCCTTTTCACCGTGGTTCTGCTTAACCCCATCTGAAGGGCCAACAATTTCTGCTTACGTTTGGGATTTCTTTGAATTCGCGCCTTCACAGCTTTTATCACTGCTGGAATCCTAACAGACCGAGGGCGACCACTTCTTGACCTGTCATCTACACTAGAGTCTTCATTGTTTCGTTTGATGGTGCGATAAACGAATCTTTTGGTTATATTCAAATTTTTCAGTATGTCAAAAATTTGAATTGGCGCGTAACCGCAACGATGCAACGCAATAACTGCAACACGGTCTTCTTTAAGCGTCCACTCCATATTTAAAAATGAGTAAAATTCTAAAAAGTATACATTTTTATTTTCATGAAAAATTCGAAATTCGAATTCTATAAACTTTTTTGTGGCCAGCATTCTAAACGAAAAGTTTTTATTGTGTGACAATACTTATGACCTGACTAGGTAAAACAAAGTCGGGCTAGTTACACCATTTATAACTCACTAGCTGTTGCCCGCGACTTTGTACGCGTTATACTACTAAATGTGTAGGTAACCTAGAAATAAAGCTAACTTCGCTCGTTGCAACTTGACTTGACACACCATTTTTATCCAATGGAACCTGATTTATGGGATAAAAAGTAGCCTGTGTATTAATCCAGGTTATAATCTACGTACATACTAAATTTCATCGAAATCGGTTCAGCCGTTACGACGTGATTGAGTAACAAACAAACATCCAAACTTTCGCATTTATAATAATAGTGTGATGAACGGCTGGATTGATTTCTATGAAATTTGGTATATAGATAGATTATGATTTGGATTGAAATATAGGCTACTTTTTAGCCGACTGCGCAGTAGGGTAATGTTTTTATTGACAAACCACCAGTAAATACGCCGCAGGATCGTGGTGGATGGTACAAACTTGGGTAGGCCTACATCCAGCAGTGGGTGAAGTCGGGCTGTGGATGATGATGATTAAAAACCTTTTTGTTACATTTCAGGACTTGTACTACTTCCCGTTCCGACCAGCCGACAAGATCGTAGCGTCGTGGACCGCAGTAGACCACGTCACGTTGGACAACGGGTGCCTGTACGTTGTACCAGGCTCGCATAAACACGAGGAGATCAGACAACATGGCGACGTCAAGGTAATGCTATTCATAACTTAGTTTAGGGCTAAGTAGCGCTGTGTGAAATGTCCAGCATTATTATTGATCGATCGAAACGAGATCTCCAAATCAAACGGGCAAATCAGTATGTATGTTTGTTTGTTCGAGGATCACTTTCTAAACGTTGATCCGATCATGGCGAAATTTGGTACATAGAGATGGCACAATCCTGGTGTGACTAAATGAGCTAAAAATGGGAGGTGTTCTTGAGGGTTCAAGGGGGTAAAAAAAACAAAATGAGACTATCAAGTGGCACGTTTAATGAAAGGTCTTTATCAGTATATTTCGACCTCGTTTTTATTTTTAGTTTGAACCTTGTAGTTTTTGAGTTATTAACCATAATAAAAACTGAACTTTAACAAAATTCACAGGGTACACCAGTTACCCCACAGTACTTAATTTTGGTATGCATGTTGCTTTCTTTAGTGACATGATTATAGGGAAGTCAGAAATCCAGAGTAACTGCAATTTCTACCCCAAAAAAGAAAAACTAATTAACATGAACTCCCGTTACGTGTAATTTAAATGAAACTGTAGGTCAAGTATTTTGGTTTTTTGTTTCTAAGGGAGATTCGCGAGATCTCAGTTCGGGGCGAACCATTACTTATCATTAACTGACTGACCCGCCCCCGGCTTTGCACGCGGGGTTTGTCAATAAAAATATTACAATCTTCTGCTCAGTCGATAAAAGTAACTTATGTCTTAATCGGTACATACCAATCCGTTTTGTTATGTACGACATTAATTTAAAACACACATCCGGATTCGCATTAACTGATTTTAGAGGTGGGTTTAATACCGTTTTAGCTTGAATATTTATCCAGTAATCTATACATCTCCAATAAAGTAGAAAGTAAATATAAAAAGTTGGAGAAGAGTAGTAGAGTTGAAAGAGCTCACCCTTTTAAGTAGCCACCATACCTATTTCTGCAGCAAAGCAGCATTGCTGTATCGGTTTGAAGGGTATGGTTGCCGGTGAAATTACAGGCACATGAGGCTCTACACCTGTATGCTAGTTGATGGACACAGAGCAGTGCATCGTAGGGCACGTTCCTAAGGTGCGTGACCTACGAGGCAATCTTTTGTTATAGGCGATAGTTGCCACATCAGGTGGGAAATATTATTGTTCCATCTCCATGTAGCGCTGTGTTCCGTGGTGGAAAATGTAAAATCAAAGGAATCTGAATGTTGTGTTAGGTAGTGAGGCCCTGCCTGCCTAGTTATTTTTAAATTGTTCCTGCCTGGGTAGGTGGTCTTCCTGTCTTCAAAATGCCTAGCCACCTCAACCGTGGATAGGTCAACAGAAAATAAAATGCGCTTTCTTCAGTTAAACCACGTAAAATATACGTTCACTTGACTTGCGTCTAGTTAGAGTTAGATTTTTTCGAATGGACTAATCTCGCTGTTGGTCTCTGAGGCCGTTGCAGCTTAACCGAACTTTTGGCGAGCGCAGATGGCGCCCAGCCCTGTAAGTTTTTGATGAGGCAACTAGCGCAAGGGCACCACTTAGGTACGAACCTCGGCCTGGGCTGTTGCGAGGATGGGGATAGGAGAGAAACGCCCGGGTACGTGCTTGTACCTCGTACAGGCGGTGACTGAAGGGACTCGCCGACCTCGTTGGCGAGGTCGGTGTATCTGTGAAGTGTTTGCTCTGTCTAATGTAGAGGACTCAGAAATCACTTCCGCATTAGCGGAGGTGATTTCGTCATCCGGGTCTCCGAGAACGTGTCTCTGACGACGGAGGGTTTTGTTCGCGGGCAGATCTGTCGAATAGTCCGGAATAGTATTTACCAAAGGATTCGGATGATGAGTGGTAAGTTCATAATGTCGCTTGGATGCGAGCTTCATGAACTTGCTATTGACTCTATTTTCATATCGCGGTGTAGATCGTTATTGCGAAAATACCAAGGCCAGCCTATGACTTTTCGCAAGAAGCGATTTTGTACTATCTGAGAGTATGATTTTTGTGTGACCGTGCGCTATATATATTTGCGAGCGATTGCCTCCGACCTGGTGGGGGCAAGATGCCTTTATTAAAATTCTCTTACTAACTATTTTACAATTCTTATTCTATGGCCTTATATTTAACTTGGCGTTAGCAAACTATTACTTGGATTTAACTTAGCGTTGCCAAACTATTCCTGGGTTTATTACGTTAAAACATATTCCTATTACTTGATACAGGTTACACATACTTTCTTATCTATACTACCAATCTTAATTTCTTAATTGACTTAGTTTTCGACACTGAAGTTAATAAATTGAGTCGTATAGAATCAAAGGTGGCAATCTGCCATTTTTCAGAATGTTGATAATTCGAAAATAAAAACCGGCCAATTGCGAGTCGGACTCGCGCACGAAGGGTTCCGTACCACCATTATCTATAAAAACGGCAAATAAATCACGTTTGTTGTAAGAGACACATAAATATTTGTTTTATTTTAATTTTAATATTTATTATTAAAGTGAATATATAACTAAATATTCTGTGAATATTTCAAGCGTCTGCCTGTTGCCGTTATCAATATCGAGCAAAAAAATTACGTTTGTTGTATGGGAGCTCCCTTAAATATTTATTTTATTCTGTTTTTAGTGTTTGTTGTTATATACATCATCTGTGAAAATTTCAACTGTTTAACTATCACGGTTCATGAGATACAGCCTGGTGACAGACGGACAGACAGACAGCGGAGTCTTAGTAATAGGGTCCCGTTTTACCCTTTTGGTACAGTAAAAACGACTCCATTGAAACGTCCAACTGAAATCTGTTGTATGTCATGGTGGAATAAACGCTTATGACTTTTTTTTTAACTAAATAGATCTTCGTTTGACCACAATCTCACCTGGTGGTAAGCGATGATGTGGTCTAAGATAAATCACGAAGATCTAGAAGAAACCTATTCACTCTTACCTTAAAGAGGCCCGAATTGTATTCTTTAGGAAAAACAGACGACGGCAAAGCGTTCCATACCTTAGCTGTACGCATCAAGAATCAAGATCGCAGAAGCTGACTCGACCGAGCAAGACAGATAGTCGCTATGGATTTTGACATTAGACACAGATAGCCACAATTCGCCACACATTAACAGCCTATGCCCAGCAGTGGGTCGACACGGGCTGAGAATGATGTTAATGCCTTTTCGAATTTCTCGTGTTGCCACATTCATAACAAATTTTTACTCGAAATGACAGATTGTCATTTTTTATTCTAAAAATACGATGAAGTTAAAATAAGTGTTACGTCACGGTTACACAACTGCTTACTTATTTCGAACGTTCTGTCAGCTGCGTCGGTGGTGTAATGGTCAGCATAGTTGCCTTCCAAGCAGTTGATCCGGGTTCGATTCCCGGCCGACGCACATTTTGTTTTGCGCTGTTTAACTTTTACATTTTCTTTTTTTTTGTTATTATGAATTTTAGTATCAAAAGAAAAATAAAGTGCATTTTTTTTGTTTTTACAAATGTTATGTTAATTCATTTTTTATATAAATACATAGAGTTCATATATTTAGCAACCAAAAAGATGTACGAATTTTCTTCCTCTAGCATATAGATTAATGTAGGTTTTATTTTTTTAAATCAAATTATCATCACATTTTAAGATAATTATACTAATAAAGGTTGCCTGGAAGAGATCGCTTTGAGCGATAAGACCGCCTAATGTACCGTTATTTATTGTATATTTCTTTTTTTACTGTATTCAATAAAGAGTATATCTATCTAGCTACCGCTATTTTTCTTAAACAAATTAATACCAGTATATGGAACAAGCTTATGGCCCACTTGATTTTAAGTGGTAACCATCGCCTTTAACAAAGTATTGCCTCGTAGGTCACGCACTAAGAACGTGCCCTGCGTCTATCAACTTGAGGCATACAGGTGTAAAGCCTCATGTGCCTGTAATTTCACCGGAAACCATACCCTTCAAACCGATACAGCAATGCTGCTTGGCGACAGAAATAGGTATGGCGGTAGTATTTCCCCGGGCGAGCCCTTTACCCAAAGATAAAAGGCCTTGCAGTGAAACTGTAAGGGCTAAGACTAAATACTTATCTTTGTAATAATTTGTACTTAGTTTCTTTTTGTATTTCATTAATGTAAACATTTTGCAACGTCAAGTTTACCGTCTGTTCCTCTGCCTGTCAAATCATCATTATCATAACAGCCACAGAACATCCACTGCTGAACTAAGCCTTTATAGATTTCCAGAGTGACGGATCTTGTGCCACCTGCACCCAAAGGTTCCCACCAACCTTAATCAGGTCGTGTTTCCATCAAGCAAGGGGCCCTGATCCTTTCTGCCCCAACAGCCGTCAGTTGCAGCTATGTGCCTGCCTACTGCCACTACAGCTTGCTAATCCTTTGTGCTTTGTCGGTGACATTGGTTCGGCTACGGACCATTCTGATTTGATCTCCTTAAGAAACACCAAGCATAGCCCTCTTCATAGCACACTGAGCGACCGCGAGCCTTCTTATGAGGCCCATAGTGAGAGACCACGTATCTGTGCCATATGACATCACTAGTAACATGATCAGAAAGAAAGAAAAGAAAACACATTTATTTGAACCCCCGTACAACTTTGTAACACATTAACATAACATAAAAACAAAGTAGATACCATACCTACCAACCCGACCAGCTCTATAGTAGGTACTTGACCCCTTGAGCAAGCAGGATACCCAATTACGCACCAAACGAAAATGGTCCAAACAATGATAAATGAATCAATGAAAACAATTTATTGCACACCTTAAAAAATAAAAATTACAGACAAAATAGAAGACACAAAGCAAATATTACAATGTAGTAGTCTTATCGCTTTGAAGCGATTTCTTATATATCTATAATATATTATCTAGTTATATCAAAGGTATGGTCGGCGGTGCACATTTAAGACTAAGATATAGATGAAGGGAGTGCAACTAATACCTAAATACTTTATAAAATACAAATAGACATAAATAAATAATATGACTGGACATTTCACACAGCGCTATCTAGCCCCAAACTAAGCAGAGCTTGTACTATGAGAACCAGATAACTGATATACTTATATATATAATATTTATAATACATCATCATTTTCAGCCCGTGTCGACCCACTGCTGGGCATAGGCCTCTCTTTGTTTCTGCCATTCTTCCCGATCCTGTGCCAGTCTGAACCACGTACGACCCACGGTCTTATGGATGTCGTCTACCCATCTCGCTGGTGGACGTCCCCTATTTCGATGCCCAGTTCTCGGCCTCCACTCTGTTAAAGCCTTGGTCCACCTGTCGTCACTACGTCTGGCCAAGTGTCCTGCCCAACTCCACTTGAGCCCGAATATTCGCTTGCTGACGTCTTGTACTTTAGTCTGCTTGCGAATCTCAGTATTGGGAACTCGATCTAAGAGTGTGATGGCGAGCATGGCGCGCTCCATGGCTCTCTGTGCTACACTTATTTTGTACACAGCCTCCTTCGTGAGCCTCCATGTCTCGGCACCATAAGTCATAGTTGGCAGAAGACATCGGTTATATTCCATTGGTTATATGGTTATAGGCCCCGCTATTCCCGACTCTGGCAGCGGTCACGGTTCCGAAAGGCAGAGGGTGCTGAGAATCGCTGGAAGAAGCCCAGCTGCCACAACCCAACGACCCTGACCCTGGCGTGTTATAACGCCAGGACGTTACGCACGGACGAAAACCTATTGGAATTGCAAAACGAATTGGATAACGTTAAATGGGACATTTTGGGTTTGTCAGAAGTTCGACGAATGGGAGAAGATCTAGTAACATTAACATCCAGGGACCTATTGTATTAGGGGTCATGAAGATAGATCTTACAGTGGTGTCGGATTTCTGATAAACAAAAATGTCATACCTTCTATACAGAACCTAAAGAGTATATCCACCCGCGTTTGTTTTACAGTACTCAAACTAAACAAACGTTACTCTCTTAAAATAATTCAAGTATATGCCCCGACCACTGACCATCCAGATGACGAGGTTGAATTGTTTTACGAAGATGTTGAGAAAGCTATTACTGAAGCTCCTTGTCACTACACCACCATCATTGGAGACTTCAATTCAAAAATTGGTGCTCCTCTGCTTAATGAAAGCTCCATCGGCAACTTCGGATTAGGACAACGTAATGATAGAGGACAGGTCCTCGTCAATTTCCCTAAAAAACAAAACCTATACGCAATGAATACATTTTTCCAAAAGCGAAACTCAAGGAAGTGGATTTGGATAAGCCCTGGTGGCCACTATAAAAATGAAATAGACTAAATAATATCCTCACATAAAAATATAGTCACTGATGTTTCAGTTTTGGCACGTTTTAAGACCGGCAGTGACCACAGATTGGTTAGGGCGACGTTCAGGTTTGATCTTAGAAGAGAAAGAGCAAAGATGATAAAAGCTCGAAACCGATACGAGAAACAAGAAGTGGCATCTTTACAAGCTCGGTTTCATGAAGATCTTCGGAATCAGTTTGATGGACTCAACGAAACAAATATGGACGTCGACCAAATCATTAAGTTACTTTGCGACGCTATAACCGAGGTAGCTCACAAACACCTAGGCGCCATACCTAAAAAAGTTAATAAACTCTCTTTAGAAACAAGAAATATGATCGAGCAAAGACGAGTAATGAAACAGAACACAGTAGAAGATCAACGAAAATTTTTAGATATAAATAAATTAATACATAAATCTATTAAAAAGGACTTGAGAAACCGTAACACAGAAATAATAATAAATACTATTAAAAAATACAGAGGACCAAAAATCTTTAGAAGAAAAACAAAAATAGGTACTAAACAGAATATTAAAACTAAAAGATAGGGATGGTAATTGTGTGACCGACCGGCAGCAGACACTTAGCGTAGTTGAAGAATTTTACCGAGAATTGAACGAATTACAATCAACAGACCACGAGCAAATGACTGACGATCCTAGAGCACCACCTGTTAGGAACCTAGACAATGAAGAATTACCGCGCATATTGTCTCGTGAGGTGGAACATGCACTTTGCCAGATGAAGAATGATAGATCCCCTGGCCAGGATGTCATTACCATCGAACTGCTGCGGGCAGGAGGACCACCAGTGTTAGACGTACTAGGCAAACTCTACAATGACGTTATGTACCAAGCCCGCACACCTGAATCTTGGAAAAATGCCCTTGTAACAATTATTCACAAAAAAGGAGACATTCCAAAATTAAGTAACTGCAGGCCTATAAGTCTTCTTTCACAAATCTACAAACTTTTTGCTAAAATCATATGTAATAGACTCACCCGATCGTTCGATGAATATCAACCAACTGAGCAGACTGGCTTCCGAAGCGGATTCTCTACCATTGACCATATACACTCAGTCAAGGAGTTGATGGAGAAGAGTCACGAGTACAACCGACCCCTTTGCATGGCCTTTATAGATTATGAAAAGGCCTTTGACAGTGTCGAGCATTGGGCCGTGTTGAACTCTCTCCATCGCTGCAGCATTGACGCCCGGTATGTGGATCTGCTTCGGAAGATATATAGCTCGGCTACCATGCAAGTGAGGCTACACAACTTAACTAACCCCATATCGATCAAAAGGGGGGTGCGACAGGGAGACACAATTTCACCCAAGCTTTTTACAACTGTCTTAGAAGACGTCATAAAAACGCTTTCTTGGGACCAATGTGGAATAAATGGTAATGGTGTCTACCTGTCGCACTTGCGGTTCGCTGATGATCTTGTTCTGTTTGCGGAGACAATGGACGACCTGCAGACCATGTTGAATGAGCTTTATAATGCATCTCTTAGAGTGGGCCTCAGGATGAATGTGGGCAAGACGAAGATTATGTCGAGCATTTCTGGAGTTTCGGTCCCAAACGTCATTGTTGGAAGCGAGAAACTAGAAATGGTCGACTCATACGTTTATCTTGGCCATGTATTATCTTTTGGCAAGGAGTATCAGATGAGGGAAGTCATAAGGCGTGTTCAACTTGGATCGGCAGCTTTCGGCAAACTAGCTGACATATTAAAATCCACTCGTATTCCACAATGTCTTAAAACACGTCTCTATAACCAATGTGTTATAATACATACATTAGTTAAATACGATAACTATACATTAATTTATGTGCGATACTACGATGTTTCTGATAGATGATGAATCTGATGAATGATGGTGTTGTGTGGGGACAAAATGGTCTATATCTCAGGATACGATGCAGCGCTGGTTTTCTGACAGGGCCTAGGTGACGACACGATCATTTGACAAGACAGTACAAATAGTATCAAAGACTTTTGTCTTCAGACACAGGTATTTTGGACGAGAAGACGTCACGTTAAATAAACTAATTAATCGTTATATCTCATTTCAGGACGCTAGCAAGTTATACCACGGTATATTGGACGAGGAGACGTTCGCGCCTTCAGACAAGAGGGTTCATTTAGAGATGTCGCCGGGCGATACTGTGTTGTTCCACCCGTACTTGATACACGGCTCTGGACCTAACGTCTCTAAGGTATGACCATTTGTATTGAATTTCAGAGTAGATTTAGACAAGAGGGTTCATTGAGGTCACCGGGTGATACTGTGTTGTTCCACCCATACGTGATACACTGCTCTGAGCCGAACGTCTCTAAGGTATGACCTATTGAACTTCAGAGTAGATTTAGACAAGAGGGTGCATTTAGAGATGTCACCGGGCGATACTGTGTTGTTCCAACCATACTTGATACACGGCTCTGGACCTAACGTCTCTAAGGTATGACCATTTGTATTGAATTTCAGAGTAGATTTAGACAAGAGGGTTCATTGAGGGCACCGGGTGATACTGTGTTGTTCCACCCATACGTGATACACTGCTCTGGGCCGAACGTCTCTAAGGTATGACCTATTGAACTTCAGAGTAGATTTAGACAAGAGGGTGCATTTAGAGATGTCACCGGGCGATACTGTGTTGTTCCACCCGTACTTGATACACGGCTCTGGACCTAACGTCTCTAAGGTATGACCATTTGTATTGAATTTCAGAGTAGATTTAGACAAGAGGGTTCATTGAGGTCACCGGGTGATACTGTGTTGTTCCACCCATACGTGATACACTGCTCTGGGCCGAACGTCTCTAAGGTATGACCTATTGAACTTCAGAGTAGATTTAGACAAGAGGGTGCATTTAGAGATGTCACCGGGCGATACTGTGTTGTTCCACCCGTACTTGGTACACGGCTCTGGACCTAACGTCTCTAAGGTATGACCATTTGTATTGAATTTCAGTGTAGATTTAGACAAGATGGTTCATTTAGGTCACCGGGTGATACTGTGTTGTTCCACCCATACGTGATACACTGCTCTGGGCCGAACGTCTCTAAGGTATGACCTATTGAACTTCAGAGTAGATTTAGACAAGAGGGTTCATTTAGGGATGTCACCGAGTGATACTGTGTTGTTCCACCCATACTTGATACACGGCTCTGGACTGAACGTCTCTAAGGTATGACAATTTGTATTAAACTTCAGAGTAGATTTAGACAAGAGGTTTTATTTAAAGATGAGTTGTAAGTCATAATAAAAACTGGACTTTGCCGAAATTCACAGGGTACACCAGTGACCGCACACTGCTGAAATTTGGTATGCGTGTAGCTTTAGTGACACAAATATAAGGAAAAGTCTGAAATCCAGTATAACTGTAATGTCTAATCCTAAAAAGTATAACCAATTAGCATTTAACTCCCTTTACTTGTAATTTTATAGAGGCTGTATGTCAAGTGACTTGGTTGTGCATTTCGTGGCACTATTTTGATAGTCAAAGATTACAAATAATTTTGTTTTGTTTTTATGGGAGACTCGCGAGATCTCAGTTCGGGGCAAACCACTAGTATAAGTACGTTTATACAAAAAAAATGTATTTAAGTATTGTATCGGTTATATGGTTCCCATAGTACAAGTTTTGCTTAGTTAGGGGCTAGATAGTGCTGTGTGACATGTCCAGCAATATTATATAAAATTTATACATACGCTGAGTGATAGGTACGTTTGATTATCACTTAGTACTTATTATTTGATTATCACTTATGATTGAATAGCCATATTTATGTACAAAACAAACTCGATTGAATAAACAAGTAGGTATTTAAATTTCAGTTATTTGCTTTCTTTTCGTATTATTTTCATGGTTCATACAACATAAAGCACAATAATTTCACATTAGATTCCTTTTGTTATAGGTGCAGTGTACAACCTACTAATACTATTTTGATTGTAACTCTAAAATAGGCTAACTAGGCTGTATTTGTTTTTGTTCCCGACATCTTTCTTTGCAATGTTCAAACGTAGAAACCTGTTATTAGCCTTGCGTTTAGTTCTAAGGTATTTAACTAAACAATTTGTATCGCCGTTGGTTTCTCTAAATAAATAAATAAATAAAATATTTATTTGTTATAATTTCAGAACTACCGTAAAGCGATAACGTTCCACTTCGCGAACAGTAACTGTGAATGCATTGATGTCAGTAACACGGTGCAGGAGGCCGCCGCTAAGGAAATCGAGTCGGAGGCCAAACGACGGGGCTTTGAACTTACCTTTGCTGTAAGTCTTTTTTATACTACACCAGCTGACCAATCCGCAGCTTCGCACGCGTAGTTTTTTAATAAAAACATTACCCTCCTTCTCCGCAGTTGGGTAAGAAGTAACCTATGTCACCCGGGGATAGCGTAGCTTCCCAACAGTGGAAGATTTTTTTAAATCGGTCCAGTAGTTTCGGAGCCTATCCAATACAAACAAACAAAACTTTCCTCTTTATAATATTACGAAGTTTTTTGTAGACATTGATATTATGTTCTTTAATATTGTAGAACATACTTTTGTTCTATCATCAATAGTTTCCGCAGCGCATGCGACGAAAGACGTTTTAGGGCACTTTTTTACACCTTGGGTTACGTTACTTAAGTTTTAGTAAGGATCCCTAATCTTTTCTAGCAATAAATATAGCTTATGTCACTCAGGGTGAATGTAGCTTTCCAATGGTGAAAGAATTTTTGAAATCAGCACAGTAATTTTTCAGTTTATACATTACAAACATACACTCACAATCTTTACTTAACCTCTTTATAATATTAGTATAGATAGAGATGGTTGAGTCCATTATTGCGAGATGAGTCCAATAATGGTGTAATTTTTTTTTACTTTTGAACAAACTTTTTTCTTTGTTACAGGAAATATGGAAGTACAAAAGCAGACATGTCCAAGGACCCAAGTCCAAAATTTAAACAAACTGCAGTTTGAATTTAACCCTTATAATCATTGGGTGATGGACTACAATTAAAAAATTTGAGGCAGCGCTGTGATTATAAAAAAGTCTAAAATTTGTATTTACTCAATAATTAGGTGTAATATATACAGGTTGTAAATATTTAAGGTGGGTCGGAATATATGTATATGTTAACCCGTAAGGGATCATTGTCCTAACGAAAACAATGTGGGTGTTCTAATGTATTATCTTAATGGGACGAAATCAAAATGAAATTATTAAGTCACAAAAAATAGGTCGTAAAATTAGAAATGACTAAATATGCAGGTTGTTTAGTGTATGGACCAACAGGTTTTTTTTTGTAAACATAATATTTTTTTAATATTAATAATATCAAATAATGATTTCTTTAGGATAAGAACACAAATTATTTCATCCTATTCCACAAACAAGGTTTTGTCGATTTACAGGCAAGATGGTGATTATCAAAGAAACTGAAAAAAGAATTCAATATATAGTATACTAGCTGACCAATCCGCAGCTTCGCACGCGTAGTTATTCAATAAAAACATTACCCTCCTTTGCGCAGTTGGGTAAAAAGTAGCCTATGTTATTCAGGGTGAATGTAGCTTCCCAATGGTGAAAGAATTTTTGAAATCGGGCCAGTAGTTTTTGAATTTATTCATTACAAACATACACAGAAAAATACAAATCTTTCCTCTTTATAATATTAGTAAAGATATAGAATATAAGATATGTATAACTACATTATATTGTATGTAATTATATATATAATCTCGGAGTCTTCAAGTCCAGAGTGAATAGGTTCTTTCTAGGCAAGCGTGCTCCATCTTCGATCACACCATCACTTACCACCAGGTGAGGTAGTCGTCAAGCGCTTAGCTATCATTAAAATAAAAAAAAATGTCCAAACGTAAACTTCACTCATTCTTGTACCTCTTTAGAATTATACATTCACACATAGACTCGTCTACCCTACTCTTATTATCTATTACCTATGAAATTGCCGTTCTTCAGGTACTGGTCATTTCAAATAGAAAAAAAAGTTTGGAATGGCTTTGTATTCTAAATTCAAATTAATTTTGTTTTAAAAGCATGACATTCTTTTTACAAACTCAGTCTTTTGTTTATTGATTAGCGTTGTATTTTCATTACATTTCTACATTTTCGTCATAATGGATACTGTAAAAATTCGTGTAATTAGGTATGGAATATGAGTTCCGTCGTGGCACCAACGCGACACAAACGGCACGTAACATCAAAAACGATCAAACGAACGCACAACCCGTTATTGGTTTTCCCGGTTCCGTTCTTGAAATTTTGACTTGTGGTTAAAGATATTTTATTCTCACAGAACAGGGTTTACTTACAAAGAACATCTAATTACATTATTGTACTGGATTATGTAAAGTGATATAACAGTAGCATTGCTTAACTTAATATATATTACAATAACTTAATATTCTTTAGTACATAGTTTCTCAATTTTTTTGAATACAGACTAGTGGCTTCTTTGACTTGAAAAATGAAGCTCGTGGTCGTCCGGAGACTGGTCAACAATGATGAATTAAAGGTGATTGTGGAAGCTGACAAAACTCAATCTACAGCAGAGCTGTACAGCAGCTTTTGATGTTAGCATCAAAACAATTTTGATCCATTTGCGACAAATAGGCAAGGTAAAAAAAACTTGATAGATGGGTGCCCCACGAACTTAACGATCGCCAGCGCAACGTACGTGTCGAGACCTGCCTCGCGCTGCTCAATAGGCAAAGAAGAATTATGAACCGAATTGTTACGTGCGATGAAAAATGGGTTCTGTTCGACAATCGAAAGCGCTCAGCAAGTTGGTTAGATCCTGGTTCAGCACGAAAGCAATGCCCTAAACCAAATATGACCCCTAAAAAGGTGATGATCACTGTTTGGTGGTCTAGTGCGGGTGTGATTCACCACAGCTTTTTACAAAACGGCATGAGCATTACTGCAGATGTGTACTGTGAAGAACTGGAGACAATGATGGAGAAGCTTGCACATCGGCAACCAGCTTCACGACAACGCGCGACCCCATACTGCACAACAGACAGTCTCCAAGCTGCAAGAGCTGGGGTTGGAAGCTCGACCTCATCCGCCATACTCGCCAGACCTTGCACCTACCGACTATTACTTTTTCCAAAATTAGACAACTTTTTAGTGGGTAAAAAATTCAATTCCCGAGAGGCAGTACAAAATGCCTTTGAAGAGTTTGTTGCCTCCCGTCCAGCTGATTTTTACAAGAAGGGCATCAATAAACTACCAATGCGTTGGCAAAGATGCGTCGATTGCATGGGTAATGATTACTTTGAATAAAAAAAATAAAAAAGTTTAAAAAATAAGTACTTTCACTTATTCCATACAAAACGGCAATTTCATAGGTTAAGACCTAATATAAACACATGTGTACAAAACAAGGTATAACTCTTATTACCTTTAATATTAAAATCAGATGCCGTCATCCATTTCTACACTTCGCCCTCAATGTCTATACGAGCAATACAGCTCTCTATAATCGGCTGGTCAGAATGTGTCGCCTATACAATAATCTGTTAGTCAGCCTTAGCAATGTAATAGATGTTTTAAAATAATAATTTATGTAAATTTAAAAAGATTTAATAATTGCTCTTAGAAAGAGCTGATTAGCTCTGAATATTTTCCTATCCTTTTTTTTTGGATGTGGGTAGTCTGACTAACAACATAAAAACTATTTAGCTCTCTAATTATCTATTTGTATTTAATATTTAAAAGTTTAATTATATGCCAAATTTGTGTGAGAAGTAGTGCTTGGTACTTTACCCACTCACCAGTATAAAATTCTCCTCTCAACTCTCTGTACCACAACATAATGGACCTTTACACAAAGTTGTCCTCCAACATGGAGGAACTTGCTGGCACTTTCGAGTCAAGGATGAAACACTATGAGAGTGACCTCAAGAAACTCTCTAACACTGATAAGGGCCCACACAAGGATCTGGATACACTTTCACGTGAGTTCACTGACTTTAAAATCCTAATATGGAAGACCCTGGCTATGATGCGGTCACAGTTGGAGCTGCTGGTCCAAGGTCTGGATCGCCAGGAGACTGCCTCGCGAAGAAAGGTGCTGCTATTTCATGGCGTCGCCGAGTCTAATGAGGCAGCCGTTGGTGACACCATTGTCCAGATACTTCACGACCAATTTAAAATGCCCGAGGTTTCATCGGAGCATTTATCTGCATGTCACCGGTTGGGAGTCAACACCAGCAAGACTAGACCGATTATTGTGCGCTTTACAAGCTATAAGGTTCGTAACCTGGTGTGGAATGAGAAGACTGCACTGAAAAACTCAGGTATAACTGTCTCCGAGTTCCTCACTAAGACCAGACATGAGGTCTTCTTTACGGCGCGTAAGCACTTTGGTCTACGGCGATGCTGGACTTCGGAGGGTAAAATAGTCATTCTGCTGCCAAACAACGTGCGCAGAAGGATCGAAACCATGTCGGAGTTAAAGCCGCTTCTGTCGGAACATCCAGCGGTTCAGACTGGTTTGGAGACCAAGGCTCCCGCCAGTGCGCCTCAGGATAAGGGAAAGTCTCTCACAGTTTCCGCTGCGAAGACCGGAAAGGCTGAGCCCAGGGCCAGACGCGTAGCGAAGTAGTCGGGCACCTCCGGTTGTGTTTAGAGCTACCATACCATTGTAAAGTTTGTTTACTTTTGCGTGTGCGCTTCTATCCTCATTTCAATTTAGTAGGACTCTAAGAGTGCGTAGCCTTGGATTTGGATAGCTTTTTGATTACAATTTGTGAAACAGGGAGGTACATATGCTACCTATACTTGTTTCATTGTTTGTGACTCAAAATATTTTAATAATAATGTCAAAATCGATAAAACTGTCAAAATTGTTTCGTCCAAAAATTGTTTTCTATAATTGGCAATGATCATATAGCCCATTCTACTTTAGCGTGCGTGATTAATGTACTTACCTACTAATAATATTGTTAGTTATTGTTACTAATAATATTATAATATTACTATTTATAATGTAGGTATGAAGTATGTTTTACAAGTTAGAATATTTTTCCTTTTTTTTTTTGCAATGGTACCACTAGTTATTTTTTCTTGTGTTTGTAAGTTGTTTTTCCAGTTAGATAAGTACAGTTAGATACTTTTGTGTTTATGTAGATTTTTACGTAACTCTCTGTATGTTGTGGTTTTCTTTTAGCAATCTGGTGAAGGGTGAGGTTGCTCGGTTCGAAAACACCTAAGCCTGATTAGACTTTTAATTTAAATTGGTATATTTTTATTTATTTTATACTATTTTATTTGGTATTTATTTATTTTATTATTTTAATGGATAATATTGTATTTGATGACAGTTTCTTTTCTTGCTCTTCTTCATGTTCTTCTGACAACGACTATGCTAGTGCTTTTAGTGATGACTCAATCCACCTGCTTGACCAGCTGGAAGTTAAATTCCGTGAGTTTCCAAAAAACTTTAATATAGTACACATTAACGCCCAAAGTATCCCAGCCCACTTCGAAGATATGCTTTCCTCCTTCGACAGCAAGTTAATTGATGCTGTTCTTGTATCCGAATCTTTTCTGAAGCCCGCTGTGCCCTCTACTCAATACCCCCTACCTGGTTTCCAACTTATAAGAAATGATAGAGTGGGCAAGGGTTGTGGTGGCGTAGCGATTTATCTACGCGCAGACATCCCTTCGAAAATTATTGATCTCTCGCCTAGTCAGTACTGTAATTTTGCTGAACATCTTTTTGTTGAAGTCACTGTTAACCATTCCAAAATACTGCTTGGCGTGTACTACCCTCCCTCCAGTAAAATTGATTACTTCTCCTCTCTGGAATCAAAACTTGAATCTTATTCCACTCTATACGATCACACTCTTCTTCTCGGGGATTTTAATACATGCCTGCTAAAGGGTGACGTTCGTGCGAATAAACTTCTTTCCTTAGTCTCCTCTGTTAACATGCACGTTCTTCCTCTTTCTGCCACTCACCACGCTCCCCACTGTGCTCCTTCACTTCTAGATTTAATTATAGTCTCGGACATTGACCGTGTAGCAACATACGGCCAGTTGTCAGCCTCTTTCTCCTACCACGATCTTTTGTTCGTATCTTATAAAATTCGCTGTCCCAGGCGTAAGCCCAAAAATCTTCTCCTTCGTAGTTTTAAGGATATTAACATGGAGCGTTTAAAGGTGGATGCCAATAACATCGATTGGTCTCCAGTAGTCAATGCGGCAAGTGTGGATGATAAAGTATCTGTCTTAAACTCAATTGTCACTAAACTCTATGATGCTCACGCTCCGTTGAAACGCGTCAAAGTGAAACATCCTCCAGCGCCTTGGCTGACAAAACCTATTAAAAGGATGATGTCTAAGCGAGATAAGGCAAAGAGGATCTACAAGAAGATACCTTCCGAAGAGAACTTGGCAGTCTACAAAAAGCTTCGGAATCGGTGCAGCAAGATGTGTAGAAATGCAAAGAGACACCACATACATAGCTCCATCCAAAATTGTACCACCGCTAAAATGTGGAAATTTTTAAATTCACTTGGAATTGGTAAAGGATCAAATGATTCATCTATCTCTTTTGACCTTAACACTATTAATACTCATTTTTCTAAATCGCCTCTCTGCGTGGACGATGTCATAAAACGTTCCACTCTTGATCATTTATCTAACCTTACTAGACCTCAGTGTTCTCCTTTTATCTTTGTGGATGTTACTGAGACTGAAGTTTTGAAGTTCCTTCGTTCCATTTCCACTAAGGCCGTCGGTACAGATGGCATTCACATCCTTATGATTCAACTCCTTTCCTCTGAGCTTGTTCCTATAATCACTCACATTATTAATTATTCTCTCGAAACGAGCTCATATCCTGCGGTCTGGAAAAAGGCTTTTGTTATCCCTCTACCAAAGACATCTAATCCCACCCTGGTATCTCAGTTTAGACCCATCTCCATTTTACCAATTCTATCTAAAATTTTAGAACACGTTGTGCATAAGCAACTTTCCCACTTCCTTGCCCTTAATTGCCTGCTGAGTCCTTACCAATCCGGGTTCCGTCCAGGTCACAGCACGGTTAGTGCTCTAACTAAAGTGTCCGATGACATTCGCTGGGGCATGGATAACCAATACCTTACAGTCCTCGTATTGTTAGACTTTAGCAGTGCTTTTAATTCGGTTGATCACGACATTCTCCTATCCATCCTCTCCTCCTTCAATATTTCTCTCTCAGTAACTTCTTGGTTTGCCTCCTATCTTTCGGGTCGCACGCAGTGTGTACGTTCGGACGAGTCTTGTTCTGACTGGTGTGACATCACCGCTGGCGTACCTCAAGGTGGTGTTCTGTCTCCTCTCCTTTTTTCGGTGTTTATTAACGCCATAACCCACGTTCTTACTTCGCACTACCATCTTTATGCTGACGACCTACAAATATATCACCAGTTCAAATTGGACGAGGTTTCAATGGGTATTGACCAAATCAACTCTGATCTCAACCATATCTACTCGTGGGCAAAGGCTTTTGGTCTCCTGGTCAACCCATCGAAGTCTCAGGTTGTACTTTTTGGGAGCCCTTATATGTTAAATCTTGTCGGTAAGTGTAATCCTCCTCCAGTTTTATACGCTGGAGCACCGATTAGCTACTCGGCCAATGCCAAGAACCTTGGCGTCTATTTTGACAATCATCTGTCTTGGGTGCGGCATGTTAATGAGATTAGTAAAAGGGTTAACTACTCTTTTCAATCTCTTAAGCGTCTCCAAAAGTTTTTACCCTTTGAAACTAAAATTACTCTTGCTCAAACACTCATGTTACCCCTTTTAGACTATGCCGATGTCTGTTTTCTTGACGCCACCGAGGAACTTCTAAATAAACTGGAACGTCTTCAGAATTTGTGTATCCGATTCATATTCGGGTTGCGCAAGTTTGATCACGTCTCCATGTTTAGATCCCAGCTAAAATGGCTTCCCATTCGTCGTCGACGTGATCTTCATGTTGTAACTTTTCTCTTCAACACTCTTTTCAATCCTTTAGCTCCTTCTTACCTCCGTGAGCGCTTCGATTTTCTTGTCCTACCGGAGATGACTTGTAGGTCATCTAAGTCCCTCCTTCTCAAAACCCCTCCTCATTCCTCCAGTCGCTATGGCGGTTCCTTCACTGTCCATGGAGTCAACCTGTGGAATTCTCTACCACACTCTATCCGCGCAAGTCCATCACTAAGCACTTTTAAGCTTAGAGTCAAAGAGCATTACCTGTCCTTGTAAGCTTTTAGGTTATTTATTATGTATAAGTAGGTATATTATTTATATTTTGTATAATATATTATGTTTATCTCTAATGTAGGTATAGTATATAGGTATTATTATTATTTTTTAATATGGTTAAGTGTTGTATTTATTATAGTATATGCTATATATTAGTATTCTACTCCAATGTCATTCTCTGTGCACGTACCCACCTCTATAATCAAATATCTCTATCTTCAAAGGTTTGCTGGAAGAAAACTCTTATTAGGGTTAAGCTCGCCTTTGTACATGTCCATTTTGTAAGCTATTTTTATCTGTAAATCTATTTGTGTACAATAAAGAATAAAAAAAAAAAAAAAAAAAAAAATATTTATAAATGTACTTTTTCTTGCTTTCTGCTTAAAGCGAATTAGTTGTGATGTGTACACAATTGTTTTTTTATTGATGCTAGCCAGGCGCTAGACCTCTAGGCTCTACCTCACCTAATGGTAAGTAATATTTCTTATATACTTAATTTTTTTATAATGTAATTATTTTATATTTGCTGGATGTGTTTTGTTTTGTGTGCCATAGGTAATAAATGTTTTTTTTTATCAACCTATATTGTCCCACTGCTGGGCAAAGGTCTCCCCCAAGTCTCTCCATCTATCTCCGTCCTTTGCGACACTCCACCACTCCTGCTCGAAGGCAACAAGATCGTCTCGCCAACGCTTTCTTGGCCGACCCCGACCGCGTCTTCTATCAGGGCTCCAGGTTGTGGCTAAATTAGCCCACCTATCGGGGTGCATTCTACTAATGTGTCCCGCCCAATCCCATTTGAGCCTAGCTGTCTTTTCTCCAACATCGGCAATGCCTGTCAACGAACGCAGCGTGGTGTTTCTCACTCGATCAATCCGTTTGAATCCGAGAACGCTGCGTTCCATTGCCCTCTGGCAAATCTTCAGTTTGGAAATAAAATAACAATAAATAAAATTATATCATACTGACACTTAGGAAACCTTAGGGTCTATCAGTGTAAAATTGTGCATGACCCCAACTGCCCAAAAAATCCTAACGGTCCATGCGTCAAACATCCTGTACTATACTTGAAAAAACATAGCTTGATCTCTGCGACATTTGTTAAACTGACATTTCTAAGGTTGTTATGATACAGAAAAAAATATCGATCGTAATTATCGATAGAAGCTTTGCAGTAAGACCAATTGTTGGACTCTTGAGGGCTCCAACAGCCCGTAACGACTGCCATTAGAAATTTTTTGTAGGAAAATCCAATATTTTTCAAAATTTTCGATAGTGACGGCAAGCTTCCTTTAAACAAGTCTGCGTCTTTTAGGGACGCCGCCAATTTTTATAATATAGGTAATTCGCCCCGTGTATAATAACCATATACATGGTTGCGAATCGCAGCGGCGCACAGTGAATCGTCTAGAACATGGTAGCTGGACAAAATTATTTTATGGGTTCACATGATCGCTACAGCCATAATAACATATACTGAATCATTTTTTTTGCGTTATGTGGTAAAATAAAAAAACTTAGTACGAAATAAAAATTTATTGAAAATAGAAGTCTAGAAGAATACATATTAACGAAATAATTTAAATTATATATCTACACAATTTAAAAAACTTAACTTAAATTACTTAACATAACATAACATATCATCACGCCTTATTCCCCGAAGGGGTGGCAGAGGTGTATTACTACACCCACTTTAAATTACTTAACTATAATAATATCTACTATTATAATAAATTACAAATAGAAATCGTCAGATGATTCATCATCGCTGTCACAGTTAGACGAATCAGGTACCACATAATCGTTCTCCTCACATAAAGTAACTTCACGTGGTACTTGATGTGTAGTAGGTATGGAAGGCGGAACTATCAAGCTTAGCACTTCTGCGGGCAATTTTTCAGGTCTTTTCTTAGGAATTTCCCTAAGCGAGTTGATTACAGGATCAGATGTTATCAGCAGCATATATAATAAATCTGTATTCGTGGCAATACGTGACTGTTTTCTGCTATGATGCTCTCGGAATCTACGACAGTCTTTGTTACGGGCTTCTTGAGCCTCCTCCGATAGCTGTCCGATTGGAACAATACAGCTTTGGATGACTTCTGTACTGTGTAATAAGATTTTATGCACAGTAACAGGCATATTATACCACGGATACAGACTAAGGTAAAGAGATCGAGTCTCAGAGCAAACTTTTTCAAATTCTATGCAATTAATATCATACCCAGAAGATAATGTTCGAAGTAATATACACATTTTTTTAATTAAATTAACATCCAATCCTGTAATCTCACCGCTTAGTTCCGGATTCATAAAAAACCTACGTGCAGTGTTACCATCATTTGTGTTACCATAACCCGGTTTTGGTTTGTCTACAATAAGCCCCATCTGAGTTTTAAAATCTAACTTAATTTTCTCTGAACGTAACTTTACACTAATTTTATCGTCAGCGCCCCTAGCTTGCCACTTTTTTATATCCAAACGATAACTAATATGTAGTAAACACTCAAAACAACGTATCCATGCATGTAAAGTAGACAAACCAAAACCGTAATGTTCTTTATTAACGACTACGTCTTTTAAATCACCATTCATCATTGTCGGGGTAGCACCACATATATAACATTTTTGAGGGGAGCGTGTGTCAGTCAAAGCGTTACATACTTTTCCGTCTGTCATAGTCAGTAAGAGGTCATGTTTTATAGTAATTTCATATTCTTCAACATTACAAATAGTTGGAAGAAGCTGAGATATTTCTTCCAAGACTTTGTTGGTTTCGGCTTTGGTGAATTCATTAGTTTCCTTTGAAAAAATAAATTTGATTGGTCGGCAATAGAGAGTTGACGAAGGCCGTGGATTTTGCCATATAATATGTTGGCCGTCACATAATTTCAAAGGAACTAATGAAAACATGAACAGGAATTCATCAGTAGCATTAGCATCTTCGAACCTTTGCTTATAGGTACTGTGGCCTGAACTGCCGTCACAGCCCCATTTGCTAATTAATGTAAGGGATGAATTAGAAGACACAACATTTCTTATAACATCACTTTGCGCTTCAATTAAACGATCAGCAGTTTTGTTTAAAATGCCTTGTAGATTAATTTCAGCGCGCGTTTCCGTCACAGAAATATACTCATCTAAAGGATAACACATTTTTTTAGACTTAACTACACTATGATAAGATGGAAATATCTGATGTCCCGCCTTCAATGACACCTTACGCGTCTGTTTGTAACTATGGCTGGTACACTTAGCATCAACATAATGAGCTAAAGCTTCATCACTGCTCAATTGACGACCACCACACGCAACATTGGTTGTTTTAGCTTTTGGAGAGTTGTCAGATATTTTATGAATTGAACTAGCTACATTTCTTCGACCAGATACTCGATTGGCTACTTCAGCGGCTATGGTTAACTCACTAGCACTTCGCGATTGCACTAAATCTTCAACCCTCCGTTTTTTGGTTTTGAATGACGATTCGTCAAATTATTTTCTGTGTCTGCCTGTAGTCCGACTTGGTCCAGATGACGAAGACGCAGACGGGCGATGTACTTGAACTTCAAATTGTATTTCATTACCCTCTAACCAATCCTTATTGTTATTCAAAAACCTATTGAGGGTATTTTTCGATGCGGACCACTTTTCAGCAAATTTTGAAGAAATACTTGAAATTTTCGTACAAATATTCTTCTTTGAATCAAGAGTGACATCTGAACAGTTGATTTTGTTCAATACAAACTCTGTGAGCTTTGAATTACGGTCCTCTTTCTTGTGTTTACGCCATTCTTCAAAGAAATCGATTTTTGAAATCGAAATCACAACTTCTGAAAAAAATGGGGTGAGTTGGGGTGGCAAAACTATATATCATTTTAAAGTTAAATATTGTGGCTATTACATACGTAAATAACGGCCTGGATATATTTGGATAAAAAAAGTTACACTCGATGAAAGTTACTAAATAGAAAAATTTACACGATATAAATGTCCATTTCTATAAAGCCTATAAACATCAACGTCAACAAGTTAAATGATCCCAATTTATGAAGAAATTTAAAGTACATACCTTCAAGTAGAAAATCCATAACACTCACAATAATATAAATAGCACAAGTGGTCATAAGATGTTGTCGTAAGCACTGCAAACTATCAACTGATTTATTTGCATAAATGCATTTTCCTTATTACCTCACTTTCCAGTACTATGGCGGTGTGCTACAAAGGGTAAGGCACGTGTTATACCTGGAATTCTGAGTTTTGAGGTGTGGTTAATGAGACAGGATTATGATTTAATCGATTCTAGGAATCGACTTTTGTCCAGCTGGCTAGTTCTAGGTAATTCACTGTGCGGCGTCAAAGTCGTCAATTTTTGTGACAGGAGCAGCCTTTCTTCTTTTTTTATTTGGCGTTGAAACCTTTTTTTCCTCGTCTTCAGTCAATACTGCGGTTGAAGATTCGCCATATTTTTCTTTACTGATGCGAATTACTGTCGCACGTCCAATGCCAAGAGCATCTGCAACTCTGTCACAAACTTTTGCCATGGGTAATAGCGGTCCACCATTTTGGTTTTCTCGCTCAAAATATTCACGCAAGCGAATCACAACCTCACAACTTTGACTGTTCAAAACAGTTTTCTTCGTTCTCTTTGGCATTATGCCAACAAACAATGAAAACAAACAATATAAACAAACAATAACAACAAAGAAACTAACAATAATAAATAAACTTAACAAATTAACAGCAATAGTAACAAAAACAAAGTGATGAGAACGGAAAACACGTGGCGTATACAAGGCGTTAGCACTCTTACTGAGGAGAATGGGTCATGTCAAACAAGATGGCGGCGCGTTGCCCGCGTTGGCGCCATCTTGCGGAAGAAGACACGCCGCGGCCAAACTTCTCTCGAACCCCAAAGTTGTCGGAAGGAATGTTACGAGTAGGTTAGAATTTAGATTTTATTTACTCACTATTGTAAATAATGTTATTTTTTAAATTAAATGATAAATTAATTTAAAATTAAGTTTTATACAAAATATCGATAGTTTATAGTCTGTGGTCACGATGATTCGTCGCTCATCACTATAATTAGCTCAGCATGCCCATAAAGTATGACATTGACTGGTACGTTTGTCCGTACTGTTAAATTCAGAACTTCATAGGCGCGATTTTACTGACAGCTGTCCCAGAGATCAAGCTATGTTTTTTCTAGTATAGTGCTTAACAAGTACAAGGTGAATTGGTAACAGTCGACAACGTGACGTTATTTATTTTGACACTTTAAAATTGTTTAATACATTCCAAAATATAATTAATAAGAAAACCTTAATAATAAGAAACACCTTTGTTGCAATGAAAAATAAATATTATTTCAGTTTCAAAGAGTTTTTTTATGGACATATCATTATCATTATCAGGAAATATTTAAAAAAAAACATACACACCATTTTTTATAGTACATGGAGATGGAACAAGCATAAGGCACACCTGGTGTTAAGTGGTAACTATCGCCTATAATAAAGTATTGCCTCGTGGGTCTCGCGCTTAAGAAACGTGCCTTACGATTCACTGTTTGTTTGCAGATGACACGTCACTTTTATTTAAATGAAAGCGACGACAAATCGATTTTCACGATGTAAACAATGCAATCTCTAAGGTCGTAAAATGGTTCAATGTAAACAATTTACTTCTAAATGAAAAGAAAACAAAGTGTTTTAGATTTACACTACCTAATGTTACACAAGTTAAAGCAGATATAAAAATCAAAGACGAGGAGTTGGCTCTTGTGGACACTACCGTACTCTTAGGTATAACCCTAGATAATAAGCTTCAATGGGGCCCTCACATTGATAAGTTGTCGAAGAGACTTAGTTCTGCGGCATACGCAGTCAAAAAGATCCGTCTTTTTACAGACGTAGACACAGCTAGACTAGTTTACTTCAGCTACTTCCACAGCATTATGTCATACGTATACTACTGTGGGGGAGTGCTGCAGATATAAACACCGTTTTTGTGCTGCAGAAGAGGGCTGTTCGTGCAATTTATATTATGGGCCCCAGAGAATCATTACGCAATAAGTTTAAAGAAATAAATATTATGATATTCCCTTGTCAATACATCTATGAAAATCTGATGTATGTTCACAAAAATATTAATTTGTTTAAGAAAAATAGCGATAATCATAATTTTAATACTAGAAATAAAGATAAACTCGCTGTTGCCCCTTGCAGACTCCATAAAGTTAGTAAATCGTTTAAAGGGCAAGGTGTTCGCTTTTATAACAAACTCCCAAGTGATGTACAAAAATTGACAATTAACAAATTTAAAAACGCAATTAAACAAAATCTTTATAAAAAAGCCTACTATAAAATATCGGATTATTTAGATCAGTAATTCCTAAAAGGTGGTCCGCGGAACCCTGGGGTTCCATGAATGGGTCACAGGGGTTCCGCGGTCTGTCCGAGAGTTAAAGTTGAATTGTACTTAAAGATGAATACCCGGCAATCGTTGAGAAAGCTGTCCTGGTTCTGATTCAGTTTGTGAAGATTTACGGATGCGAGATTGGTTTGCGTTCAATTGTCAGACATAAAACCTAATTTTACGGCTATTATAAGAAATAATGTGAAAAAATTTCATTCTTCACAATAAATTATTACCTAGGTACATTGTATTTCTTTGTTGCAACATATTATTTGCAATAGATACTTATAATAATTATTTTCATTTATAATTTATTCATTCTTCGAGTCTAACATGAATATATTCAAACTACAAAGTAAACACTTTAGTTATTAAAATAGCCAGCAAGGGTTCCGCCAAAAAAAGTATGATCAATTAAGGTTCCATAGCCAAATAAAATTGGGAACCTCTGATTTAGATGATAGAGAAGCTTGGGATTGAAATTGCTCCAACTCGTTCAAAATGTTACAATTTAGACGTAATTTATTTTCTGTATTGTAATGTATTCTAAAAGGATCATTAAAAAAACAACCAGCCTTGTTTCTTGCCTTTCTTTCCTGGCTTGATCGCGAAGGAACAGGCAGTAAAATTGACGTTTCAAAGTGATCCTTGTGATTTTAATGAATAAATGACTTTGACTGCCCTGCGTCTATCAACTTGAGGAATACAGTTTGGCCACGATGCCGATGGTACGTTTATGTGAAGCCTGGTCAGTCATAAATAAAACATGAAAAATACATATTTTAAGGTATTTGGTATACATACGTCACACTAAAAGTTTCCGGAATCGGCCACTTACATAAACAATATTTAAAATTTTATTACTACATCTGAAAATGGAGTGTCTTTTTTCTGTTCCCAAAAATCAAGAACCAATTACGCGATAACGGTTTTCATCACCAGAAGAGGCTGTCGAAGAGTATGAATAACATGTATCTGACGTCACCACCGGAGGAGTGGCACAAATGTTTTCAAAATTGGTTCAATCGTATGAAAAAGTGCATTGACGCAAAGGGAGAATATTTTGAGAAACAATAAATTTATTTTTGACCATTAATAGTATTTTTTTATGAATGATTCTGGAAACTTTTAGTGTGCCCCTCGTATGAGAGGGGGTCATCTTTTTGGTTCCCTAATGATTAACCAAAATACTTATAACAAAATATTACATTACAACCGACGTTTCGTACACAATTCATTTCTTAAACATGTTATTTCAAAAATGATTCATTTTAGAAACAACGACCTCCTCGGCGCAGTGAGCGAATAACCGTCTGAGACGCAGGAGGTGGTGGGTTCGATTCCCACCGCGGAGCAAATGTTTGCATGATCTACAGATATTTGTTCCGGGTCTGGTTGCTTCTCTATACATATATTATAAGTATCTATTTACAAAAAAAAGTATGTAAGTATTCTATCAGTTATCTGGTTCCCATAGTACAAGCTCTCCTTAGTTTGGGTCTAGATAGCGCTGTGTGAAATGTCCAGCAATATATTTAATACAGCTCGTTTCAAAAACCTCTTATTTCAGCGATGTTTGGTTTCACAAACAATCACAGAGGTTATGTATGAAAAAAACATTTTTTATTGTGGAAATGGGCAGGAAGGATGAAGGGAAACAACGTTTTCATAGACCACTTTTTTCTCCAACACTGAGTGGGCCCTTCAATGACACTTCGCCACACTCGACCTTCACTCCGCTACAGAGGTTGTCGGCTCGCTTTGCTCGCCACCTCTCCCTTTCGTTTCACTTGGCCTAGTATGACTTGCTTCACTCATGACCTCCCGTGAGCTTCTGGCTCCCGCGCTCTTTATAATACACTCTAGGGGTGTCACGCACAAGACCACGTGGGGTCGGGGTGCCCCGTGTCGATTCTGTCACTCTTTTTGAACCTAACCTACTCAAGTTGGGGTGCCCCGTCTCGATTCAGTCTAACATATCTATGTAGTATAAAACGTAGTCTCTTCCGCTGTCTGTTCGCTTAGGACTTTTAAACTACTCAACGGATTTTAATGCAGTTATCAGCAATAGATAAAGTGATTCAAAAGGAAGGTTTGTAGCAGTGGCGTAGCGTGCCTTGTCGGGGCCCCGTATAAAAATTTTTTTGGAGGCCCTGATATGGAGGTAAAGATTTTTCACAAAAGAAAAAAAATATTGTGAGAAGTAATATTTATCACATAATTTACCCATTTTACAAATAAAAATCGAATTTTAAATATTCACTCTCCTTGCCTTTTTATCGGCAAACTGATTTATTAAATCATTTATGGCTGATGATGATTTTAGTTTTTCTAAAGTTTCTGCCTCTATGGACAATAGTGAGATGTCTGACAGCCGTTCTTGTCCCATCGAAGTTCTTAAGTAATTTTTTATTAGTTTTAATTTTGAAAAACTTCTTTCTGCCGTTGCGGTTGTAACTGGAAGGGTCAAGAATAAAAAGCATGCTGTGATTACCTCGGGAAAACTGGATGCAAGACTATTGAATTTTACTAGCAATAATTCAATGAGTTCTTTAATGGAATAAATTTTTTTAATTTCAGAATTTAAGCATGTTTTTAGAGCCGTTAATTGGTCACAAAGATTAAGTGAGATGTCTTTACTGTATTTAGCAGACAGTTTTCCGGAAGCGTTTAATATCTCTTCGCTTGAAGAAGATAGGAGTTTCTCCGGTTGTAATATTTCGAATATACTACTCAGGTTGCAAAGGCTCTGAAATCTTTCTTTAGTTTGAGAAATTAATATATCTAAACAGCAATAGTATACATTGACTTTGAAATAGGATTCCGGGTCGGAAATTCTCTCATCTTGTGATAACTCATCAAAAAAACGCTTCGTTATCTTTCGCCTACTGTTTTTAAAAACAGTTGTTACCCCCCACTTTTTTGCTAAATCTTTGGATTCATTTAGCAAACTATTAAATGAATTCTGATTTCTTAATTGGCACAGTCTATTTAAAAGATTACTTAATAAAATACTAGATTTCTGTAAGTCATTATTTTCATGCTGTAGAGCTTTAGAAACAGGATTAATAATTTCAAATAGTGAAGAAAAAAATGTAACGAGCACTAAGAAATCAAAACTCTCTAAAATATTAATTATACTTTTACATTCTTCACGTTCATCTTTTTTATTTGAAATTAAATTTAGTTGGTACAAAGTTTTCATGATTAGTAAAAAATTTTTCTTTACTGCTAATAAAGCGTCGTTCCTAGAAGACCATCTGGTAGGACATACCTTTTTAAGGGTAATCAAATATTTTTCAGATGAATCGTCACTTAGCATAGCCCAGCGTTTTATACTATTGCCAAAAAAAGTATATATTTTTTCTAAATTATCGAAAAAAGTCGATACTTCACGAACATGTCTCGCAGCATCGTTCAAAACCAAATTTAAAGCGTGCGCAGCACAATGAACATAATCGGCATTTGGAGCATGCTCTTTTATTAGGGTTTGTAATCCTCCATACACACCCGACATAACATTTGCTCCATCGTATCCCTGTCCTCTACATTTAGTCAAATCAATTCCATATTCTTTAGTCAAATTTAAAATGACAGTTTTCAGACCTGCAGCACTGCAATCGGTTACTGCTATGAATCCTAAAAAGGACTCACAGATTTTTATTTCTTTAGGCACATTATCATCATTTTCTGTAACCGAGATATATCGAAAAACTACAGATAGTTGGTCAATTTTTGACAAGTCTTGTGTTGTATCCAGAATTATTGTCAGAAATGGAGCTTTTTTAATTTCTGAGATAATACTGTTCCTAACGTTAGTACCAAGCAAACTAATAATTTCGTTTTGAATCGTAGGGCTTAAATAATTTATTTCACCTTTCGGTTTTAGAAAAAGTTCTTTTAAAGTTGCATCATAGTTAGATAGCAGACGTGAAATTGCCATAAAATTGCCAGAATCAGAATCATGCCCCCTCAAAGGTAGATTACAAGATACTAAAGTAATTATAACATTAATTATACGATGCAGTACATCTCTCCAGAATGTAATTTTACTATCGATTTCACTTTTCAATAGAGTATCGATGGTATTTCCTTGCAACCAATTATTATAAGAGAGTGAGGCACTAATATGCTGCTGTGACTTTTCATGTTCAAGAATAGTTTGTGTGAAATTGCTTCTAACCGAAACACCGTTAACCCAAGCAGAGGAGTACGATTTGTTTTGACGATCTGCTAATAACCAACAGAAGTGACAGTACGGTTTGTTTAAAACGTTAGAATAACATAACCATGGTCTTATAATTTTTATGCCTGCGTGATTGAAATATGAATAATAATAAGCTGAAAAAGGTCGGTTATTTTCTGAAACTTTTGGAAATGGTCCTTGTGGTTTAAATGGACCCAATTTAAAAATTATTTTTCGTTCGCATTCAGTTAAATTGTCACCAAAATTTCCTCTATCTGATAAAATTATATTACAATCTGCATTATCTGCAGATATATCAGAATCGTTGACTTGGGGTTCCTCGATTTCTGGATGGACATCCGATAAAGTATGTGCTTGGCTTTCTTCTATTTCCGGATGGATATGTGACGAAGAACATGCTTCAGAAGAATCTAAAAATAAACGAGTAATTGTTAAAAAATAAATACGAATGCTTTGATACTAAACTAAAAAGAGTTATATATAAATAAATAACGTTACTAAGGGTCACAGTTAGAGAGTGTTCAGTTCAGACGCACACAGATTCTACGCGGATTGTGCTCGTACCTATTAGTAGATACAAAATCACCTGCAGCCCGTCCGTGCATTACTATACACCTGCGTGCTATTTAAACGCAGCGCGTAGTGTAGTGGCCATACAAAACGAGAACCCGAAAGCGAGTCTGCACATCTGAAGTTCTCAACACGCAATTAACGATACGATACGGACTGATAAACAAACAACAAAACAAATCGATCCTATAGATAAGTTAGAATTTTGTTTTTTTTAATCAAGGCACGGAACCCTAAAAACAGTATAATTGTGAAAATCGAGGGGGGAGACAACTTTTTGTGACGGACAGATGGACAGACCGAAATTAAAAGATTTCCTTGTTTATCACTACGGGCCCCTAATAAATGGGTTGGGTAGTAGTGTAGTACTTACCTTTCCAATCTAAATCACTCACAGTATCTTGTCTCTGAAAAAATGAAGAAATTTTGGGCACTTTTTTTATAACCTCGTCCCTTTTCTGTTTAATTTTTCTTTTCTCAGCGCCGCTGGGATAATCTCTTTTCCTTTCACTCATTTCTTTTACAAATCGTTACTAATACTGCTAAACCAGAAGAACAATATTGTTTGTACTGAATTACAATGTAATGCACATTTATATAAAGCGCGTAAATAAACAGTGCACTGTACTCCGTGGTTTAACATCCAATGCAAAGTACAACAACGTACACGTACATCGCGATATCGATGAAGGATTCCCGGGGATTCCCCGCTGAGTTGAAGATGAAGTAAGTAAAACGGGGAAGTCCCGCAGCCCGCCATAACGATGTAGTGTTGCCAACTTTTGAACGCACGCTTAAGGCGGGAAAAAAAGGAATTGCTTTATAGAATTTTGTCATTTGTAAAATAAAATAAATTAGAAAGTTTTTATTCTTTTTCCTTACACACTTTGGGGGCCCCCGTGGCCCGGGGGCCCCGTATAATTGATACGGCAAATACGGCGGTAGCTACGCCCCTGAATTTATTTCACCTTTCGGTTTTAGAAAAAGTTTTTTTAAAGTTGCATCATAGTTAGATAGCAGACGTGAAATTGCCATAAAATTGCCAGAATCAGAATCATGCCCCCTCAAAGGTAGATTACAAGATACTAAAGTAATTATAACATTAATTATACGATGCAGTACATCTCTCCAGAATGTAATTTTACTATCGATTTCACTTTTCAATAGAGTATCGATGGTATTTCCTTGCAACCAATTATTATAAGAGAGTGAGGCACTAATATGCTGCTGTGACTTTTCATGGTCAAGAATAGTTTGTGTGAAATTGCTTCTAACCGAAACACCGTTAACCCAAGCAGAGGAGTACGATTTGTTTTGACGATCTGCTAATAACCAACAGAAGTGACAGTACGGTTTGTTTAAAACGTTAGAATAACATAACTATGGTCTTATAATTTTTATGCCTGCCTGATTGAAATATGAATAATAATAAGCTGAAAAAGGTCGGTTATTTTCTGAAACTTTTGGAAATGGTCCTTGTGGTTTAAATGGACCCAATTTAAAAATTATTTTTCGTTCGCATTCAGTTAAATTGTCACCAAAATTTCCTCTATCTGATGAAATTATATTACAATCTGCATTATCTGCAGATATATCAGAATCGTTGACTTGGGGTTCCTCGATTTCTGGATGGACATCCGATAAAGTATGTGCTTGGCTTTCTTCTATTTCCGGATGGATATGTGACGAAGAACATGCTTCAGAAGAATCTAAAAATAAACGAGTAATTGTTAAAAAATAAATACGAATGCTTTGATACTAAACTAAAAAGAGTTATATATAAATAAATAACGTTACTAAGGGTCACAGTTAGAGAGTGTTCAGTTCAGACGCACACAGATTCTACGCGGATTGTGCTCGTAACTATTAGTAGATACAAAATCACCTGCAGCCCGTCCGTGCATTACTATACACCTGCGTGCTATTTAAACGCAGCGCGTAGTGTAGTAGTGGCCATACAAAACGAGAACCCGAAAGCGAGTCTGCACATCTGAAGTTCTCAACACGCAATTAACGATACGATACGGACTGATAAACAAACAACAAAACAAATCGATCCTATAGATAAGTTAGAATTTTGTTTTTTTTAATCAAGGCACGGAACCCTAAAAACAGTATAATTGTGAAAATCGAGGGGGAAGACAACTTTTTGTGACGGACAGATGGACAGACCGAAATTAAAAGATTTCCTTGTTTATCACTACGGGCCCCTAATAAATGGGTTGGGTAGTAGTGTAGTACTTACCTTTCCAATCTAAATCACTCACAGTATCTTGTCTCTGAAAAAATGAAGAAATTTTGGGCACTTTTTTTATAACCTCGTCCCTTTTCTGTTTAATTTTTCTTTTCTCAGCGCCGCTGGGATAATCTCTTTTCCTTTCACTCATTTCTTTTACAAATCGTTACTAATACTGCTAAACCAGAAGAACAATATTGTTTGTACTGAATTACAATGTAATGCACATTATGCACATTTATATAAAGCGCGTAAATAAACAGTGCACTGCACTCCGTGGTTTAACATCCAATGCAAAGTACAACAACGTACACGTACATCGCGATATCGATGAAGGATTCCCGGGGATTCCCCGCTGAGTTGAAGATGAAGTAAGTAAAACGGGGAAGTCGCGCAGCCCGCCATAACGATGTAGTGTTGCCAACTTTTGAACGCACGCTTAAGGAGGGAAAAAAAGGAATTGCTTTATAGAATTTTGTCATTTGTAAAATAAAATAAATTAGAAAGTTGTTATTCTTTTTCCTTACACACTTTGGGGGCCCCCGTGGCCCGGGGGCCCCGTATAATTGATACGGCAAATACGGCGGTAGCTACGCCCCTGGTTTGTAGGTATTTATAATATATTATAAATGTGAAAGTAACTCTCGTTTGTTTGTTTGTTACCTTTTCACGACTAAATGGCTGAACGGATCTTAATGAAATTTGGCAAGGAGATAGATTATATCCTCGAGGAGGACATAGACCATTTTTTGTTTCAAGTTAGGGATCTGAAATTTCATATAAATAGACATTTGGTAAGAAATACGTGAGAGCACGTGTTTAAATTTTTTTGCAAAATAATCTATAAAGAGGGGGGGGGGTTAAAATGCACTCTCTATGAACCTTTGGTAAATAGGTAGATTGTGACCGGGATTGGGACATAGGCTACTTTTGACAAACCACTCGTGCGAAGCCGCGGGCGGGTCAGCTATTATAAATATAGAATGAACCGTTTGTCAGATGTCACGTTGTAAAATGTAAATTTATCGAATCATCATTTTAATAATTGAACCGATTGCTATATCTTTTTTTGTAAAATGATGATTGGTCAATTCATACTGTTGGTTTTGAAGCGAAAATTTATAAATTAAGTGTAGGTAAAATGACAGGATACCCATCTTTTTACCTACTTACCCCATCAGCTGTGTTATCATCACTGGTCGGAGTAGGTAGAGCTATTTAGGTGCATTGACCGCAAACATTGATGTTAATATGGAGATTCCGACTAATCATCCGGAATTTTCCGGATTAATCCGGGATAATTATTTTTATCAATAAGTATAAAAAATGGTTTATGTAAGCCAATAAGCGCCCGAGCGACGTTGTAAATTTTACATCAGCAACACGTTGCCGCTTTGTTGAAACTAGTGATATAGCCGCATACGCCGATAACGTAAACAATAGCGGAGTGTTTCTGTCGGAGCGACGCACCTGTTTTGTCTCTTTCTGCACCACTACTATTCAATGGTTTACCGACAGTAACTTGTCAAATGTCTCACTCAATTACTTCGGTTCTTAGAGTGCGCTTGTTTGCTTCCTGTTGTGTTTTGTTGTGAGGTGAATTTCTTTTGATCCTGGCTTGTTTAATAGCTTTTTGTTATTTTTCTACTTAAAAAGCAAATCCCGGGATTTTGGGAATATCCATATTATTCTTACATATGACAAGTACACAAAATAGCTCACCCTAGTCCGATCACTGGTTATCATAGAATATGTCTTCTAAAAACACTGTAAGATCAACACTTGTTCGATACAATAGTCCGTACCTATAAGAATATAAAGCCTGTAACCGAATACCACAAGTGCTCAGTCGTCACGTTTACCCGTAAAAAGCTAATAACGTCATCTTCCTACCAACTCCTCCGACGACCTCCGTGGTGCAGTGGGCGAATAGCCGGCTGAGACTCAGGAGGGTTCGATTCCCGCCGCGAAACAAATGTTTGCATGATCTGCATATATTTGTTCTGGGTCTGGGTGTTTTTCTATATAAGTATTATAAGTATGTATTTACAAAAAAAAAGTATATATAAGCATTCTATAAAGTATCTGGTTACCATATGAATGAATGAATGAAAACACTTTCTTGTACACAGTATAAACAAAAAAAAATACAAACAAAATAGAAAATATAAAGCAAATAGTACAATGGGTGGTCTTATCGCTTAGAAGCGATCTCTTCCAGACAACCTTTGGATGGAGAGGATTTTGTTATAACTTATAACAAAGATAATGGTCGGGGGTGTACATTTATGGCCAAACTATTTATTAAGAGAGTGCGTCTAATACCAAAATAAAAAATATAACTGGATAATAACTTTTATAAATAAATACTAATACAAATAGAGCATATGTACTTACATTAAATATATATATATATATACATATAGAATATAATAAATACATATTATGATACATACTTAATATAACAATATGGTTTATAAAGATAAGCTGATAAATGCGATTACCTATACATATAAATGAGTTGTGCGATACTACGACGTTTGTGACAAATACAAACTTTTAACCCCTGGATTTAAATATGGCTAGGGATGGGGCTTGCCGTATTGTTACTGGTAACGCGTTCCAGAGATGTACTGCACGGACAGTAAAGGATTTGTCGTAGAAGTCAGTACTGTGCACTGGAGTTTTGAGCAATAGATTTTCAGACGACGGGAGTAGGCGGGGGTTGGAGGAATGAAGGAACTCAAATCGCTCATTCAAATAGGAGGGGGTTAAGGGATTTTGGAGGATGTTGTATAATAGGGAAAGGATATGAGCATTCCGGGGAAAACGAATAGGTAGCCACTTGAGTTTAAGACGAAATTCAGAGATATGATCGAATTTCCGGAGACCGAAATAAATCTGATGCAGAAATTTTGAAGTCGCTCAAGCTTGTTAAGCTGGTTCTCTTACGGAGAACCAGCTTAACAAGCTTGAGCGACGGTCAAGATAACTGGCATCAGCATAATCAAGGACAGGGAGAAGAAGAGATTGTGCAAGCGCAATTTTTGTTGCGGTAAGTAAGAAGTTACGCAGTCGTCTGAGTGAGCCCGCAGATGCATACATCTTCCGACTCACAGCATCCAACTGTGGACCCCAAGACATGGAGTTATGCCCAAGTTCTTGACGTGTTTGCTAGGCAAAACAGTGTCACCATTAAATTATATGCTAGGGAGAGTCGACCAGTCGATTTTTGATAGAGAACGAGAGCTACCTACTACGACCACTTGGGTTTTCGTGGGGTTCACTTTGATACCGTAAGCCTTACTCCAGTCCCGAATACGATTAAGGTCACTGTTCATGCGATAGATTGCACCAACCAGGTCCTTAGGTGGAGCTGAAGTATAAATTTGGAGATCGTCTGCATAGAGATGGTAGGAAGAAGTAAGTTGGTGTGATATTGAATTAATAAAAAGCGCAAATAGAAGAGGAGATAAAACGCCACCCTGGGGGACACCGGCTGATGTGAAGCACCAAGATGAAAAAGATTCATTAACGCGAGTCTGCTGCCGGCGCCCGTGCAGATAACTGCGAAACCAGTCAATCACCGATGGAGATATGTTAATAGAGCGGAGTACACCAAGGAGGATATTGAAATCAACAGTGTTAAATGCATTGCTGAAATCTAATAACGTAAGGATGGTGAGTTGTCCGTTTTCCATACCCAGTCTTATGTCATCAGTGATTTTCACAAGAGCCGTAACCGTACTATGACCAGGTCGGAAACCGGACTGGAGAGGATTAAGTAAATTTTGTTGAACAAGGAAAGAGCTGAGCTGATTGTGGATCAGTCATTCAAGGACTTTGGATAGGAATGGGAGAATGGAGATAGGACGGTAATCGGTAAAAGAAGAGGGCTTAGACTTTTTAGGAAGAGGAATTATGTGTGCCTCCTTCCAAACTGTAGGAACGGAGCCAGAGGAAGCGGAGAAATTGAGTAGGTGACAAATCATAGGAAGTACTTCATCCATTATAGGAATAAGCATATTCCGACCGATGTTGTCACCTCCCACAGCGCTGGATGTAATGGATAGGATGCTCTTCTTAACATCACATGCGTTGAATTGACTAAATTCATAAGGTGGATAATTAGGAGTTGGCAACGAAGAAAGATAAGTTAAAGTGTTAAGTTTGTCATACGAGTCCATGTTCGTTGACGACGAAAAATGGTTAAGAGAATTAATGTCGAGGTCTTTAGCGATAGTATCGAGACGAGACTTGCCAACTCCTAGTGTTCTTAAAAAATTCCAGACTTTAGCAGGATCGGTGTTTGTTACGGAAGAATGAATATGGCGACGTTGTGCATCCCTACATACTCTATTGCAGCGATTCCGGGCTACAAAATATTTATCTTTACTCGCGTGACTGCCACGTTGTTTGTATTTGGCCTTAACTGCAGCCTTTTTATTCATCAATGTCTTGATTTCATCTGTAAGCCATGGAGCCGGCAGATGCTTCATTTTGATTGCGCGGATTGGAGCATGAATATCAAAAAGCTGCGTTATCGTGGTATTAAAGATGGAGATTTTATCATCGATGATATCAGCAGCCATTACCGGAAACCAATCTATTTTTTGAGCGTCGGCTCTTAACCTTTCCACATCCATGCCACTAAAATTGCGCTGCAGAAGAATTTTGGGTTTTGGTTTGGGAGGGCGAATTTTATACGATAAAAAAATTAGGTCATGATATGAAAACATATCAGCCGAATATTGACTGCTTTACTGGTGCTCATATAAGTCGGTGCCATCGCATGGGACGTACTGCGAGCGGCGAGAGGCTTCGTCCAATCTTGGTGCCAACATGGTTGCCAACTCCTAATTATCCACCTTATGAATTTAGTCAATTCAACGCATGTGATTCAACTTGCGTGTTCAATGTGACCAGGCAGCTTCAACTTTGCTTTCACAGTCTTTACTATGACCGATGCTGTGTCCTCCTTATTGTCTTCCGGCACACCATGTAAAAGGATGATCTTGCGACGGTTTCGCATCTCCTGATGATCGGCGTCGCGTGCCCGGATCTCCACCTGCTGCTGAAGAGTCCTCAAAACCCCCAACGTGAATGACTTGAAGGCAGAGTAGTCAGCTGCAATACTCTCCAAGGTAGTGAGAGAAAAGGACTTCTGCAGGGCTCCTTCGAAACGCGTCATCCTATCATGAAGGGCTTCAATTACCTCGGACAGGACTACTTACTCGGACTAATTGGACAAACAGTCCAATTAGGTAGGTCCAACTTTGAGAAAGAGGTCAATCGTCGAATCCAACTCGGATGGGCAGCGTTTGGGAAACTTCGCAACGTCTTTTCGTCCAACATACCTCAGTGCCTTAAGACAAAAGTCTTCAATCAGTGTGTGTTACCAGTGATGACATATGGAACCGAGACGTGGTCCTTCACTATTGGCCTTATGAATAAGCTCAGAGTCGCTCAACGAGCTATGGAGAGGGCTATGCTCGCGGTTTCTCTACGGGATCGAATCAGAAATGAGGAGATACGTAGGAAAACTCAAGTCACCGACATAGCCCGACGGATTAGCACGTTGAAGTGGCAATGGGCAGGCCATATAGCGCACAGAAAGATGGCCGATGGGGCCGGAAAGTTCTCGAATGGAGGCCACGGACCGGCAAGCGCAGCGTAGGACATCCACCTACAAGATGGGCAGACGACTTGGTAAGAACCGCAGGTCGGCGTTGGATGCAGGCCGATCCAACCGCAGTTCCTGGAGATCAATGAGGGAGGCCTTTGTCCAGCAGTGGACGTCGTACGGCTGATATGATGATTTGATGATTTAAAGTATACTTGTATCGCCAAAAATTCTCTGTTCAGCCGCTCTGAACTGACACTCGTACTAGGTACAGAAAGGATCTAAGTAGATCTAATCGCTTAGGTACTCAGCATAATATACACTCGTGGACAAATTTAGAGAAACGCAACAAAATTTTTGTTTTTTTTATGATGTTCATATAACGCACTGGCCACATATACCGGTTCAAATAATTTGAAAAAAGAAGGATTTTTATCGTCTTTTGTTGCAGAGTTGCATTCGTTTTTTTCGGCTTTGTGTTAATTTTATTGATTTGAACTGCAAGAAATTTTTCCCGCGGTTGTGTTTTTTTAACAAATTACCGTCTGTTATTAACTTTTTTATGATAAAAACTTTGTGGTCGTCTTACGTATACATCATTTAAATGAATTAAGTTAAAATTCCGGATCTCAGCGTGGCTCAAGTCTCTAGAGCCGTGACTTTGATTGAAAATGGGAACAAACGTTACGAGTATCCAAGTCTGTCATTTTTCAAATTGTGAAACGATACCGCCAGACTAGAGAGTTTACGAGACGCAAAGGACAAGGTCGTAAAAAGTAACAACTGCGAGAGACGACAGATTTATTGTCAACAGTGTGCTAAGAAATCGCACTTCGACTTCTTACGAGGTCAAAACTAAGCTCCAGGATGTACGGCAAGTGGCAGTTAGCACCAAAACCATAAGAAGACTTAATGCGGCAGGAATAGGGGCATAATTGCCTGCCAGGGGCCCATTACTAACCACAGGTCATCGAGTAGCTCGGACCAACTTTGCTCGTTCACACCGAAACTGGGATGATGATGCTTGGAGCAAGGTATTGTTCACTGACGAGTCCCGGTTTTGCCTTATGCCAGATGATGGAAGTGTCAAAGTATGGAGACGACCCGGAGAAAGATACGGACAGTGTAACATTGTCGGAAGAGTTATGGTGGAGGGTCAGTAATGGTTTGGGATGGCATTTGTATAGGGGCACGTACGGAGCTACACATCGTGGAAAACGGGACCCTGACTGCTTCAAGATACCTAACAGATATCTTGGAACCAATTGTGATGCCTTTTGCCCCCATATGTTGAAGATAATTTTCTTTTGATGCACGATAATGCGCGGCCCCACACCGCAGCGATAGTTTTGGAGTATCTAAGAGAGGTGGAAATTGAAGTGTTGGGTTGGACAGCCCGCTCGCCAGACCTAAACCCGATAGAACACGTTTGGGATAAGCTGGGAAGACAAGCTTCATCTCGTCCACTGATGCATCTACTTCTAGACAGTCAAAGCGGTTTGCAAGTTCGAGTTGAAAGCTCTCGAGGTTTTGGATATGTGCGCGAGTGGGTCGGAGCGTAGACTTCATCAAACCAGACCTTTCAAGTTTAACGTTCATATTCAGTTTGGCTCTAACAATTCGGTGACCACATGCCGGTTTTCACCCTGTCAATCACAGAGACATCATTGAATATTCGTTTCTTGTTGGTCAAGATGAAATCAATCTCATTTCTCGTGGAACCGTTGGGACTCATCCAGGTCCATTTCCTGTGAGGCGGCTTCTGAAAAAAAGAATTCATCATAAAGAGTCCTTCTTTCTCCAGAAAATCGGCCAGCCTCTGTACTCTGGGGTTCCGTTGCCCATATTCAAATTGCCCCACTCTCAACTCATCATCGCTTCTCATGCCTAGCTTTGCATTGAAGTCCCCCATAACAACAATAAAGTGAGTACTTTAATTATATTTATGTAATATTAAGTAGCTTTTACGTAACTTATTATCCATATTTATTTATAACCACATTGTATAGACTTTTTTTATTGTTCACTTCACATTTTGTTTTATTATGCTGTTTAGTCGTGAAAACCTTTTATTGGCTTTCTTTTATTTACTGTGTTTCATATTATGTATAATTAGCTGTTGATTTTCCAAATAAATAAATAAATATTTGATCAGACACAACTCGCCACAGGGGTGGTCGTCAGGTATCTATTAGGTAGTAAAGAAAGTTCGTAGAGGTTTCATATTTTCTTGTATTTCACAACGATTTGTTTGCGGTTTGGCAAAGTGTATATATTAATTTGATAGAGCTCTTTCTGCTCTACAAAACTGTGTTTTTTATTTTTTTGATAATTTAATTTTTTATCATTTGTCAGGCTCAGAAATGTAAACTATACAGAAGGCAAAAATCAGCATTTTCGACACCTAGAAAGTTAGGCTACGACATGGCACGCTTCAAGAGAAATGTTTAAAGGTTTCTACAGGGAACGCATCGACAGTACCCCGGATGTTGCCGGTGTCAATAGGCGACGGTGACCGCTTACCATCAGGTGGGCCGTAAGCCTGTTTCTCCACAAATAACATAAAAAACCCTGCTTTTCTTTGCTTTTCATCACAGTCGAAAGCTTCCGAAGCCGCTCGGGACATATTGTAGGAATAGTTCATAATAGTTTTGAGTATATATATATATATTTATTTATGTTTTTGAACACTCATAAAATAATAAATAAAAATAAACTCCTTTAAATTAATTTCTCTCTATCTCTAGCCTCAAAGGTTTGCTGGAAGAAAACTCTTCTTAGTGTTAAGCTCGCCTTTGAACATGACCTCTATTTCTGTATGTTTAAATGTATTTTCTTGTGTGCAATAAAGTATGGCTAAGATCCTGCCGTACTGGCCTGGCTACCGAACCAAATATTAGGTATACTTTTTAGGTATATATTAACATAAAATGCTTGCCTGTTAATTAATGTCCCACAACCTTCTATTGTTGTCTATTATAAAGTTTTTTAATTATAATAAACTAGCTGCCCGCGGCTTTGCTCGCGGTGTTTGTGAATAAAAACGTTACCCTCTTTCTGCGCAGTCGGGTTAAAATAGCCTATGTATTCGGTAGCCTTATTACCTAAGCTAAATTGCTGTCGTGTCGCTATCTCTAGTCATGCCATCTCTTTCACACGTGAGGTACGTACTGTACGTGTGAAAGGGATAGCCTGACTAGAGGTAGCGACACGACAGCAATTTGGCTTAGATCAGGGATTCCCAAAGTTTTAGGAAGGTTCAGGTTTCCTAGGGTTACATAAACGAAAACTGATTTTAGGGGTCGACGAGGTCTAAAAATCGACCCCTATTTAATTAACACAAGTTCTTATTTAAATCTTTCAAGATAGGTAGGTAGGTACTGTATTGTTTATGTTGTGTTACGTGTACTAAGAATAATTAATATTTTTGTAGGAAATAGCATTGTTGTAGTAATGTACAGTCTCAAGTTCGTACAAGATGAAAAACTCGGCAAGTCAGTGTGGACAAGTTTATGCAAGATAATGAGTGCGAGCGTACGTCTTTCAGGCGCGTTTTGACTTGCTCTCTATTTGACGGTTACGCGATTAAATACGAACGAATTCATGATCAAGTTGCAAGTCCAAACATGTTCCCGATATTTTACTATTTAACGAGCTTGCACTTAGGTTGAAAGTTCATTTGCGTTTTGAAATTCGTTGGAGCTTTAACGATAATAACTCATATAAGTACGCATTTATTTCAAGAGATTACAAAGTTATAACATAGCTAAATTAAGTGAAGTAAAGTGATGAAAAAGAATTTACAAAATGCTGAGCTCCCTACGCGAGTTAATAGCGTAACCATACAATATCTGCAGTTTATGAAAAATTAACAGGGTAAGTACCAAACAGTTTTTATCCGGCACAGCGCATCAGCATTGCCATACAATGGGGCAATGCAGCCAGCGTTTTGGGGACGCTGTCTGCATTGCCCCACTGTGTGATAGTGATCAGTTGAGCTATGTGTAGATTGTTTGCAACAGTTTGCAGTTGCCTCAGTTGTTTAATTTGTAAAAAATTACCAGTAAATTTAACAGTTTATTATTGTTTTTTTATTTAGGTAGTTTCTTGTTTTTTTATTTGCAGGATTACTGAGAATTTTATGATGGCGGACACGAAAAAAAATGCAGACAATACAGTTTGGACTACTTGAAGATCGGATTTATTGCATCTCCATCAAATCAACACTTGCCGATGTGTCTCATATGTGAAAAAGTATTCAGGAACGATGCCATGAAGCCTTCAAAAATGGATGACCACTTATCAAGAGTACATGCTGACAAAAAAGTAAGCCCTTCTCATTGTCATTTTCAAGCACTTAAAGAAAAACTAGACAAAAGACCATCCATAAGATCGATGTTTGCGTCATCATCTATTAAAGACGATGATGGTTTACGAGCGTCCTATAATATATCTTTACTAATAGCGCAGTCGGGGAAACCCCACACAATTGGAGAGCAGCTTATCTTAGCAGCTATTGCGTAGGTCCTTAACAATGTATTGCACAAACCCGCACATGATATTTTAAAGAGAATACCTTTGAGCAATAACACCGTTCAGAGACGCATAGACGAGATGGGACGGGATGTGGAAAACATTTTATGGAAGTTCTTACAGACCAACAGATTCTCTCTCCAGTTGAACGAGTCTACATTACCCGGTAATGAAGCTCTGTTGTTAGGATATGTTCGATATATCAAAGATGAAAATATGTGCCAAGAACTGCTTTTTGCTACATATTTAGAGACTGATACCAGAGGAGAATCGATTTTTTAGGCCGTGGAACATTTTTTTACTGACAAAGCAATTCCATGGAAAAACATTGTTTCTGTTGCGACTGGTGCACCGTCTATGGTTGGTCGTCATCGTGGTTTTATAGCTCTCTTAAAGCGACAACTGTCTGATGTACTGGTCATTCACTGCGTGATTCACAGGCAGTATTTAGTAGCAAAAAAGCTGAGTCCTAGATTGCATAAGTCTTTACAATATATAATAAATGCTATCAACAAGATTCGAAGCAATTCTTTGAACTCTCGGTTATTTGCTCAGCTATGTGAGGAAAACGACGAAGTCTTTACTCGATTACTTCTGCAGACTGAAGTTCGCTGGCTATCAAGAGGCTCTTGCTTAGAAAGATTTTCAGGCATTTTTGAATCTGTGTTAGAGTTTTTACAAGAAGAAGATCCGTATTTGAAAGAAAATCTGAACAATTGTAAAACAGATACTTATTACTTGACTGATATCTTTGGAATATTCAACAAAGTTAATTTGCAGCTGCAGGGTGACGATCTTAACTTGACTAAAACAAAATCAATAATATCGGCCTTCGTGGATAAACTAATCCTTTATAAACAAAATTTAGGCAGAAAAGAATATTCGCAGTTTCCGCATTTGTCAAAATTACCAGTAATGCTTCAAGATGATGACATTTTATTATATTACACTCACTTGGTCGCGTTACACAAGGATTTTACGGAGAGGTTTGCGGATCTTTTAAATTTACAAATTCCTCAATGGATAATAAATCCATACAATACCACAGCCATAGAAGAAGCCAATGTGATAATGCAAGAAGAGTTGATTACCATCAGCACAGACGAAGAGCTTAAGCAGAAGTTCAACCAAGGCTATCAGAAGTTCTGGTTGCAACGCAACATTGAAACACAGTATCCTACATTGTGGAACATTGCTGAAAAATACCTTATCGCTTTTCCATCATCATACCTAGTTGAAAAAAGCTTCAGTGTGGTAACAAACATTTTGACAAAACAAAGAAACCATTTGAAAATCAACGAACGTGAAGATTTAAGGCTACAACTCACCAATATTGAACCGGATGTAGCTAGATTGGTAGATAGTCACCAGGTTCATCCATCACACTGAATGTTTTATTTTCTCTTTGCGAATTAATACTTTTTTAAATATAATATCCTACCTACTTAAGATTCTTTAAGTACTTAATTTGTAATAATCATTATAAATTAAACTTGATATTTACTAAATTGTATGTCTTTTTATTTTGTTAAATTTTGATGAAGTCAACTTTACTCACCTAACCAAGTGCAAAGTTTTCCAATTGATACCTTAGTACCTAGGTAGTTTGTATCAATAGGAAAAAACGAAATATAGGCCCCCCTAATTCATAATAGTCGGTTAACTAATTTAAAGCATTGCTAATTCTCACTCTGTCTTCTTCTATTGACCTAAGTCAGAATGAAAAATAAAACTCTGTATCAGCTGTTTTAAGTTAGCGGACCATTATGAATAAGGGGGTTGATCTTAAAAGTTGGTAATTTGGCCATGGGGGTCTGAGGTTACAGTTCATTTTGGAAAAGGGGTCACTTGTCCAAAATAGTTTAGGGATCCCTGGCTTAGATAATAAGGGGGCCGGTCATAATCCTTGTTATAAATCGTGCACCTGTAGCTACGAGTGGACCAAGCCGCCTCGAACTCCACAAATTAAGGCCACTGTAACATCTCGCCCAGACGCTACTCGTCGGAATAAGGCTAAAAATACACGAATTGTAGATGCTTCGAGCAGTCCCGGCAAACACGCCGTACGCCGCCGCCGCTATGCAGTGCCTTGCAGTGCGTTCACACGGGGACAGCGGGCTGTCACACCCTACAGTTCAGTTCATAAAAACTATTAAAATGAACGAATTTCATTTTCACTAGGAAGATGGAAGACTATAGATGTATCTTTTATTAAATATTATATCAGCAGCTTTAACAAAAACTACATACGGTGGATCTACCACCGTATCTTTCGTGTTACTAGCGCCGAAATAAATGTCTTATATATCTATCTAACCATACATTTGACGACCTCTTTATCTCGAAAGGCGTAAAGTCGACTGTGACGCAAGAGTTTGCGTGTTCGATTCTTGCTTCCATGATCTGCAAATATATTTTTCCGACACAGTTCCTTACACAAAAGTTCCTAGTCTATCTATAGAAGTACCAAATAAGCGTCCGAGCGGTTTTTTTTTTAATTATCTTAAAAACTATGCATCCAAATGTAAATGGCATGTAGGTACCAGAGGTGGGCACGCTCAATAGTTTCGCTCACTCGCTCGCTCACATGCAAACTCAATCGCTCACTCGCTCGCTCAAGAAAACGGTTTCTTTCTCGACTTCGCTCGCTCGCTCATGAGCGGTAAAAATCGATCGCTCGCTCGCTAAAAATCGCTCATTATAGATTTAAATTTTAAAATCTGGATTAAAAATTTAAACCACAATAAACGTCAATGCTGAGCAAATTTTAAGTTTACTGATACATTAGTGCATGGCTGAGTGCAGATAGTGTCTTTAAAAAGCTAGTTTCGAACTTTACAACTGCTAAAACTTAAAGTAACCCAGTAATGCGTTGAATTTATTTAATGTATTACTATGATCTCCAAAATGTTATAAAATATGAATTTAAATGCAATCAAAATATGGACAAGCCAATTAAACAAGTGGAAATATTTAAGTGAAGTGTTTAATGCAGAAATTATCAGAAAAACAAATGACTAGGTACAATACTGGATAATAATGTAGTCAACAGTAAACCTAATTAATAAAGTATCAAATGTAACAAACAAAGGCAAATTTCTACTGCAAGCAGGCAAAATACTGACAATAAGTAAACCTGAACATATGTTAAATTAACTTTTTAACATAAAAAATCTCGACATAACAACAAATGCTCCATTGTTTCAATTGAAAGTGAAGCTCGACGGGCCCGATTGTAGAATCCAGCAATTGAAAAGACACGTTCAACTCCACCAGACGTCGCAGGAATGCACAGATACTTCTTGGCAAGTCTTGACAAATTTGGAAATCGCGCAGAATTAGTCTTCCAGAACTGCAGCGGGTCAACGGAAGGTGGAACAATTCCCTCGGTACAATACCTACTAGGTACATAAAATTACCTTGGTGATAGCATAATTTATTTAAAGGATCCATATAGGTACTGTAGGGAGTGCATCTGAAAAATACCTCATAATTTGAACCCCTTACATACTTTGAAAAATGAATTTTCAGATCTCAAACTTGAGGAGTTATGCTGCCCATACAAACTTTCAATCCCTATTTCATCCCTTCAAGATTATTTTCTGTGACAAAAGATAGCCTATTTCCTTTCCCATGATATAATCTATCTCCTTGTCATATTTCATTACGATCCAGCCGTTTAGTTATGAAAAGGTAACAAACAAACAGTTACGTTCGCATTTATAATAGTACTAGCTGACCGATCCGCAGCTTTGCACGAGTGGTATTTCAATAAAAACATTATCCTCCTTCTGCGCAGTTGGGTAAAAATTAACCTATGTTAATCAAGGATAATGTAGCATTCAAATGGTGAAAGAATTTTTGATATCGGACCCGTAGTTTTTGAGGTTATTCGTTACAAACATATAAAAATACAAATCTTTCCTTTGTAATTTAGTATAGATTACCATAAACGTACCTACTACCAATCTACGATTGCTAGTTGCAGACATCTGAATTCGGTGTCTTAAATTAATATTCGGCACTAAGTGTTTTGTAACCTAACTAGCTAGACCTACCTAACAAGTTATATCATTTAGAAAATATTTTAATATCCAAATGTCTCTTGTTGGAAAGTTGATGTCAAAACAGTAAGTACAGTTTGTGTATATTTTAACCCCTGACCCTAAGAGGGGTGTTATTATTTTGATGTCTGTGTTTGTTTGTTTGTCTGTCTATAGTAACGTAGTTTTCAAATGGATGGAGTTCGGACGCAGTTTTTGAAGTAAAACTTCTTTACGCACGCTTGACTTGGGGAGTAAGCTGGTGAATGCGTTACGAAAAGTGCGAACGAAAGTTGAGAGGGAGATATAAATTAGTGAAGATAGAAAGAGAGAGAGTTACGTTTCGTATATTTTTAAACGTTATTGAGCGAGTGCGAGTTGCGTCTGTCCAGAATAAACATAAACTGATCGACCTACAGAGACGTGTGGACAATTTTGTAAGTGAACAATTTTTTATATTAATATTTTGAAAAAGAAGTTTTACTTCAGTCGTGTCACGTGTGTTCTAAAGCACACTCGTTTTTTATTATTTTAAACTAAATCTAATTTAACAGGATTGTCGACACCTCTCATACAACATATTTTGATAAGTACGACATAACAAAACACGTAGTACCTACCTATAAAACTAAATAAAATAATAAATAATGCTGGACATTTCACACAGTTCTATCTAGCCCCAAACTTACCAAAGCTATGGATACGATGGGAACCAGATAACTGATAGAATACATATAATATTTTTTTTGTAAATAGGTAGGTACATACTTAATAATGTATCTATAGAAAAATACCCAAACCAGCAACAAATATCATTCAAACATTTGTCCTGCAGCGGGAATCGAACCCGCTACATCCTGCGTCTCAGCCGGCTATTCGCCCACTGCGCCACAAAAGTCGTTATATGATCATCACATCCCACAAGATCGCCTTAAAAGTCGCATGAGCTTTCATCACTTCACAAGGGCCAAGAGAGATGACTAGGCCGCTAGACGCACACTGTGTGGATAAATAGAAACTTCCCACTGACTGATTTTACCACCCCACATGAACAGTTACCACCACCCGGGTGCGATCCACCATATCTTTTGTTTTTTTTTTGACGGATTAACTCGGTGTTGGCCTCTGAGGCTGTTGCAGCTTACCGAACTTTTGGCGAGCGTAAATGGCACTTAGCCTTGCAAGTTTTGATGAGGCAACTAGCGCAAGGGCACCACTTTTAGGTACGAACCTCGGCTTGGGCCGTTGCCAGGATGGGGATAGGAGAGAAACCTAGGTGCATGTCTGTACCTTGTGTAGGCGGCAACTAAAGGGACTCGTCGACCTCGCCGGCGAGGTCGGTGTATCTGTGTTAGCTCTAACTAATGTTGATTACTCAGAAATCTCGTCATCTGGATCTTCGAAAACGTGCCTTGGTGGACGGAGGGTTACGATATGCGGTGGCCAGTCTTGAAGTCCATAAATAGGCTTCGCACACTGGTTTGCCGCTGCAGAGTTAATATGTGCAACTCAAGTACCCTAACTTAGGGACGCAGTGCGAATGCGGTGATCCTGCGCAGTCAATGCAGCACTTGCTATTATGTCCTTTGTGGCCGAACACCTGCACGATGGATGACCTAACCGCCTCACCTAATGCTAGTGTTGTGGCCAAACACATGTCCAACATAGCAGCCCCGGATCTAAAATTTTCCCCGGCGCAGAAACTTGACATGGCCCACTGTCCTCCAGCTTTTGAGAGGGGGCGAGTTAAAGTATGAAGCGTTCCAAATCAAATGAACAGGTGAACTATGTAGGTGAACCATGGGCAGGGGGTGGAATAATCTACATATAGGTAGTACGACGCCGACGTGCGCTGGATGTCAAGCACTTTTAGAAACAAGTTATTTTTTTAAACATTTTGTATTAAACATTTTGGCGCCCCCTGAAATTGATAGAAATAAAATTGATAGAAATAAAATTGATAGAAATAAAATTGATAGAAATTGATAAAGGGGTGAGCCGCCCAGGGCACCTGCCCCGGGCGGCTCACCCCTTTAAAAAACAAAACATAGAACTTTTGACACGCTAAGAAGTCTGGAATGGTTCTTAGCTATGTGTGATGATGATCAGGTCAGCCGGTTTGAAGACTATCAGCACTTCCTTTTTGGTGAAGGGATCTCAGCTGTAAAATGATTTTGTTTTTACTTGTTTTTTGTTTTTAAATATTTTATAAAATCTACTTTGTTATTCAAAGTGATCTAAACGATTTCATTGACGAACTGTTCCAGTTAAAAAGTTCTTTTTAATCGCCATGTCATCGCTGGTAGGCGGAATCACATCACACTAATATTATAAATGCGAAAAAGTTTGGAGGTTTGTTTGTTACTCAATCACGTCGTAGCGGCTGAACCGATTTTGATGCAATTTGGTATGTACGTAGATTATAGCCTGGATTAACATAGGCTACTTTTTGTTGACAACCAACGCGTACGAAGCCACTGGCGGAAGCTAGTGACGAATATATTTTTCTAGTAGACCCGCCTGCGGCTTCGCACGTGTTCCTTGACAATAAAAACAAGTCCTTCCTTCTGCGCAGTGGGGTATAAAGTAGCCTATGTCACAATGCTGGTCATGATATATCTGTGTACAAAATTTCGTCGAAATCGGTTCAGCCGTTTAGTCGTTAAAACGAAACAAACACAAAGAGACAGCTACTTTTGAATTTATAATAGTAGGTACGTACGGTTATGGATCGGTAATTTCAGAGTATCGTAAAACGGTAACTCCGTCCGTCTCGCACCCTACTCACTGACAAAACAAACACAAAGAGACTTTTGAATTTACTTACCGATAATAATTGTATGGATATGGATCGATAGTTTCAGAGTATCGTCAGACGGTAACTCCGTCCGTCTCGGACCCTACTCACTGACAAAACAACAATTGGACCAATACTGGATAAATAGTTATTTTATTATCAAAAAGCTGTTTGATATTCCAACACTAAACTTATTTAGGTAAGTAGGTACCTCCTCTATCTTATGAGGCATTCAACGAAGAGATGTGATTTAAAATCACATACATATTAAATTTTAAGAGCACAAATTTTATTCCACGGAGATCACAGATTTATATCTTGGCTTTGTACTCTTGTGGGATACTAAAAATTATTTCAAATGTTTCTACGGATAGCACATACAATGTGATAGCTTCTAGGTATGGGGTATTATATATATTTTTGTATCCATACCTAATTATGGTGGATTGTATCAAATAAGTAACAGACATTTTTATAAAAAAATGAATATGTCATTATTGTTAGTATCACAATCAGTTTGGGTTATTCAAACTTAAATCAGCCGTATCTCGGGAAATAGCCGTTCTAGGCTATATATTTTTTCTTTTATTGGCTACGTATATATTTTTTTATCAATGAGCCGACATAAGAAACGAAGCAATTAACACCATAATAGAAGAATATAAAAGTGGTTATATTATATATATTTGGCATTGAAAAGCTGCGATTCTAAATACTTGTCACTCCACCAGTCCAGGTAAAAATCGGGGTCGGATGGGCTCGGATCGTGTGTAGCCGATGTAGGAAAAATTCAAATGTTTGGTTGTGCGACGGGTTGGTCAGGGGCCGTTAAAAAACGACCCCTGACAAGCCCGGATGCCATATTATAGTCCGAGCCTTAGTGTAGATTATTATTGACATAGTTGGTATATCTGTTTGTCTTAAATTAATATTCGGCATTAAGTGTTTCGCAACCGAACCAGCTATACTTTTGATATACCTATCTACCTAACAAGTTATATCATATTGAAAATATTTTAATATCGAAATGTCTCTTGTTGGAAAGTTGATGTCAAAACAGTAAGTACTTACAGTTTGTATATTTTTACCTCTAACCCAAAGAGGAGTGTTTTAATGCCTTTTGATTTGTGAAATTTGATGCCTGTGTTTGTTTGTTTGTCTGTCTATAGTATCGTAGTTTTCAAATGGATGGAGTTCGGACTAGGGTTGCCACATTTTCAGGGTTCCGTACCTCAAAAGTTAAAAAAAGGAACCCATAAAAGATCACTCTCATGTCCGTCTATCCGTCTGTCTGATTTTCTCAGTAACGGGTGCACCTAGCAAGTTGAAATTTATACCAGATACTGAGGTCTATAGTCCTTATTAGGTGTACAAAAACCAAGGTCATGAGTCAACTAGATAAAAAGATATGGGCAAATTTAGATTTACTAGGGGATTACTTCGGGGGCTGCAACAAATTATATATAAAACAAAACGTAGAACTTTTGACACGCTAAGAAGTTTGCAATGGTTCTTATCTATGTGTGATGATGATCAGGTCAGCAAGTTTGAAGCACTTCCTCATTGGTGAAGGGATCTCAGCTATAAAATGATTTACTTTGTTTTAATAAATATTTCATAAAATTTACTTTTTTATCCAAAATGATCTAAACCATTTCATTGACGAACTGTTCCAGCTAGGAGATTCGTTTTAATCGCCATGTCGTCTCTAGTAGGCGGAATGACGAATATATTTTACTAGCTGTTCTGCCTGCGGCTTCGCACGCGTTTGTGTCGTTTTTTTTACCTGTAACGTCTAGTTTACGAAACAATACAAGGAAAAACAAAATACAATTTTACCAAAGACGGTGTACGTCCTTCTAAAAGTAGTAGATAAAAACATTACCCTCCTTTTGCCTATGCCACAATCCTGGTCATAATCTGTATACCAAATTTCGTCGAAATCGGTCCAGCGGTTTTGTCGTGAAAACAAAATAAACACAAAGAGACTTTGGAATATATGGATCGGTAATTTCAGATTATCGTCAGACGGTAACTCCGTCCGTCTCGGACCCTACTCACTGACAAAACAACAATTGGACCAATACTGGATAAACGGTTATCTTATTATCAAAAAGCTGTTTGATATTCCAACACTAAACCTATTTAGGTAAGTATATATGTTACTGATATGGCTATAGAAGAGCGGTCTTCTACCTTCCAATACAAACATATTCTACCTAACTCTAAATGTAAATTTTACTATTATTTTAACCATTTATGTAACCATTTCCTTTTCTTGTCTATGCACTGCTAGTTTATCGTTATGTTTATCTCCTTTACTGTAGTTTATATATATCATTTATATTATATTATATATTCATCAAAATAATTGGTCAACTGCTTTATGTTGACCAATGATTCTTATTGCAATTAAACGTTACCTACATTTGTGTTGCAAATAGACCAATATATAATTAGCTACAAATTGATCTATATAAAGTAGTCAGATAAAGCAATTTGTTTTATTTGTAAGTTTTATAGTTTATCTTGATGCACTGAATGCATGGATTGTATTGTAATATGTATTTATAACACACTTGCTCGTAAAGGGTCTCTTATTTCACCAATTTCAATATAGTAATGTATGTAATTCCGTAGTTGTGCGTTATTGTAATGTAAAACGCACGAGTTTGGTAAAACGTGTGGGGATCCTCTCGACATTACTTTAAATAATTTATATTTATATAAAAATAATTCTCTAACCTACACATAAATTACATATATGCACATATTAATTACATACATATTTATTTATTTAATATTTGCTTTAGTACGATAACACGACGAACGGCGTGTCATCCGATACTTATTGTACTGGAGCCGCGCGCGCATCAAATAACTGGTTTACCCACAGAACATAAAAAACAATTTAACATTAACAACTAAAATTAACAATTAAAAAACATTGTTTTTTGTGTTCTGTGGGTTTACCGGTCATCGTCGAGGTCACGCGCTTCTCGGCTCGCATTGGCTGTTGGTTCCACGCACCGGGCAGTCGGATGAAACCGCTAGTGCAACGCACACACTATACCGCTCTGTACCGCCGGCTTGCTTATTCAGCAATTACGTGCTTTGCTTAAAAACTTTCTTTCGTTATTTTATCTTCGCTTGTTTGTGCTGTGTATTACTCGTGCGCGATAACTTGGGACCTGCTAGGAATGCGACTCCCCGACCGCTTCCCCTGCACTTCCCCGATGGCGCCCGTATTGTACCGTTCGCATCACTATTTTTTACTAGGGTTTTTAGTCTCGTACTGCCTACGTCACGTAACGACGCGCTCTGGAATTCTTTTAGTTTTCGTTTGTGTTATTGTTTTGTTGTTGTAGTTTTTGTTGTTATAGTTTGTGTCATTGTTTTGTTGTTGTAGTTTTTGTTGTTATAGTTCTTGTTAAGTGTTTTTGTTATCATTATGAAGGGTAAACCTTTGCATAGCGGAGAAAGAAACCTCGTGCTAAAAGTGTTAGAGTTTTTTGAAGTCAACCATGTGGACAGGCTTCGACAAAATTATTGGGACGATGACCTCTTACAAGAGACGAATGAATCGCAATTAATTGTAAATTTATCGGATACCTCTTCGTCAAGTGATTATAGTGAGACTGAGGACGAAGAACAACCTCTAGAAGGCAAAAATCCAGTAGTGACGAAGATGAGATAATTTAAATAATAGATAAAATAAATGTATAAACTTAAACATTGTATTTTTATTTTATTCAAATAGTGTAAAAAAGATTAGATAAAAAGCAGCGTCCTCCCTGAGTAACATAATAAATTAGGTTAAAAAAAACAAAGACGAAGCCGCGGGCGGCTGCTTGTTATGTTCGCTTTTTTGCGGGCGGTACAAACACGCCAATATGACGTCACCGCGCTCAGGTCCCAACTTATCGCGCACGGGTAATACCTACCTATTTCCTTCTAATAAAAACTGTACTGAGTGTTGTGTATCGAACGATTGTTGTGAACTTGTGAACGAACAATATACCTACCCACTTGTGAACTTTTATCTGGACTATTTTTCTTCTACTACCAACACCTGAACACACCCAACCTCCTACAAAACGTACGGTTTATCAAGATGCTCCGTCTAAAACGAACGGTACTTTTTTAAATCTTAGCAAAGAGTTTTTATGTCAGAAAGGTGGTCAACATTTTATGAATAAAATTATCTTAGGGAGATAAAATATAAAAAATAAACATTTAATTCTTTTATTTTGACAATAAATTACAACCATTTATCTGTAACAAAAACAAAAAAATATTAATTTACTTTATTAGTAATACTGGCTGTTTTTGTGCCTTTGCCTTAAAAATAAGCGCTGATGCGCGCGCATCGCTAATTTGTGATCAAGTAAAAATTATTCCACGCGATTTTTTTTTCTTTCGTTCTTTTCATTCGTTTAAGAAAGTTCGAGTTTTATATATTTCCTCGCAAATATGTTATAAAACGTCGTATGACATGTACGTGCGCTTTGATAATTACAGCCTCTGGCGATATCGCCTCGGCAGTAATTTTCAACTTACCGCATTTATATCATAATGTACTATTACTTGGTTTAGAAAACATAAATAAATAAACAAAGATTAATTTCAGAAATCGCTTCACACAGATATGTAACGATAAGGAAACCGCGAAATTGTATTCTATGGTGAAAGACCCTGCTCTTTTCAAGAAAAATGCTGAACCAGAGATGTACATTAATAAGGTAGGTGATTAATTAATACAAGGTGAAAGTAAAATGACTGTTTATCCTGAACAAACGATTTTTAAATTTCAGACCATAGTTTATGTTATACATTTTTTGTAAAAATATGTTTTAAATATGTATATAAATATGTTTAAAATTCATTTTATTTTATGAAAAGTAAGTAAATTAGTAACCACCGGCGGCGGCGCGAAAAGAGGCGTTAAGTTCGGCGACTATGCCTGACTGCAGAGGCGGAACCAGGATTGTGCTGGTTTTGGAAAAAAAAAAAATTCAGCGATGATTTTTGGGGGGCTTGAGCCCCTTAGCCCCTCCCTGGATCTGCTACTGTCTGTCTGTGTGTCTCTGCGTGTCTGTTTGTGGTACTTAGATCCCAAATGAATGGACCGATTCGCACGCGGTTTTCTTTAATATAAAGAAACCTAGTTTAACTGGAGGTGGTTCTTAGCTATGTCAGTTTTAACCCCCGATATACAAAAAAAGGGGGGTCGGAGTTTTTAAAGATTGCAAAAATTAACTTGACTTGGATAGAATCACATCCATTTCGGAATATCCCGCCCTAGCCGCAAAATCACTACATGACTCCCTAGGGTAACAATCTTCTATTTCCATCAGATACAAGAGCTTCTATACGATGAGGTCTATATGAAGTATTCTGAAGACCCCAACACCATTCATATCCTGAGTCAACTTATAGGTGAAAACATCACTGCTATCAACTGTATGCTGATCAATAAACCACCTGGGACCCATGATCGCTTATTATATCTTTATATCTTTTTAAATCTAAGCACTCATGTTATGTAGTCGCTTCAGCACAGGATTTAGATATTTTCCTATCTATAGTACGACATGCGCTGGATACCAAGTTCTTTTTTAAACAAGATTTAGAAATGTATTTTTTATTGAAGCATTTGGCGCCCATCTGAATTTGCCGCTCGGGGCAGGTGCCCCGGTTTGCACCCCCCCCCCCCCCCTCCTAGATCCGGGGCTGAGTCACAGGTGGTTTTTAAATATGAGCGCTCATGTGTGTGTCTACAGCTGGCATAAAAAAGGGCAGTTATCGTAAATGTTAAATTGGCTGTGGAAAATTTTCAGTATTATATTTATTAATTGTTCAAATTTTGATGTTTTCTCGATGCCAGACAATGCAACGTTTGAAGTAGGTACCTACATAGTCACAGACATAGTTGAGAGAAGTGGCAGTGGGGCATGTAGCTCGAAGAACTGACGGCCGTTGGAGCAGAAGGGTTCTAGAGTGGAGACCACGCATCGGGAAAGCGCAGCTTAGAACGGCCTCCCACTAGATGGAGACGACCTGATAAAGATTGCTGGGAACCATTGGGTGCAGGCCGCACAAGATCGGTCGCTCTGGAAGTCTATGGGGGAGGTCTATGTCCAGCAGTGGACGTCCTGTAGCTGATATGACGATGATGAAAGCTCCTCCGGAATTTCTAATCCGATTCTGAATATTTATTTTCATTAATTATTCAGAATAATCAGATAATCGTGTTTCAAATTACAAATTACATCATATTTACAAATTACAATACAAAAATTTATTACATACCTGTCAAAAATAACAAATTAAAAAGACAAAATAGTAGACACATTGCAAGTTAATAAAAAGCTTGTAAAAATGGTACATTTTGACCTCTCATAGTAGGTCAAGTCAAGTCAAGTCAAAATCATGCATTAAAATCACAAGGATCACTTTGAAACGTCAATTTTACTGCCAGTTCCTTCGCGACCAAGCCAGGAAAGAAAGGCAAGAAAACAAGGCTGGTGGTTTTTTTAATGATCCTTTTAGAATACATAACAATAAAGAAAATAAATTACGTCTAAACTGTAACATTTTTGAACGAGTTGGAGCAATTTCAAACCCAATCGTTGTCCTGACTGACTGACATATAGACTACGCACAGCCCAAACCACTGGTCCTAGAAACTTGAAATTTGGATGGTATATTCTTTGTGGTGTGAAAGTGAATACTAAGAACGTATTTTTGGAAATTCATCCCCTAAAGGGATCAAAATAGGTTTTTACGGTTGTATGAAAAACCGTGGTTCTTGGGTTTATAAACTTAAAACTTGACGAACATATTCTTCAATAAAAATAAGAGAAATGGTATTTTTTAATTTTCTCAAATTCATCCCCTGGGTGGGTGAAAAAGGGTGTTGAACTTTGTATGGCAAAACATTATTTCTAAGGTTAATAAACTTAAAATTTTGCATAAATACCAAGCAAGGTACATAATGCAACATGGGATAGTTATTCTATCTGAAAATCACCCCCTAGGGTTGAAAAGGGATGTTGTGATTTGTTCTAAAATAATGTTAATTGCATTTAGAACATATAACTTTGCAGAAATGCTTTTTATAGGTAAATAATAAAACATTTTATCATGGTAAGACCACCAGGGTCCGATGATGGAGCCAGAAGGGAATCTACAGAACTCTGTAATGGATAACAGTAGATGTATCGTGTTTGGGTTCTATAAAAGTGTTTCTGCGAGACGTTTAACGATACAATTGACTACCAGCGTCTAAAGACGGGGAAATAGACCGCTCTTAATCATGAATATATCAATATATTAAATAGTCGTTACGGGACTGACAGACTGACTGAAAGTCAACGCACTGCCTAAACCGCTGATGCTAGAAACTTGAAATATAGAGGGTGTGTTCTTTTTAGGGTGTGCGGGGGGACTAAGAAAGGATTTTTGACATTCGCACCCCAAGAGGTCCAAAATAGGAGTTAAACATAAAACAAAAATAGTCTATTTTTCAGGTACCGTTAGTAGTAGACCGATCAAATTTTAAATTTAGATTCTCCTAGTAAAGTAAACAAATAGACATTTCAGTGCTTTCAGATATTTTCCTGAAACAAGTAACTTTTTAACATAAATATAACCGACTTCAGGTAACAGAAAAAACAAACTACTGAACCGATTTCAATGAAATTTCTAAGGAACCAATCTGAAAGTATATACATACTTTCAAATAATAAAAGAATTTTCCAAATCGGTTAATAAATGACGGGGTTATGCGGTAACAAACATAAAAATACATTCAAATTGAGAACCTCTTCCTATTTTGAAGTCGGTTATTTTTATCTTTTATTAATTATTAAAAAAAACTGTTACCGCAGCATCCTCCAGTATACCTACTTTAATATAAATAGGGTCTCAAGGATGAATAATAAAAATAATCAGCTACTGCAGCGTCCTGCTATCCACTTCCTTTCAATTTGTTAGTATTGCAGTCAAAAGAAATTTGTGGCTACCGCAGCTTTTTTGAGTCCATGCTCTTCAAGTTAAATATAATCACATAGATAGATATAAAAATTCAGCTAACGTAGCGTCCCCCAGCCCACTCACTTAAGTTAGATAGAGTGGCAAAATAGAGTCAAAAAAAAATCAGCTACAGCAATGTCTCCCAGCTCACTCTCTCTTCAACTAAAACAGGGTTTTCTTTTAAAATGAATACGATAATGATCAGTCAAAAAATAATCGGCTATCACAGCATCACCGACCCTACCCTTTCTATGATAAAAAGGATTGTAATGATTAGTAAAAATTTGCAGCTACGCAGCGTCACCCCCAACCAACTAACTACAAGTCACATGGGACCGCAACGCTATAACGCAACGGGATAAATTGGATCGCAGTTATTAGTCATAAAAATAGATCAGGTAGCGCAGCATCCCCCATGCCACCCTCATTATGATAAATAGTCATTAAAAACGCATTGTGCCCCACTCAACTCACTACAAGTTAGGTAGGACTACAAAATTTCCAGCTACCGCAGCATCCCGCAGCCCGTTGCATTTAAGTTTGATGGTGTCGCAAAGATAAGTGATACAAGTTTTCAGCCAACACAGTGTCCCCATTTCCCAGAGTCCCAATGATAGGTGATAAAAGTATGCAGTCAACACACACAGCGTCCCCACTCCCCATAGTCCTAATGATGAGCTATAAAACTGCAAGCCTGCAGCATCCCCTAACCAACTCAAAACAATAACAATAACCTATCTATCTAATAATGATAAGTCAAAAAAATTGAAGCAAGCGCAGCATCTCCCAGCCCACCCTCTTTAAGATAATTAGGGTCGCAATGATGAGAGGTAACAAATTTTCAGCTACCGTCGAGTTTTTCAGTCTGCTCTTTTTAAGTAGAGTCTCACTAGAATCTCTTAAAATTAGCTGTAGGTATGTATTTTTACACCATAGAACAACGTGCGTGAAGCCGCTGGTAACAGCTAAGATTTTTTTATGTTGCGCCTATTTCTAACATGCAGAGAGTGGGCTGGGGTTACTACGGCTATCATTTTGTATGACTCACCATTGCGACAATACTAAGTTTAAAGGGACTGCAGGACGCTTAATGTAGCTGCAATGTTTTTACCTGATTTATATAATATAAAAACCAAAATATATAATATAAAAAATATATAATAAAATAAAAAGTAGCAATATGTGTTAATTCAGATTAAAATCTACGTACATTCCAAATTTCATCAAAACCGATTCAGCCGTTACGACGTGATTGAGTAACAAACAAACAAATAAACAAACATCCTCACTGAACATCATCACATAAATTAATGTGATATATGCTGTGATAAATTAGTACACATTTAGTAGTGTAACGCGTAAGAAGTCGCGGGCAACAGCTAGTCATCTACATAATCCGATATTTCACAGTAGGCTTTTTAAAAAGATTTTGTTTAATTACGTTTTTAAATTTGTTAATTGTCAATTTTTGTACATCACTTGGGAGTTTGTTATATAAGCGTACACCTTGCCATTTAAACGATTTACTAACTTTATGGAGTCTACAAGTGACCACAGCGAGTTTATTTTTATTTCTAGTATTTAAATTAGGATTATTGCTATTTTTCTTAAACAAATTGATATTTTTGTGAACATACATCCGATTTTCATAGATGTATTGACAAGGAAATGTTATTTTTTATTTCTTTAAACTTATTGCGTAATGATTCTCTTGGGCCCATAATATAAATTGTACGGACAGCCCTCTTGTGCAGCACAAAAACGGTGTTTATATCTGCAGCACTCCCCCACAGCAGTATACCGAATGACATAATGCTATGGAAGTAACTGAAGTAAACTAGTCTAGCTGTGTCTACGTCAAACTGGGTAAATGAAAAGCCTCTATAAGTGATAAAAAATATAGGTCCTTTCAGATATTCCCTTATCCAGGTTTAATTAATTTGCAGGATTTGTACTACATTCCGATCCGACCAGCCGACAAGATCGTAGGCGTGTGGACGGCGATAGATAATGTTTATCCCGACAACGGTTGTCTGTACGTTATACCAGGATCGCATAAAATAGAGGCTTTGTATCATCATGTTGAACAGCCAAATGTGAGTAAATATCATCATCATCGTCAGCCCTTCTCATCCCACTGATGGGCATAGACCTTCGTTGCCGCCGTTCGCCTCTGCCCTGTTCTGTGAGTAAATATTCGGAATATTGCGAGTCTGACGTCCTGTTCTGTGAGTAAATATTCGAAATAGTGCGAGTCTGACGTCCTGTTCTGTGAGTAAATATTCGGAATAGTGCGAGTCTGACGTCCTGTTCTGTGAGTAAATATTCGGAATAGTGCGAGTCTGACGTCCTGTTCTGTGAGTAAATATTCGGAATAGTGCAAGTCTGACTCGCGCACCGAGGGTTCCGTAATTTTTATTTTTATGGCACTAGCTGACCCGCCCGCGGCTTTGCACATGAGGCATTTCAATAAAAAATTGTCCTCCTTTTGCGCAGTCGGGTAAAAAGAAGCCTAAGTATGTCCCAATCCTAGTCATAATTTATCTGTCAAAATTAATCGAAATCGGTACTTTAGTCGAGAAAACGTAACAAACAGACAGAGGGAAAGAGTTACTTTCGAAATATGGATAAGTATGTATTACCCGTGCGCGATAAGTTGGGACCTGAGCGCGGTGACGTCATACTGGTGTGTTTGTACCGCCCGCAAAAAAGCGAACATAACAAGCAGCCGCCCGCGGCTTCGTCTTAGTTTTTTTTTAACCTAATTTATTATGTTACTCAGGGAGGACGCTGCTTTTTATCTAATCTTTTTTACACTATTTGAATAAAATAAAAATACAATGTTTAAGTTTATACATTTATTTTATCTATTATTTACATTATCTCATCTTCGTCACTACTTAGTGGATTTATGCCTTCTAGAGGTTGTTCTTCGTCCTCAGTCTCACTATAATCACTTGACGAAGAGGTATCCGATAAATTTACAATTAATTGCGATTCATTCGTCTCTTGTAAGCGGTCATCGTCCCAATACTTTTGTCGAAGCCTGTCCACATGGTTGACAAAACTAAAAGAATTCCAGAGCGCGTCGTTACGTGACGTAGGCCAGTACGAGACTAAAAACCCTAGTAAAAAATAGTGATGCGAACGGTACAATACGGGCGCCATCGGGGAAGTGCAGGGGAAGCGGTCGGGGAGTCGCATTCCTAGCAGGTCCCAAGTTATCGCGCACGAATAATACAGTAAAAGCACTTTATTCGCGCTTCCTTCATTCGCGTTTTCACTATTCGCGGATTAAAAATATGCGATCCAATTCCTATATTCGCGGCGAAAGATTTCTTTATTCGCGGATCTAAACGGTACCGAACATACATAATATTAAAAAGCATTCGGTATCCTTTGTAAATGCGTCGGCTAATGAACTAATAAAAAAGTAAAATAGACCTCATTACAACAACACCTGTATGCTATCGCTGTTGTATAATTGGTTCGGAGTTGCATAAATCACCAGATGAAGATTTGACTGAAACCGACTTGGAGGAAATGTTAAATACACAGCCGATTGAAGAAGAGGCTTCAACAAGCACTGGAAACGTGACATTTAATTTGAAAAATCTTAATGAAGGTTTATAAATGGCAAATGAGCTTTGTGATTTTTGTATGAAAATTGATCCGTAAGAGGCAAATTGCTAATGCCACTGCTGAATATCAGTCTGAATAGAAGGAGCTTTTAAAAATTGCCAAGCAAGAAAAAATTACAAAATTCTTTAAAACATTGCCTAAACCTAAAGATAATGATTAATCAATATGCTCTAAAACGTCAATTATTAAATTGATTTTTTTTTAATTCTTTTTTTATTTTGTCGCATAGGAACGTATCCCATATAAATTACCATTCCATATTCACGGTTTCTGTATTCGCGGTATATTTACGGAACATATACCCCCGCGAATAAAGAGCTTTTACTGTATTTACACAAATAGTAAATAAATGTATAAACAATCCGTTTTGTTATGTACGACATTAATTTACAACACGCATCCGGAATCGCATTAACTGATTTTAGAGGTGAGTTTAATACCGGTAGCTTGAATATTTATCCAGTAATCGATACATTTAAAATAAACAATTTTTAAAGTAAATCGGCGGCGACTTATCGACGATGCCGCATAGTCAGTTTAACAGGTACCTACTTACATGAAGAATGAATATGATTTGTTTACCTATTTTATATATATTTTACCTTTTTTATGCATATATATAATAGCATTTTCTTCAAATTTAAATATATATCGAAATCGATGAAGAGGTTGTTTCATTGACTAGTGGTTTGCCCCGAACTGAGATCTCGCGAGTCTCCGATTAAAACAAAAAATATTATTTGTAATCTTTGACTATCAAAATAGTGCTACAAAATATGTATCCAAAAAACTTGACCCACAGGTTTCATTCTAGTTACAGGTAACGGGAGTTCATGTATTGTGGTATATTTTTTGGGGTACGAATTGCAGTTATTCTGGATTTCAGACTTTTACCTGTATTTCTGTCACATGAGCTACACGCATACTAAATTACAGCACTGTGGGATCACCGGTGTACCCTGTGAATTTTGTCAAAGTTCAGTTTTTATTATAAAACTATAAGGACTTTAATAAAAATAAAAACGGAGTCTAAATGTAGTACATTTAGACTCACATGAAGACTTTTCATTTGACATCCCACTTGACCAAGTCTCATTTTTATATTCCCCCCCCCCCCCCCTCCCCCTCCTTTAACCCCAATCAACAACTGCCAAATATTTTTAGCTCATTTAGTCACACCAAAATTGTGCCATCACTATGTATCAAATTTCACGATGATCGGATCAACGCTACGAAGGTTATCCTCGGACAAACAAACATACTTAGATACATACATACATACATAAAACGTCGATTTGCCCAAGTTGATTTAGTGATCTCGCTGCGCACGATCAATTATTGTATTAATTTGAATTTTTATGTCAAAATATTTATGTATAATTGATTGTATAATATTACTGATTTGTTTATTCCATCATGTATGTATGTTCGTTTAATTTATATGATTTTGTGTTCTATTGTTGATTTCTCGATTAGTATAATGCCGTTCTAAGTGAATAACTAAATATTGATATTATTGATTTATTTAGGTCTTGATTAAGATTGTTTGCAATTTTAAAATTATCTGTGGTACTGTAATTTGAAAAATCCTATTTACAACAATACTAGCCATTAAACCTACCCGTGTTTTCATACATAACAAAACACGTAGTATATGTATTCTGGTTACCTGTTTCTCATAGTACAAGCCTTGTTTAGTTTGGGGTAAGATAGCGCTTTGTGAAATATCCCTATTTATTTCAGGAAAGTAAACAATTTTTCGTCGGTATCCAGCACACGTCGGTCGCGACCTTGGAGAAGAGAGTCCACCTGACGATGGAACCGGGGGACACCGTGTTCTTCCATCCTTATCTCTTGCACGGCTCCAGAGCCAACGTTTCCAAGGTAACTCATTAAAAAGGGCAAAAAATTCTCAAAAAGTTCATAAAAAAATCTACGCTTGAATCTCGACGATTTTTTTTTTATGTTACATGGAGATGAACCAAGCTTATGACCCAATAACCATCGCATAAAACAGAGAATTGCCTCGCAGGTCACGCACCTTAGAAGTGCCTGCCCCAACTTGAGGTCTGCAGGTGTAAAGCCTCATGTGCCTGTAATTTCACCGGCAACCATACCCTTCAAACCGAAACACACGAATGTTGCTTGGCGGCAGAAATAGGTAGGAACTCTATTACTCTTGCATATGAATGCATATCATGAATGCATAAGAGCTTCTGATTCCTAATTTTGATAGAAAATCAAGCAAGTACCTACTTATACCTGTAGGTATTATGATGAAAAACCAGAGTCAGATTTTTGTTATTGCATAACTATTTATTACAACAAAGATCATTAAAATATATGGGTACAGGTATACACAGCTTATCCATTACAGACATACTGTAAAGATGTTTATTATAGCTAAGCTACCGACCTATAAAAACCCGGCTAAGTGCGAGTCGGACTCGCGCACGAAGGGTTCCGTCCGTACCATTATCTATAAAAACGGCAAAAAAATCATGTCTGTTGTATAAGCCCCACTTAAATATTTGTTTTATTTAATTTCATGATTTATTTTTAAAGTGAATATATAACAAAATATTCTGTGAATATTTCAAGCGTCTACCTGTTACCGTTACCAATATCTAGCAAAACGAGCAAAAAAAATCACGTTTGTTGTATGGGAGCCCCCCTTAAATATTTATTTTATTCTGTTTTTAGTATTTGTTATTATAGCGGCAACATCATCTATGAATTCAACTGTCTAACTATCACGGTTCATGAGATACAGCCTGGTGACAGACAGACAGACAGACAGCGGAGTCTTACTAATAGCAGAGACTAGTAATATCAATAGACTGTCAATGTCCATATAAGAAATCGTAGCCCGCAAAAAGCTCAAAATCCCGTATTATTTGTAGATGGCGCTGTCTCATAGCCTGGAAACTTTCATAGCGGCCATTGCACCCAACAAATAAAGTTTTAAAGTTTCACCAAATACACATGCAACTTATATACTAAATTGAAAACAAAAAATAAGTCAAGAAGTACTTAGTTTCCAAATAAATAAGTGACATCCATTGTAGAAGCGCACTAGACTGAGACTATCTCCCACCCTAGGTAAAACCTGTGTTGTGGGAGATAGTCTCTCTCGTCCTGTGAGTTTGATTGTGTGTTTGTGTGCGTGTGTATTTGTGTGTGGGTGAGTTTGTGTATAGGTATTGTGTGTGGGGGTGTGTGTGTAAGAGCGCGTGTGTAGTGTGTAGGGAAGGAGGGGAAGGGGGGAAGGAAGTTACCTAAGAACGTAAAGTGCAATTAGTACTTTACTTTTACTTTACTTAGTTTCCAAATAAATAAGTGACATCCATTGTAGAAGCTCACTAGCTCCCACCCTAGGTAAAACCTGTGTTGTGGGAGATAGTCTCTCTCGTCCTGTGAGTTTGATTGTGTGTTTGTGTGCGTGTGTATTTGTGTGTGGGTGAGTTTGTGTATAGGTATTGTGTGTGGGGGTGTGTGTGTGTAAGAGCGCGTGTGTAGTGTGTAGGGAAGGAGGGGAAGGGGGGAAGGAAGTTACCTAAGAACGTAAAGTGCAATTAGTACTTTACTTTTACTTTACTTAGTTTCCAAATAAATAAGTGACATCCATTGTAGAAGCTCACTAGCTCCCACCCTAGGTAAAACCTGTGTTGTGGGAGATAGTCTCATTCGTCCTGTGAGTTTGATTGTGTGTTTGTGTGGGTGTGTATTTGTGTGTGGGTGAGTTTGTGTATAGGTATTGTGTGTGGGGGTGTGTGTATGTAAGAGCGCGTGTGTAGTGTGTAGGGAAGGAGGGGAAGGGGGGAAGGAAGTTACCTAAGAACGTAAAGTGCAATTAGTACTTTACTTTTACTTTACTTAGTTTCCAAATAAATAAGTGACATCCATTGTAGAAGCTCACTAGCTCCCACCCTAGGTAAAACCTGTGTTGTGGGAGATAGTCTCTCTCGTCCTGTGAGTTTGATTGTGTGTTTGTGTGCGTGTGTATTTGTGTGTGGGTGAGTTTGTGTATAGGTATTGTGTGTGGGGGTGTGTGTATGTAAGAGCGCGTGTGTAGTGTGTAGGGAAGGAGGGGAAGGTTGGAAGGAAGTTACCTAAGAACGTAAAGTGCAATTAGTACTTTACTTTTACTTTACTTAGTTTCCAAATAAATAAGTGACATCCATTGTAGAAGCTCACTAGCTCCCACCCTAGGTAAAACCTGTGTTGTGGGAGATAGTCTCATTCGTCCTGTGAGTTTGATTGTGTGTTTGTGTGCGTGTGTATTTGTGTGTGGGTGAGTTTGTGTATAGGTATTGTGTGTGGGGGTGTGTGTATGTAAGAGCGCGTGTGTAGTGTGTAGGGAAGGAGGGGAAGGGGGGAAGGAAGTTACCTAAGAACGTAAAGTGCAATTAGTACTTTACTTTTACTTTACTTAGTTTCCAAATAAATAAGTGACATCCATTGTAGAAGCTCACTAGCTCCCACCCTAGGTAAAACCTGTGTTGTGGGAGATAGTCTCATTCGTCCTGTAAGTTTGATTGTGTGTTTGTGTGCGTGTGTATTTGTGTGTGGGTGAGTTTTTGTATAGGTATTGTGTGTGGGGGTGTGTGTATGTAAGAGCGCGTGTGTAGTGTGTAGGGAAGGAGGGGAAGGGGGGAAGGAAGTTACCTAAGAACGTAAAGTGCAATTAGTACTTTACTTTTACTTTACTTAGTTTCCAAATAAATAAGTGACATCCATTGTAGAAGCTCACTAGCTCCCACCCTAGGTAAAACCTGTGTTGTGGGAGATAGTCTCTCTCGTCCTGTGAGTTTGATTGTGTGTTTGTGTGCGTGTGTATTTGTGTGTGGGTGAGATTGTGTATAGGTATTGAGTGTGTGGGTGTGTGTATGTAAGAGCGCGTGTGTAGTGTGTAGGGAAGGAGGGGAAGGGGGGAAGGAAGTTACCTAAGAACGTAAAGTGCAATTAGTACTTTACTTTTACTTTACTTAGTTTCCAAATAAATAAGTGACATCCATTGTAGAAGCTCACTAGCTCCCACCCTAGGTAAAACCTGTGTTGTGGGAGATAGTCTCATTCGTCCTGTGAGTTTGATTGTGTTTGTGTGCGTGTGTATTTGTGTGTGGGTGAGTTTGTGTATAGGTATTGTGTGTGGGGGTGTGTGTATGTAAGAGCGCGTGTGTAGTGTGTAGGGAAGGAGGGGAAGGGGGGAAGGAAGTTACCTAAGAACGTAAAGTGCAATTAGTACTTTACTTTTACTTTACTTAGTTTCCAAATAAATAAGTGACATCCATTGTAGAAGCTCACTAGCTCCCACCCTAGGTAAAACCTGTGTTGTGGGAGATAGTCTCATTCGTCCTGTGAGTTTGATTGTGTGTTTGTGTGCGTGTGTATTTGTGTGTGGGTGAGTTTGTGTATAGGTATTGTGTGTGGGGGTGTGTGTATGTAAGAGCGCGTGTGTAGTGTGTAGAGAAGGAGGGGAAGGGGGGAAGGAAGTTACCTAAGAACGTAAAGTGCAATTAGTACTTTACTTTTACTTTACTTAGTTTCCAAATAAATAAGTGACATCCATTGTAGAAGCTCAATAGCTCCCACCCTAGGTAAAACCTGTGTTGTGGGAGATAGTCTCTCTCGTCCTGTGAGTTTGATTGTGTGTTTGTGTGCGTGTGTATTTGTGTGTGGGTGAGATTGTGTATAGGTATTGAGTGTGTGGGTGTGTGTATGTAAGAGCGCGTGTGTAGTGTGTAGGGAAGGAGGGGAAGGGGGGAAGGAAGTTACCTAAGAACGTAAAGTGCAATTAGTACTTTACTTTTACTTTACTTAGTTTCCAAATAAATAAGTGACATCCATTGTAGAAGCTCACTAGCTCCCACCCTAGGTAAAACCTGTGTTGTGGGAGATAGTCTCTCTCGTCCTGTGAGTTTGATTGTGTGTTTGTGTGCGTGTGTATTTGTGTGTGGGTGAGTTTGTGTATAGGTATTGTGTGTGGGGGTGTGTGTATGTAAGAGCGCGTGTGTAGTGTGTAGGGAAGGAGGGGAAGGTTGGAAGGAAGTTACCTAAGAACGTAAAGTGCAATTAGTACTTTACTTTTACTTTACTTAGTTTCCAAATAAATAAGTGACATCCATTGTAGAAGCTCACTAGCTCCCACCCTAGGTAAAACCTGTGTTGTGGGAGATAGTCTCTCTCGTCCTGTGAGTTTGATTGTGTGTTTGTGTGCGTGTGTATTTGTGTGTGGGTGAGTTTGTGTATAGGTATTGTGTGTGGGGGTGTGTGTATGTAAGAGCGCGTGTGTAGTGTGTAGGGAAGGAGGGGAAGGGGGGAAGGAAGTTACCTAAGAACGTAAAGTGCAATTAGTACTTTACTTTTACTTTACTTAGTTTCCAAATAAATAAGTGACATCCATTGTAGAAGCTCACTAGCTCCCACCCTAGGTAAAACCTGTGTTGTGGGAGATAGTCTCATTCGTCCTGTAAGTTTGATTGTGTGTTTGTGTGCGTGTGTATTTGTGTGTGGGTGAGTTTGTGTATAGGTATTGTGTGTGGGGGTGTGTGTATGTAAGAGCGCGTGTGTAGTGTGTAGGGAAGGAGGGGAAGGGGGGAAGGAAGTTACCTAAGAACGTAAAGTGCAATTAGTACTTTACTTTTACTTTACTTAGTTTCCAAATAAATAAGTGACATCCATTGTAGAAGCTCACTAGCTCCCACCCTAGGTAAAACCTGTGTTGTGGGAGATAGTCTCATTCGTCCTGTGAGTTTGATTGTGTTTGTGTGCGTGTGTATTTGTGTGTGGGTGAGTTTGTGTATAGGTATTGTGTGTGGGGGTGTGTGTATGTAAGAGCGCGTGTGTAGTGTGTAGGGAAGGAGGGGAAGGGGGGAAGGAAGTTACCTAAGAACGTAAAGTGCAATTAGTACTTTACTTTTACTTTACTTAGTTTCCAAATAAATAAGTGACATCCATTGTAGAAGCTCACTAGCTCCCACCCTAGGTAAAACCTGTGTTGTGGGAGATAGTCTCATTCGTCCTGTGAGTTTGATTGTGTGTTTGTGTGCGTGTGTATTTGTGTGTGGGTGAGTTTGTGTATAGGTATTGTGTGTGGGGGTGTGTGTATGTAAGAGCGCGTGTGTAGTGTGTAGAGAAGGAGGGGAAGGGGGGAAGGAAGTTACCTAAGAACGTAAAGTGCAATTAGTACTTTACTTTTACTTTACTTAGTTTCCAAATAAATAAGTGACATCCATTGTAGAAGCTCACTAGCTCCCACCCTAGGTAAAACCTGTGTTGTGGGAGATAGTCTCTCTCGTCCTGTGAGTTTGATTGTGTGTTTGTGTGCGTGTGTATTTGTGTGTGGGTGAGATTGTGTATAGGTATTGAGTGTGTGGGTGTGTGTATGTAAGAGCGCGTGTGTAGTGTGTAGGGAAGGAGGGGAAGGGGGGAAGGAAGTTACCTAAGAACGTAAAGTGCAATTAGTACTTTACTTTTACTTTACTTAGTTTCCAAATAAATAAGTGACATCCATTGTAGAAGCTCACTAGCTCCCACCCTAGGTAAAACCTGTGTTGTGGGAGATAGTCTCTCTCGTCCTGTGAGTTTGATTGTGTGTTTGTGTGCGTGTGTATTTGTGTGTGGGTGAGTTTGTGTATAGGTATTGTGTGTGGGGGTGTGTGTATGTAAGAGCGCGTGTGTAGTGTGTAGGGAAGGAGGGGAAGGTTGGAAGGAAGTTACCTAAGAACGTAAAGTGCAATTAGTACTTTACTTTTACTTTACTTAGTTTCCAAATAAATAAGTGACATCCATTGTAGAAGCTCACTAGCTCCCACCCTAGGTAAAACCTGTGTTGTGGGAGATAGTCTCTCTCGTCCTGTGAGTTTGATTGTGTGTTTGTGTGCGTGTGTATTTGTGTGTGGGTGAGATTGTGTATAGGTATTGTGTGTGGGGGTGTGTGTATGTAAGAGCGCGTGTGTAGTGTGTAGGGAAGGAGGGGAAGGGGGGAAGGAAGTTACCTAAGAACGTAAAGTGCAATTAGTACTTTACTTTTACTTTACTTAGTTTCCAAATAAATAAGTGACATCCATTGTAGAAGCTCACTAGCTCCCACCCTAGGTAAAACCTGTGTTGTGGGAGATAGTCTCATTCGTCCTGTGAGTTTGATTGTGTGTTTGTGTGCGTGTGTATTTGTGTGTGGGTGAGTTTGTGTATAGGTATTGTGTGTGGGGGTGTGTGTATGTAAGAGCGCGTGTGTAGTGTGTAGGGAAGGAGGGGAAGGGGGGAAGGAAGTTACCTAAGAACGTAAAGTGCAATTAGTACTTTACTTTTACTTTACTTAGTTTCCAAATAAATAAGTGACATCCATTGTAGAAGCTCACTAGCTCCCACCCTAGGTAAAACCTGTGTTGTGGGAGATAGTCTCATTCGTCCTGTGAGTTTGATTGTGTGTTTGTGTGCGTGTGTATTTGTGTGTGGGTGAGTTTGTGTATAGGTATTGTGTGTGGGGGTGTGTGTATGTAAGAGCGCGTGTGTAGTGTGTAGGGAAGGAGGGGAAGGGGGGAAGGAAGTTACCTAAGAACGTAAAGTGCAATTAGTACTTTACTTTTACTTTACTTAGTTTCCAAATAAATAAGTGACATCCATTGTAGAAGCTCACTAGCTCCCACCCTAGGTAACACCTGTGTTGTGGGAGATAGTCTCATTCGTCCTGTGAGTTTGATTGTGTGTTTGTGTGCGTGTGTATTTGTGTGTGGGTGAGTTTGTGTATAGGTATTGTGTGTGGGGGTGTGTGTATGTAAGAGCGCGTGTGTAGTGTGTAGGGAAGGAGGGGAAGGTTGGAAGGAAGTTACCTAAGAACGTAAAGTGCAATTAGTACTTTACTTTTACTTTACTTAGTTTCCAAATAAATAAGTGACATCCATTGTAGAAGCTCACTAGCTCCCACCCTAGGTAAAACCTGTGTTGTGGGAGATAGTCTCATTCGTACTGTGAGTTTGATTGTGTGTTTGTGTGCGTGTGTATTTGTGTGTGGGTGAGTTTGTGTATAGGTATTGTGTGTGGGGGTGTGTGTATGTAAGAGCGCGTGTGTAGTGTGTAGGGAAGGAGGGGAAGGGGGGAAGGAAGTTACCTAAGAACGTAAAGTGCAATTAGTACTTTACTTTTACTTTACTTAGTTTCCAAATAAATAAGTGACATCCATTGTAGAAGCTCACTAGCTCCCACCCTAGGTAAAACCTGTGTTGTGGGAGATAGTCTCATTCGTCCTGTGAGTTTGATTGTGTGTTTGTGTGCGTGTGTATTTGTGTGTGGGTGAGTTTGTGTATAGGTATTGTGTGTGGGGGTGTGTGTATGTAAGAGCGCGTGTGTAGTGTGTAGGGAAGGAGGAGAAGGGGGGAAGGAAGTTACCTAAGAACGTAAAGTGCAATTAGTACTTTACTTTTACTTTACTTAGTTTCCAAATAAATAAGTGACATCCATTGTAGAAGCTCACTAGCTCCCACCCTAGGTAAAACCTGTGTTGTGGGAGATAGTCTCATTCGTCCTGTGAGTTTGATTGTGTGTTTGTGTGGGTGTGTATTTGTGTGTGGGTGAGTTTGTGTATAGGTATTGTGTGTGGGGGTGTGTGTATGTAAGAGCGCGTGTGTAGTGTGTAGGGAAGGAGGGGAAGGGGGGAAGGAAGTTACCTAAGAACGTAAAGTGCAATTAGTACTTTACTTTTACTTTACTTAGTTTCCAAATAAATAAGTGACATCCATTGTAGAAGCTCACTAGCTCCCACCCTAGGTAAAACCTGTGTTGTGGGAGATAGTCTCATTCGTCCTGTGAGTTTGATTGTGTGTTTGTGTGCGTGTGTATTTGTGTGTGGGTGAGTTTGTGTATAGGTATTGTGTGTGGGGGTGTGTGTATGTAAGAGCGCGTGTGTAGTGTGTAGGGAAGGAGGGGAAGGGGGGAAGGAAGTTACCTAAGAACGTAAAGTGCAATTAGTACTTTACTTTTACTTTACTTAGTTTCCAAATAAATAAGTGACATCCATTGTAGAAGCTCACTAGCTCCCACCCTAGGTAAAACCTGTGTTGTGGGAGATAGTCTCATTCGTCCTGTGAGTTTGATTGTGTGTTTGTGTGCGTGTGTATTTGTGTGTGGGTGAGTTTGTGTATAGGTATTGTGTGTGGGGGTGTGTGTATGTAAGAGCGCGTGTGTAGTGTGTAGGGAAGGAGGGGAAGGTTGGAAGGAAGTTACCTAAGAACGTAAAGTGCAATTAGTACTTTACTTTTACTTTACTTAGTTTCCAAATAAATAAGTGACATCCATTGTAGAAGCTCACTAGCTCCCACCCTAGGTAAAACCTGTGTTGTGGGAGATAGTCTCTCTCGTCCTGTGAGTTTGATTGTGTGTTTGTGTGCGTGTGTATTTGTGTGTGGGTGAGTTTGTGTATAGGTATTGTGTGTGGGGGTGTGTGTATGTAAGAGCGCGTGTGTAGTGTGTAGGGAAGGAGGGGAAGGGGGGAAGGAAGTTACCTAAGAACGTAAAGTGCAATTAGTAATTTACTTTTACTTTACTTAGTTTCCAAATAAATAAGTGACATCCATTGTAGAAGCTCACTAGCTCCCACCCTAGGTAAAACCTGTGTTGTGGGAGATAGTCTCTCTCGTCCTGTGAGTTTGATTGTGTGTTTGTGTGCGTGTGTATTTGTGTGTGGGTGAGTTTGTGTATAGGTATTGTGTGTGGGGGTGTGTGTATGTAAGAGCGCGTGTGTAGTGTGTAGGGAAGGAGGGGAAGGGGGGAAGGAAGTTACCTAAGAAGGTAAAGTGCAATTAGTACTTTACTTTTACTTTACTTAGTTTCCAAATAAATAAGTGACATCCATTGTAGAAGCTCACTAGCTCCCACCCTAGGTAAAACCTGTGTTGTGGGAGATAGTCTCTCTCGTCCTGTGAGTTTGATTGTGTGTTTGTGTGCGTGTGTATTTGTGTGTGGGTGAGTTTGTGTATAGGTATTGTGTGTGGGGGTGTGTGTATGTAAGAGCGCGTGTGTAGTGTGTAGGGAAGGAGGGGAAGGGGGGAAGGAAGTTCGGATATGGAGTAATGTTTATCTGTTTAAGAGACATATATCATATCTGTTTTGCCCTGTTTCTTATAGATTATTATATAGTTTTTATACTTAAATTTGCTTTCATTTAACCAACTTATATGCATGTTTGACTATCACGTTGGTGTGTTAAGAAGGGATTCCGTTTCATGGTAGTTCAATGTTGAGAGCCAGGCTAATAATTTTTTCTTACACGTTTTGGTCGCGAGATCCATTATGTCTATTGATTTATTTATTCTGGTGTAGAGTGTAGGACCAACAAAGTTATAGTTTCTTTTTCCAAAACTTGTTTTAACTTTCAGGGCGCTCCATACTGTCCGTCTGTTGGAATAAGTAGAGGTGACTGTGATCAGTGAGGTTTTATGAAACTTGAGTATGACCGAGGATAAATACAACTGCCGAACCGTAAGGTGGTTTACGTCTTTGTATAGGGATTCTGTAGGGTATCTATAGGGTTTGTGGTAAGCAACTTTTAGTACTGCGCGTTGGGCCCTTTCTAGTTTGTGTAAATATGTTTTGCAAGCAGCGCCCCAGGAGCTAGAACAATAGAATAGGATACTTTGGCATAATGCCAGGTATACTACCCTTATAATTTTTACGTCTGTGATAGATCTAAGGCGCTTGAAAATGTGAAGCATTTTTCTGAGCCTGGAACACGGGTAGTCTATTTGTATTTTCCAAGTGAGATTTTTGTCAATGTATATCCCTAAATATTTAATATTCGTTACTTGCTCAAGTGAGGGACATGTGCAGAAATTATTGGAATGGGGATTTATAAGACAATTGTGGAGCTTAACTTTGAATGAACTATGGGGAGCTGTTCTTTTAGTTATGTTGACGGGTACAAGTTTTGTTTTCTCAGTGTTTAGGGTTAACAGGTTATTATTTAGCCAACTAAAGACTATTGTATGTTACGTTCAGCTGTATCCGCTACTTTTTCCCAGCTGTCTCCATAGAAAATCAAAGCTGTATCATCAGCAAAAGCAAAAATTCTTGTTTGGGGCAATCGGAGTGAGCATAAGCCATTTATATATATTAGAAATAGAGAAGGACCAAGTACGCTGCCCTGCGGTACGCCAAAGTCCACCTCGGCGAGGTCGCTCGATACCTCACCAACTTTAACACGTTGTTTTCTGTTGCTCAAGTAAGATCGGAACCATTCAAGGGCAACTCCTCTTACTCCCATAGTTTCCATCTTTTTCAGGAGTATTGGCCTAGACACTGTGTCAAAGGCCTTTGCTAGGTCTAGGAAGACACCAGCGCATTTTTTGCCTTTATCAAGATGTTCTGAGACAAAATTGAACATGTTAGACACTGCATCATCAGTAGAGCAATTATTTCGAAAGCCGTATTGGTTCTGAGATAATAGGCCTTCTGTCTCCAGGAATGACAGTAGGCGTTTATTGACAACCTTTTCGACTATTTTAGAAATGGAGGTAAGTAATGATATTGGTCTGTAGTTTTTAGCAAGAAGCGGATCTCCTGCTTTATGAATGGGGCTTACATTAGCTATTTTAAGACAATCTGGAACTATACCAGACGAGAGACTGAGATTGCAAAGGTGAACGATGGCGGGTATGAGTGTATGTTTGCCTCTTTTAAGGAGCTCGTTACCTATGCTGCCCCAGCCAGGCGCAGAATATGACTTTAAGGAATTTATAATTTTAAGAATTTCGTAATCATCAGTAGGGGACATAAATAATGAGTTTTTTGGTGTTGCTGAAATAAGATCTGAACGATTAACGAGATCTTGTTCAGATACATTAAGTTTGTTGAGGATTTTAAGTGCCAATTTTTTGCCAATGTTGGAGAAGTAGTTATTGGCTTCGTTAAGAGCGTCTCTAGGGTTACTGTGCGTTTTCAATAGTTCTAGAATTTTATTTTTTGTGGGGCTATTATTGCAGATGGATTTGATACACTTCCAAGTTTTCTTACTATCACCATTTGCCTCAATTAGTAATCTGGACTCATATGATTTTCGCGATTGCTCTGTGACACTGATACATTTATTTCGGTATCTTTTATAGGTATCTTGGAACACATAGTTAAGCGGATTGTTTTTAGCTTTCAGATGAAGAACATCTTTGTGGCGTAAGCATTTTAGCAAACTCTGTGTAATCCAAGGCTGAAAGATAGCTTCACGATTACTTATTTTTTTAATAGTGGTATTATTACAGACAAGCGCACCCATAGGGTTTCGGATTTCCCGGGTTTTTTTCATTCCCGGGAACCGGGAATAATATTTTCAATTTCCCGGGAATCCCGGGAAACCGGGAAATTTTTAAAGTCCTTAATTTAGTTTTTTTTAACTACAAAAAGTCAAGAAAACACATAATGGATTAAATAAGCTATTTATTTGACTCAGAAATAATTATTTCTTCTTAATAACATTTTTGATCGATCATAAACAGAGGTAGTATAATAGAAACTTAATTATTTGTTTCAGGCATGCAAAATCAAACTTATAATATAAAACTTCTTAGCACACACAATGATATAAACGTAATATTAAGTATTGCGAAACGCTCTTATGATAACCAACAAACTTTGCCATCGATGTGTGGCGGCTTTACAAGAGTAGATAAAGTATTATACGTAACTGCACATCATTAAGGTATGTAAACACGAGAGTAGTTTATCAAAAGTAGCGTAACCGATTTTAATTTAACCATAAAATGATTCGAGTGTTTAAATACCTTAACTCTATGCAGCAGTTACGTATAATATTTTATTTACTCTCTTACAGCGGCCACACATCGTTGGCAAAATTTAACTTATGCCCTTATTATGTAACAGTCACGTAAGCCATTATTTCAGTTTAAGTCTTAAATTATTTCATAAAGTAATACTTTAGAAAAACTAAAGAGCTGAGTGATTTATCGCTTAATCGGCTTCTAATTTTAGTAGCAAAATTTCCCGATACTGAAAATGTACGTTCGCTTTCGGTGGATGTAGACATGATCGTGCGCAGAGCGTTGTATAGCAGTTCCAAATTAGGTGTCCGTTTACCAGAAGAGATGTATAAATCGAAGTCTTTCTTCAGTCTAGGAAATCGAGTTCGTGATGGAGGAGTGCCTTTGAAAACATTTTGAATAGCGTCTTGAAGTTCTTCAGCAAAACTAATGCCTCTTTTTTGCGTCTCAGCAACAGCATGAAGCGATTCTTCCGGGCTCGATTCAGATTCTGACTTTTCTGGAAATAATCGGCGAAATAGCTGCTCAGCATAGCGTATTATTATTTCTTTAGTTTCAACACTTTGTGATAAGTATTCATTGCGTCTAATTGTTGGGTTTTGAAGAAAAAGCGTTAAGGTATATAGAGTAGAATCCCTCCTCTCACTTATTCTTTGCGTTAAGAAATCTGAAAACTCTAAAGCAATAGGTGACTCCAACTTTTTCAGTCTTACTAGAAGTGTCGTAATGATAGCTTCACAGATCAAGATATCTGCTTTTCGGGAGCTCAGTGCTTCAACTGCTAATTTGATGGAATTTAAAATTTTAAGTAAATCCTCTAAAACAGCCAAGTTCTCTTCGTGCCATAAATTTGCGGTATCTAAATCAATCAAAGCTTTTTTGATACAGTTTTTAACTTCTACGAACCGGCTTATCATTGTTTCAATGCTGTTCCATCTCGTTTTAACGTCGCGACACAATGATTTTTCCCTGTTATGTTCTGATATTACATATTCTTGAAGTTTTGCATTTTTTAATGGACTTCTGCGAAACAAATTGACTATGGTTCGTGTATCTTTCAGTACTTTCTTCAGATCTGGTCGGATATCATGGTTTCCTATTTCCACCGCTGATTGTACTAATTCTTGATCACAATCGTCGTATGAGTCGAAGTCGGAGACGTCGGAGTCTGATTCTTCGGAATCCGTTTTACTTTCTTTGGTGGTCTTTTCTCTATAAAGAACATCTGTCACCGCCAAATGAATAGCATGATTCATGCATAATACCATTTTTGCTGGACTTTCGCGGCCAAACTTTTTCATCACATTTGGACCATCACTTGTCACGGCTACAATGTCTCTTTCGAAGTTTATTCCAAATTCCGTCAGGACTGTATCAACAATTCTTCTCATCTCTTGTGCTCCACATTTCCCCGGTATGTATATCAAACCCAAATTATACACTTTTCCATCTCCGCTGTGTAAGTTTATGTTGAAATAGCGTCTATTTCTGATACTGGTCCATTCATCGAGCGTGATACTGAGCCGTCCATGATTTTTCACGTGTTCATTTAAGATTTTCTTGATATCTTGCTTTTTTTCTTCAGCAAATTCTACAATTATCTTCATAACCTGCGACTCGCATTTTGGAATATTTAGGCCAGCTTGTGAAACAAGACTTCGAATCACTTCACTGTGCGTGATCATCCGAATCGAAAGTCCATCACTAGATGCCAACTTCGAGACGATTTCAGCAATACTATAGGGCTTCTTGATATGTTCAACTATAGAAGTCTGTGTTATGTGGCTCTTCCTTTTTTTTGGTGGTTGTGGTGAACTTGTGGAGGTACTTGGTGCCGGTGAAGATGCCAACGCCCGTGTTGTTTCAGAGGACGCTTCATTGGGTTGATCTTTTAAATTTATGCTATGCACCATTAACAAATGCCTTGCAAGTCCACTGGTCGATGAGCCTTTACAACTCAATATTTTTGGACAGCGATTACATTGTGCTTTATCTAACCCTTTTTTCTTGAAATGATTCCATACTTCGGATAAAAGTCGACCTTCCATGTTGACCTATAACAAGTTGAAAATATTAAATGTACTTATTGTATATGTAGTAAATTTGAATTGACAAAACAATCAATTCGACAGGGTTTACTTACCAGAGTTTCAACACACACACAAACTTTCACTAACAAAGAGATATTACCGGCGAACGAATGCCAAATGTCACTTAATTTAATGGGCACGGACACCACACTGCGCTGCGCGTCACTGACTGGTCGGTCGATCTGATAAAACAACAGAACCAGTTTGTTTAGTTACACTTAAATGCGCAAGGTGAAGGGGGAGGGGAAGGGCGCAGATAAAGAAACTTAAATATTATAGGTACGCATAGTTAAGCAAAAAGATCGTTATCGAAATTGCACAGCACCTGCGTAAAAACAAAGAAGAGCGAATATAATAGAGAGAATGAAACAAAGAAATGCAAATAGGTGTTATCTAGTTTTTTCTGACAGTTCTATAAAGACAAAACAAAGGAAAAACATTTTTTTCCCCTCGAAAAATTACCACGAAACTACTCATCTGCAAAGTGATGGCTGGCTGACAAGCTGTAGAAAAATTTGAAAGGTTTTTTTAAGAACAACATTGAGTTTAATATGACTATAAAATACAAAGTTTTAGACCTATCACATACTTTTGAAAATTCCCGGGAATTCAGAATTTTTTCCCGGTTCCGGGAATTACATTTTTTCCGAGATTTCCCGATTCCCGGGACCCGGGAACGAAACCCTAGTCTAGCAGCGTAACCTTGAAAGAAAAACATATTTTAATATCATAAATTATACAGGAGTTAATACATAAAGAATCTGTCTAACTGAAATTCGAGCAAACAAACCTTTTACTTGGGCCCAGATAAGCTCGATCGGATTATACTGGCAGTGATATGGAGGCAGTCTTATGACGTTATGACACTTTTCTTGGGCTATGTCATCTAAGACATACGTTGGTGTGCTGGGTTTGTGCAGACCAACGAGTCTCAATAATTAGCTTTAAAAACTAATTATTGAGACTCGTGGAATAGAGGCCAATAAAACAATGCTTAAAGCATTGTTTTATTGCCCTCTATTCCTTTTTATTGAAGCCATGCAATTATTTCTAACTTCCTGTTTGCCGAAGTTAGTGGTTTGTGCTTTTGGACCGAGTGATATGGGGCGTTATCCATAATTATACAATGTGGCTCCTTCAAATTACCTAATAATTTTAAAAACAACTCGTTAAATTTTTCAAAATACATCTTCATTGGTCTTCGTAGATTTGAATGCCAATAGGCAATACGGCACAAAACCAGATGACTTCCCAGCATGAGTTATTATTAATCTTTGACCTTTGCCTTCGTATACTTTGGTGGTCGATTGTGCCGTATCATCGGTCCAAGCTTTGGATACGGTATGATTGGCGTTTAGCCATGTCTTGTCTAGAAAGACAACTTTGTCCCAAATTTGTAATTTATATTATCGGCCAAACTTCTCTCGAACCCCAAAGTTGTCGGAAGGAATGTTACGAGTAGGTTAGAATTTAGATTTTATTTACTCACTATTGTACATAATGATATTTTTTTTAAATATTCAACAATGTTATTTTTTTAAATTAAATGATAAATTAATTTTGAATTAAGTTTTATACAAAATATCGATAGTTTATAGTCTGTGGTCAGGATGATTCATCGCTCATCACTATAATTAGCTCAGCATGCCCATAAAGTATGACATTGACTGGTACGTTTGTCCGTACTGTTAAATTCAGAACTTCATAGGCGCGATTTTACTGACAGCTGTCCCAGAAATCAAGCTATGTTTTTTCTAGTATAGCTAAAAACGATGTGCTACCTTCCCACGCCATCTGTGATTAAGCATATGAAAGTGGTAAATCATCAATATAAAATAAAATCGTTAAATCTTATTTTATGGACAATATTACTTATTCTAAAAAATAGTGAAATATTTTGGTGTGTTTTAGTGGAAGTTTATTTTTATTTGTTGGTTGCAATGGCTGCTATGAAAGTTTTCAGGCTATGAGACAGCGCCATCTTCAAATAATACGGGTTTTTGAGCTTTTTGCGGGCTACGATTTCTTATATGGACATTGACAGTCTATTGATATTACTAATCTCTGCTTTTAGTAAGCTTTTTGTACCTAATTTGTTGCATGATGTGTTGCCAAACCTCACTTCTCAAAAGTCGCGACTAGCAAGTAGAAATTTTGTTGTACATAATGTATAGTTTGGCAAAAATGAGTAGAAACGGAACTAATTTTTTTGTTTGCTGGCAACATTTAAAAAATGATGACGTTTGAATTGTTTGAAGTAAACAAAGTTCGGAAGTTTATACAATTTATAATTTGTGCCATAAAAGCGTGATAAAACTAACTTAAAAATGAATAAAACCGTCCGAAGTGCTGGCAGACAAATTATTTATAAGGTTTATAGGCGATGTTTGGCAGAAAAAGAGGCCAAAACCATTCTTACCGATCTCAACGATGTTTACCAAAGAACCGCTGATATGACAGGTATGTAACTGTTTGTATTGTTGTTTTTAGATGAATTAAGTGTAAATTGATGAATGCTATTCTGTTTTGAATAGCTTGCATACGAAATAAGTGGAATTTTGAACAATAATCATCGAGCACATAGGTTATGTTTACATTTTGTCTAACATTACTTTGGTATAGTGCGACAGATCAGTGTTGATACTTGAGTGGCGTACTTTGCAATATGTACCTAAATTTAAATTCGATTTCTACATAACTTTATTGTTGAATGAAAATCATTACAATTAGAAATTTACCAAAAATGTATTTTTATTAATATTTTGTTTGTATATTTATTTATTCACCTCAGGTAAATCAGTAAGCACTGTAAGAAGAGTCGTGCTGGAAGGAGATCGAAACAAAGGCGTATTTTCTACACCCGGAAAAAATAGAAAAGGTCGTCCTAAAAAACAGTTGGATAACTTTGACTTATCAGACAAAAAGTTCAATTTTTTTACACTGTGAGAAAACAGGTACATTTATCATTATTATTATTGGTATTAAAATTTAACTGAATAAATAATACGTACTAGCAGTGTTCATTCGTTTGACACGTCACTGCAACTTTCAAATTTAAAATTTTTACATAGTTATTTTATTTTCAGGTACCAACCTTACGAAACTTACTGCCAGTAGTAAGAGAAGATTTGGGATATGACGGAAGCCGTGAGCATTTACGGAAAATACTTATCGCCCTAGGATTCAAATATAAAAGATGTCAGTCAGAAAGAAGTGCATTAATTGAACGGCCGAATATAGCAGCGAAACGGGCAGCGTATTTAAATAAAATTATCAGCAATAGAAATTTGCCCGAAGAGCTTAGAAAGCCCATAGTTTACCTCGATGAAAGCTACGTTCACCAATCGTATAAATTAAAAAAGTGCTGGCAGTCGATTGATGTAAGTGGAGTAAAGCAGAATGTTTCAAAGGGTAAACGCTATATTATTGTTCATGCTGGCAGTGAAAAAGGGTTTATTCCTAATGCTTTGCTCATATTTACTGGAACAAATAAAAATGCCGACTACCATTCGGAAATGAATAAAACCAATTTTCAAAAATGGGTTGAAGATAGGTTGATTCCAAATTTACCACCTGCATCTATTGTGGTAATGGATAATGCGCCGTATCATTCCGTGGTATTGAACAAAGCGCCTACCTCTGCTACTAAAGTAGCCGATATAAAGGAATGGTTATTCAAAAATGGAATTCCATTTGATGTGTCGTTGAAAAAGCCACAGCTGTTGATGCTGGTCAAACGGCACAAGCCCGAGCCGAAATTTGAAATAGACGAGCTGTTAGGAGAACATGGACATACAGTGGTAAGACTTCCACCTTACCACTGTGATCTGAATCCTATTGAGCTGATTTGGGGAATAGCGAAACATAAAATTGCAGCCCAAAATGTAGGCTCGATCGACATAAAGGTACAGTTTGGCTTATTAAAGTATGATATTGAGAGAGATTATATTGATGTTTTACTTTTAATGTTGATAAAGGTTTAATTAAAATGTTTCGTCTTTATAGGAAGCAGCTGAGCGCGCATTCCAATCAATTACGGAGGAAGATTGGAAGAATTCATGCCAGCATGTAATCAAAATAGAAAAAGATTATTACGAGCGGGAACTAACTATGTACGAAGACATGGAGCGAATTATAATAAACCTCGAAGACGATAGTAGTTCCTCTGAATCGGAGAACGATTTAGACGAATATGCGGCTAACTCTAGCCAAGACTCGGATGAAATGGAGGGGGTGGAATATTTGGAGGAAAATATATTAGATTAATTACAATAACATTGTATCTGCGTCTTATTTTAATCCTAGAAAAAAATAGAGAGAAAATTTTAAAAACACAGTATTACCTACTAGCATAATATATTTATTTTTAGGTAATAAATTATTGTTTAATTAAATGATATTTACTGATTTTAATAAATAAACTATATGTACAAAAAAATAGTAACAAAAGTATCAAGACTATAGGTTGGTACGCGTACGCTATACGGTCACAGCGGGGTGCCATAAGAGCAGCACAGTGGCGCCCTCCGGATTTTCTACTCTTTTTTGCCAAGCTGTATGTATTGTGTTCTTTATTTTAGTAGGTATGTTTCCAGTTTAAATTAATAGAACGTTAAGTATGCATATTCTGGGTACTTATAAATGAATTTTATTTTGTTTCAAAAAGTCTTCTACTTATCTGTACATCACTACAAATACATATTGTTATTTTACAAATATGTAGGTATTTCCGTATTTAGGGGATAATGGAACGATCATAGACTTGAATAAAATACATCTATTTATTATTGCACTAGTAACGCTTTCCTTTCCTAAATAATATAAAAAACCTATTTTGACGGAAACTTTAATGTCCTGGCAATTCTGATAATTGTGCGCAAATTTCAAAAAAATAATATAGACTGAAGTTTTAAAGAAACTGAAGAGCGGCAAAATCACACAACGTACAAGCTGATCGCGCACGTGAAATTGGGAATAGCGCCATCTATTTTTATCTTACCACTATGAGCGGTAGTAAGCTACCGCAAAACATGGAATGTTAAACTGAAATAAAATGATTGTTTGTAGATTATGTTAAACATGGGTTAAGAAGAAAAAACAAGAACATTGTTTGTCTCTGTCAAAAAATTCAGTAAGGTTGTAAAAAGGATTTACTAACCATTTTCTCAAACAATTTTTGAACCCTATACCTACCTTGAATTTTTTTTTATCTGTATGTAAACTATTGTTGATCCTAATTAAATCAAATCAAGTCCAAATATTTTTATTCAATAAAATCACAAGGATCACTTTGAAACGTCAATTGCATTGATAGTAATTGTTACTGATTTTTTATGGTAACACGGTAGATCTTTAGAGTCTTACCACATAAAAGTTAAACACCCGCTAAACACTGTTTATGGCAGGATTTTTTTTAAACATGCAATCAACAGTTGCTTAACTTTTTTATGGTAACAAGGTAGGATTCATTCTTCTGATCTATAATATTATTAATATGTATGCAAGTACATATTTATTTAGTTTATATATGATATTTATTTATTTACAATTATGTATGTTTGTAAGTATTTAAGGATAAGTAATTTCTTTTCTATTATTTAGTTTATTCTTTTTACACCTCGTCCAATCTTCTATTAAGCAATGATCCTCTCCATCCAAAGGTTGTCTGGAAGAGATCTGTTTGTTATGCGATAAGACTGCCCATTATGTTTACATTTATTTTGAAATCTGTTGTTTAGCTTGTTATTATTATCAGCCCACTGTGTCCCTCTGCTGGGCAAAGGCCTCCCCCCATTCTTTCCAGACACTTCTTTCAAGCACTAAGATGGTCCAGTCCGCTCGGGAATTAGTGAGCTCATTCCTCCATCTCTTCTTTGGTCTGCCACGACGTCTTAGGGCTGCGTCGGGGTTCCACTCGGTGGTGAGCTTAGCCAACTGATCACCCGACAATCGACATACGGCATAAATGACCGTAAGGTATAGGTAATAAAGAATTTTCATTCATTCATTCATGGTAGATATTTAATGTTTATTTTTGTAGGAGTACCGTAAAGCTATGACGGCGCATTACATGGCCAGCGACTGCCACTTTATAGACGTGATGGGAACCGCACAGGAACCGTTCGCAAGAGCCACGATACAGGAGATTAAGAAAAGAGGCGGGGATATAGACTTTATTGTAAGTATCATAAGGACTAAAATTATGTTTTTAGGGTTCCGGACGGTACCCTCATTGTCTCTGGCCGTCCGTCCATCCGTCTGTCACAGCTGATTATTCAGCAGCAACCACTGAACTGGCTTGAAATTTGGAATAGTTATAAATATACTGACCTAGACTAGTAAAATTATTAATTTTAATGTCCAAAAGAGCCCAAATGGTAGGGGTCAAACAGGTCATGTGGGGTAGATATATATCAGAGAAATAGATTTACTCATACACATTCCAAAACTACTTTTGGAGGTTACTCCGAATCGATTTTCATATATAAACCCGTGGTATGAAAATTTATGGTGTATAAAATCAAACTTTCTCATTTACATTATGTGTTATGCTCATGCACAAGTTATCTTGCGCAGATCCCAGCACAGAGTACTCTCGGCTGCATGGTAACACTTGTTTTGAAGTAAAACTTCTTTACGCACGCTTGCCTTGGAGAGTAAGCTGGTGAATGCGTGACGAGAGCATTACGAAAAGTGTGATCGGGCGAGGCGAACGGAAGTTGAGAGGGAGATATAAGTTGGTGAAGATAGAAATATACATACTCGTACATACAGATGGAGCTAAAGAAGTTTTACTACAGTGGTGTGGTCAAAACCACACTAATTATTTTTATGTTTCCATGACTATGTAATGTATTTTGATAAATATATTTTTTTAACTAGCCTACATTTTCCCACTGCTGGGCAAAGGCCTCCCCCAACTCCTTCCACCTATCGCGATCCTTGGCAGATTCCCACCATTCCTTCTGGAATACGCTGATGTCGTCGCGCCAACGCGTCGGGGTCGCTTTGGCGGCCACTGTCCATCCTCCGGTACCCAAGGTGTTACGATGTTGGCCCATTTCTGTGGGCCTAATATATATACGTAAACTTACGTTACTTAAATATAAAATATAAATAAACGTTTTATGTATGCTTTCAGTAATATAAAAAATGCGTTCATTTGTTCTCATTTACTAATCTATACATTTTATAATCATTCGTAAGGAGTAAGCTAGTAAAATGGCCTTAACGGAAGACCAGCGCTGGTTGTTGCAACCAGCACATGCTGAGTTAAGGGCCATATTGCAACTATACTTTGTGCATAAGTACATTTAGATTTGTTTTGTGTTATGTGCTGTTTTACTTTACTTGTTTTTCTGTGTTAAATCTGTATGTTGCAAATAAATAATATTCTATTCTATTCTATACTTCAGTCGTGCATCGGAGCAGACACACTCACGTTTTTTATTCTAAAAAAATGATAATTTCAAGCCGATAGGTTCAGTAGTTGCTGAGATAATCAGCTGTGACAGACGGACGGACAAAGTTCGTTCCAGACCCTGGGTTCCGTTTTTACCATTGGCCCGGAATCCTAAAATGGGACGGTCAGATATAGGTAAATGAACAAAAATATTCCTAATCAAATACCTACTTTGCTTCAATAAATAAATACGGGAATATTTACAGTAATGATTGAAATAAACCACGCAAGTTTTGTAATAAAGCTTTGCTTGTTTCAGGATTTGTGGAAGATAAAATGCAAGATAATTAAAGGAGTCCGCTCACATTTGTAAGATATCAATAGCCTTACCGCTGTCGCCGGGTCACGCTGTCCCTCTCAAATGTAAGGGAACGTACCCATCTAATTCTAATTGTAGGGTGGGGGGGAATACGATCTGCACTGACGTCACGCATTGGGGTGGCCCGGCCATCCTAGCCCCTTAAAGTAACGGAGCAGGACTTTGGGTTGATGGATGCAGCTTTCCAAGATCCCCGTGGATGTTGCTGTGGTGTTAGCGAATGAGGATTCGTTAAGCTCCTGCAGACCCGTCTCCAGTCTGACATCGCTTGTGGCCGCATAGTGAAGCATCACGTGCTCTCTGCCGTCTCTTCTTCCTGAAGACATGCGCGACAAAGCCCACTGCCCGTCGCGGTGACCACCCGTATGTAGTAGATGTAAAGACCCCTCCACCCCTCTAGTTTTCACGTAGTAATTCATAAATATGGTTGGAAATAATTTTGTTGCAATCAGAAATATAAAAAAATATTTGTTTGTAAAAAATATGGCGATTGCCGCGTGACGCCAACAGTGCGTGCATACGATAATTGAGTCAGTGTTGCCACCTGTGTGTTTAAAAAGCTCTAAACGCTGCGCGCCAGATTTGAAAATAGCTCGAAAAAGCGCGAAATTTCCCTAGAGGATATTGACTACGTGACGAAACCCTATCCCCTCTCCCCTACCGGCCCCGCTCCTGTGACCTGAGTGAGTATTTTGAAGACCCTCCCCTCCCCATCCCTGAACGGATCACATAGTATGGGTAAGTTCCCTAAGATATGCACTGTATGTGTGAAAAGGACGGCCTGGCTGAACGACAGGCGAACGACAGCAACTGTCCATAGGTAATAAGGGTACCGGTCTAGATATTAAAGTATTAGGGTCTTACCACAAAACAAATTAAACACTGTTTAAAAGCGTGCTTAAAAAATGCTATAATAAACTTTTTTATGTGAACAAGGTTAGTTTTTTCCTAAATTAAAATTATACTGCAGAAATTAAAAACCAAAATAAATTAAATGTTTTATTACAAAATCTTAGGTCATATTCCTTACATTCGAATCAAAACTTTACATTTAATACTCTGTTTGGTGTAATTCTGCAAAAACATAATTAATATTAGTTATAATTACTAATTGTAATGAAACAAAAACAAACCGCAAATCCATAACATTCGATGTAATTGTTTTATTCGTAAGTCTTAATAAATGTTTATTAATATTTATAAAGTATTATTATTCTATCGACCTATTTGTAGTTAAGGTACATAAATTGCTTATAACTCATTTAGGGGGCATTCATTATCTACGTGAGGTGTTCAAGGGGTGGGGGGGTCGAGTTGAACCTCGCCTAATCACACGTTGGGGAGAGGAGGGGGGGGGGGGGGGGGTCGAGCTGAATCTCACCCAATCTCACGTTGGGGGGGGGGGTCAAAAAACGCCTCATGTAATTAATGGATGCCCCTTAAGTACATAACTTAATAATCATAATTGTTATACCTAATAATCGTCCATTCTTCCTGTCACTACTTAACTTTACCTAATGTTACTGTTATTCAATTTTACAGTTTAAAATAATTATCATACAAACTTCAATAAAAACTAAATGAGGTTACTATAATTTGTATTTTCTAATATATACAGATATATCCTATTTTGTATAAGAGCCCTATAAATATATATTTGAGCTGATTTCTTGCAATAAAAAATTAAATTATTTTTTATAATTGTTTTATATTATTATTTATATTAACGAAATATTAATATTATATTAACATAAATATTAAATTAAAATAAAAAGATGAAAATAACTTATTTTAAAACTGTGACATGAGACTAGATCTGTTTGAAGATTATTAATAAAATTAAACTGCATTCTTAATGTAATGTTGTCGGTGTAAAAGAAATATTATTTTGATGGTAACTTAACCTTAAAATTCACTCCACTCCGTCAAAAATCTGTAAAAAATATATGTAACCATTTAATAAAAAAAAAACATAATATAACAAAAATAAGTAATTTTAAATAGAATTATAAAGTCATGCTCACCAAAGCAAAAATTAAAGCAAAGTTACAATATTTTAAGAGTAAATAATATAGTACCTAAAATAACATTACCCTCCTTCTGCGCAGTCGGGTAATAACTTATCACCTATAAGCACATTCTTAAGGTATTTTGCAAACAAGTAACTTTTTAACAAAAAAGATAACCGACCAATCTACCGAACAGATTTTGATGAAAATATGGGAACAATCTGAAAGTGTATTGATGCAAATAAAAATCATTTTTTCAAATCGGTTGATAAATGGGTTTAGAGGTAACAAACAATGGTCCTCCTTTTTTGAAGTCTGTTATATCACTCAAGTGCCCCAGGTAAGAAGGCTTTTAATATATATTTTTTTCTGAAGAACTAATACGCTGTTGGCCTCAGAAGCCGATGCAGATTAACTGAATAAATTCGGTAAAAAATTTAGTGCAAATGAATATCGCTAGATGGCGCGATTGTAATATTTTCTGTTATTTTTACAAAAGACCTTAAAAATTATACATACCCATATTATTTTGGTTTGCATAATAATTACTTTAAACATATTTAATACAATACAATATTTCGGTAACTATCAAGTACACACCAACAATAAAATAATAATAGCCAATTAAACTACAAAACTCTAGAAAAAGTAATAAAGAGTGTACAAATACAACTTCTTAAAATTCAGAAGGTTTTTATATGAATTAATATTTTTAACGTTTACCTTATTATTAGATTATATAAACAAATGACTACAAAAAGGAGAGAACGTAAGAGGTTGCGGGAGTTCGATTCCCTTTGGCAGACAAATCTTTACAAATTCCGCTATCAATTTCAGGTCTGATCGGTATGCTACTGATAGTTTCTTATACCCACTATAAAGCGGTTGTTTACATTTATTTTCCACTGTAGGTACATACAGGATACATAAGGTATGTCAGATTCAAATTAACAAACACATTAATTGTCCGAGCGAGCAAAGCGTCTCTGCTTCAAGTCTGGCTCAATTTGCTTTCCTCTGTCAGTTTATTGGTACCCTCTACAAGTCGTATTTTACAACCGATCTGGACGAAACTTGGTATAAGTACAGGTTTTACGATTTTATAATTTTTTTATCGTCTCGGATTTTTAAGTGGAGGGGTACTTCCTCCAAAATGAGGCAAAAAGGATATCTCCTTATGAGATCCGATTTTGATGGTTCTTTTTTATTTGAAAGGTAGCAGAATAGCTCCTCAAAATGCAGTAAATTATGAAAGTTATTAAGTAACAATAACTAAGTAGCTAAACAGGTATCGGGACTAATGTTATGTTTATCAGCACTTTAACCCTCTGAGTAATAGTATTTTTACACCCTATATAATTTTATATTTTTACATGCAGTGCAATTTAAATAATTTAGTGATTTAGAAGCGTTACAAGCATTTTGTTTTTCTAACTAAGCGTCCCTTTTAATAAGTACAAGGTGCTGCAAAATATGTATGTTTTTTACCCGAAAAGTTGATTCTTATCATTTCGTAAGTACAATTTTTATGAAAAATATTGTTAATTAAATCAAAGACATACATAGTTAAAATATTATAAATAACAAAAACCGCTTTCATATCAAAAAACCAAATTTCAAAAAGACGTGTAAAAAGTATTGTTCGTAATTGAGGACCATGCCCCTTTCCATGGTATACATATTTCGGAACACCCTGTTTAACCGAATTACAAATTATACTTAATTTTACAATAATAGTTAAGTTTAAAAATGGTTACTATAACTGGCACTTAAGTTTTATGAAGTCTATGAATATTGTAAGTTTTTATATTTAGGCTAATTGATCTAATTTTATTAAAGCTGGGAAACCAAATCATTTTTTTTATTTAATCGCTTTTAAAATTTATATACAATTATAATTTTAAATATAACCCACGAATAACCAAATAACTGCTAACAAAATCTTGTCTATGTATTAAAGTAAATTAATACATTAGCTTTTCATTTTATTATTTTTGCTGTTAAAAAACTGTTAAAATGTAGTGAACTGTTAACAAATTTTTTTTAGTTTGGTTTTATAAAACCGAAACCAAAACCGTTGGTCAATTTAAGTTATTCTAGCGTGTGCCATGATTTAGGTACACGTATATCCGATTTATGTATTAATCCTTTGTATATATTACCTTTGTAAAGACTTTCTGACAAGTAACACCGTCAGAGTTTCGTAAACCCAATACCAGATGGCGCTTAAGCAATTTAAAAGCATATATGTTTAGCTTGAAGAAAAAATTCCCTTTGCTATTTTTTTCGTAGCCCACCAATTTTAATGTAAGTATTATAATCATTCTGCCTCGGCCTATCTACATAAAGTTTGAACAATTTCTATAGAACCGAACGGTATGAGAAATACAACCGTCAAAGTTGCATTCAAAATGATACTAGATGGCGCAATTTGCTAATACTATAAAATTCCCTCAAACTAAATTACCCTACCCATTCCGGTGTATTCTAGGCATCCTGCCGTCTACTATCTACATAAACCCTGACCACTTCACCTTCGTAATTTCTCTGGGACGGCATGAAGTAAAAGTCAGGGTTGAAAAAAGTAATCACATCAAAAGTTCATAAAACCGATACTAGATAGCTCTTTTCGCTAATACTATAAAATTCCCTCAAACTATTTTAGTCTACCCATTCTGGTGTATTCTACTGATCCTGCCGTCTACTATCTACATAAACCCTGACCACTTCACCTTCGTATTTCCTCTGGGACGGCATGAAGTAGAAGTCAGGATTGGGAGAGGGTCCGCCTTCAGGCCTCGCGCCGCGCGGCAGCGAGTATGTACTGCGCTCCGGACGGACAGAATATCTGAGAAATATTAAAATCTTTGTTGAGTTATCTTTGTTACTTATATAAGAACGAATATTTTTATTCACGTGTTTGACGCAAACACGCAATCTTAATAAAATTAGATAAAGTCATTCTAATTTGATCTTTAGCTTAACAAAATAAGACCGTTCATATTTTACACAGTTTTAGTTAGTCAGCGTGAAGAACAGAATCGCCACCATTAAATGTATTTTTGTTAAAACTTTTAAAGTACGTGTGCAACTTAATAATACGATATTTTACATTAGTTTAGATTATTTTTTAAGGTTGATATTTTATAACCCCCCAACGCAAAAAGAAGCATGTTATAAGATTGTCTGGAAGAAATCGCTTCTGAGCGATAAGACCGCCCATTGTACGTGTTGCTAAAAGGTGTAATAAATGACTGTACATGTTGGCATGTATATATTTAACAACAATTATTGTATCTGTAACGTTTTTTAAGTAATAAAATTTGTACATCTTTGAAATTAAACAATTCACAGTATTTTTGTTTTCAAATAATAAATCAAAAATAATTTTACTATACTTTGAGCAAAGAAAAAGTGCAAAAAGTGTTATAATCGTTCGACCGTGACAGGACTCGAACCTGCAATCTTCGGATCCGAAGTCCGACGCCTTATCCATTAGGCCACACGGTCACTTAGAGTGTCGTGCGAAATTACGCATCGTTTCCTTTTACGAACGCGTCAGCAAATAGCAAATATTTTAGTATAATTTTAATAAGTTAGTCCCTAAGGTATAATATTTTATATAGAATTAAATTTTAACATCTTGTTCTTTTCTTTTACTTATATATACATATATATACACTTATACTAGCCGCCCGCCCGCGGCTTTGCGCACATGGTTTGTCCATAAAAACATTACCCTCCTTCTGCGCAGTCTGGTAAAAAGTAGCCTATGTTATAAATAAATATGTTATATTTATGTAATAAATTAATATTTTGAAAAAGAAGTTTTTCTTCAGTCGTGTGGTCTAAAAGCACACGTTTTTTTTATGTAGAAACCGTCCCTAGCTTAATTAGCCGTTCAATTCAGCCTAACCTGAGTGATATTCAGCCGTAGCGTTTGTTACAACATTTAAATTCTAGTTGGCAGGGGGAGTCTGCACTCTTACTTTTCATACATAATCTTTTTTATTTATTAAGATAAAAAACCTCACGACCTACTGCCATACGGTGTGTCTGTGTAGGTATTAAGTATGCACCTCAAACGTTATTTGAGGAATCTAGTTGTACAGCGCTGTTTAGTAAAGAGGCTAGGCTGTTGATTGAACGGCTAATTAAGCTAGTTGGCTGCGACTTATATATAATAACTGAAGTACTATAGAACTTACCCATATTGTCCTTGATGCTGGCCCTGAGCGCGCGGCCGCTGCAAGCTCCTCGTCTCGTGGTAGTACTGCGCCGCACTGTTAGAATGCTTTGGTGTCATCCTCCCCGTCGTCCCATTACCATTGACCCTGCGATCAGGCGACCTGTGCCCGGGCGACCTATGCCCGGGCGATCTATGCCCGTTCTGCGCCATTCTATGCCCGTTCTGGGTCATTTCTTGGGTCATATGCCCGTTTTTCGGGCCGGGGTTGCTGTTGGGTCGTGGTGGGGGTGGGTCGGTGGGGCGGAGGGGGACGGAGTTGGGGCGGTATCGTGGGGGGGCGGTGGACATCGTGCTGTTGTATTTGTCGTCGTTTTCGAATGGTTCGAACGCGTAGTTTGTGTTCGCTGAGTAGTCTTTCCAAGCTGCGTTCGGGATTAGTTGTTCCTGGAATTAGATAAATTAAGTTTTATAATGGTAAACCGACGGTAAAATTGACGTTTCAAATTGATCAAAGAATTAAAGGATCAATTTGAAACGTCAATTTCGTCAATTCATCATCATCATCATCACTATATCAGCCGTAGGACGTCCACTGCTGGACAAAGGCCTCCCTCATTGATCTCCAGGAACTGCGGTTGGAAGCGGCCTACATCCAACGCCGACCTGCGGTTCTTACCAAGTCGTCTGCCCATCTTGTAGGTGGACGTCCTACGCTGCGCTTGCCGGTTCGTGGCCTCCATTCGAGAACTTTCCGGCCCCATCGGCCATCTGTTCTGCGCGCTATATGGCCTGCCCATTGCCACTTCAACGTGCTAATCCGTCGGGCTATGTCGGTGACTTGAGTTCTCCTACGTATCTCCTCATTTCTGAATCGATCCCGTAGAGAAACCCCGAGCATAGCCCTCTCCATAGCTCGTTGAGCGACTCTGAGCTTATTCATAAGGCCAATAGTGAAGGACCATGTCTCGGTTCCATATGTCATCACTGGTAACACACACTGATTGAAGACTTTCGTCTTAAGGCACTGAGGTATGTTGGACGAAAAGACGTTGCGAAGTTTCCCAAACGCTGCCCATCCGAGTTGGATTCGACGATTGACCTCTTTCTCGAAGTTGGACCTACCTAATTGGACTGTTTGTCCTAGGTATACATACGCGTCGACAACTTCAAGAGCCGAGTTCTCAACCATAACTGGGGCAGGCACGACAATTAATTAATTCTTTATTGTACACAAATAGATTACAGACAAAAACAGCTTAAAAAATGTACAAAGGTGAGCTTAACTCTAATAAGAGTTTTCGTCCAGCAAACCTTTGAAGATAGAGATAGTTAATTGTCCTCGTAGATTTAATGAATAAATTAATATTAAATAAATATTGTTGGACATTTTACACAGTGATATCTAGCTACAAACTAAACAGAGCTTGTACTATGGGAATCAGATAACTGATAGAATACTATGATACGGTTTTTTTCAGGTTTCAGGTTCAGGTTTAAGATATTTATTCTCATAAGAATTTACAATTCACTTAAATGAGAACTTATTAAAACAAAAAACTTTGACAAATATAATAATCGCATACGCGAGCGTGCTACATTATCACTCAAAATAAACATGTATACATATTTTTTTTTGTAAATACATACTTATAATATATATAAAAACATTCAGACCCGGAACAAATATATGTACCCTTTGTCTTGACCGTCCTCCTGCTCTTATACAGCGTACATCCAGCTTGTAACAGCGCTACCAGTATAAGGAAGCGACACACTCTACTACGACTTGACCTTTCACCTTTGTCCTTTGGCCTCACCATTGTCTTGACCGTTCCCCTGCTCTTATACAGCGTATATCCTGCTTGTAACAGCGGCACCAGTGTAAGGAAGCGACACACTCTACTACGACTTGACCTTTCACCTTTGTCCTTTGGCCTCACCTTTGTCTTGACCGTTCCTCTGCTCTTATACAGCGTACATCCAGCTTGTAACAGCGTCACCAGTATAAGGAAGCGACACACTCTACTACGACTTGACCTTTCACCTATGACCTTTGGCCTCACCTTTGTCTTGACCGTCCCCCTGCTCTTATACAGCGTACAGCCAGCTTGTAACAGCGCCACCAGTATAAGGGCGGCGACACACCCGACCACGACGTAAAGCTTAGTCTCGGCGAGACCGAAGAATGTACGCGCGTTGCCCTCAGGCTCTTCTAAGGGACGTTCCGATATCACTGAAAAGAATATCACGAATGTTTTAGACCAAGCTATAAGTTTAAAAACTAAAACCCGATTACGTAATACCTACTTTTTTTTTAAACTAAATAGATCTTCGTTTGACCACAATCTCACCTGATGGTAAGCGATGATGTGGTCTAAGATGAAGCACCTATATCGATGGTAGCCTGTGTCACCCGCACCATCATGACGAATCGATTGACACGATAAAAAAAACGAGCACACGAAAGTTAAAGCAATTTCAAAATCCGCGCGTTTTAAATTCTCGTTGACGTTCGGTTCGGTCGCAGTCATGACCTCACTTCCACTCGCTCGCTCGTAGGTGGTACCCCCCCCCCCCCCCCCCCCCCCCACCCCTATAATTAGATTCATTTATTGATTCAAAAAATAATTTTATTACCCAAAAATTAATATATCTGTACATAGGCGAACTTAATGCTAGTGAGCATTCTCTTCCAGTTAACCTTTGCAAAATGTGAAAAATATATTTTGTAGGTAGGGCACGACAAGTAGCAGGAAAAGATTAAGAAAGAAACATTTTTAATACTACCTACCCAAACCCAAACATCAAATATACTGTAGCCTCTCAGCTTAGTTGTAATTAGTCTATTTTATTTATTTTTAACTAACATTTGTAATATATTTTGCCATCATCATCATCATCAGCCGGAAGACGTCCACTGCTGAACATAGGCCTCCCCCTTAGATCGCCAGAACGAGCGGTTGGTAGCCGTTTGCGGCCAACGGCTCCCCGCGATTCTTACTAGATCGTCGGTCCACCTTGTGGGGGGCCGGCCTACGCTGCGTCTTCCAGTCCGTGGTCTCCACTCGAGAACCTTAGAACGAATTTTTGACATACCAATATTATAAAATGTAATGAAATGGACTAGGACTGGGTGGGCCACGTTGGCCGAATGTACACCGAGAAATGGGGCCATATTGTAACACCATGGACGCTTGAAGACGGAAGGCGACGTCGGGGTCGGCCGAGAAAGCGTTGGCGGGACGATTTCGACACCTTCCAAAGAGGATGGTAGGAGATATCGACGGATAGGGATGCTTGGAGGGATTTGGGGAAGACCTTTGCCCAGCAGTGGGACGAGATAGGTAAGTATAAAAAAATGGTGAATAAATGAATACTGAATATTACACATTATTAAACACTCGTTGATATAATTTGTATAGTTTACTTACATCCCTGAGGTTCGAAAACCAAAAACTCCGGATCCACGTTCAAATTGCCGACTTTTCCTTGCGCCAGCGTGTCTTTCACCACCCGCTGCCATTTCTCCATGTCGTCTACCGTCTCGTTCCTCGCGTCTAGGGACCTTGCGCTGGAGCCTTCGATGGTGTTAGAGTCAATGGATTTGAGAGTCAGCTCGGCAATGATCGCTTTAGTTTCATTCCTAGAAAGAAAACAAGTTAATGTAAAGAGTTGAAACAAAGCAGTTGCGTTAATATACTATGCAAAGCTTCACGATCTCATTTATAGTACGTGTTTAATGAAAACGGGTTTATTGTATGTTTTAAACATGACTTTGGAATTACTTTCTATAGAGAAAATTTTAGGCAACCGTGTTTTCGCTTATATCCACTTAAACATATATTATACTAGCTGACCAATCCGCAGCTTCGCACGCGTAGTTTTTCAATAAAAACATTACCCTCCTTTGCGCAGTTGGATAAAAATTAGCCTGTGTTATTCAGGGTTATTGTAACTTTCCAATGGTGAAAGAATTTTTGAAATCGGTCCAGTAGTTTTTGAGTTTATTCATTACAAACATACACACAAAAATACATATATATATACTAATCTTTCCTCTTTATAATATTAGTATAGATTACATACTAAATGATGTTGTATTACTGATAAAAATGTAGGATCATAATGAAGCTATGAGGTAGTATGGGCCCTTAATGTCAATTTTTTTTTCTGAAGGAAATCGATCGCACTTTTGGCATGCAGGTTTGAAGGCAACTAGCGCAAGGGCACCAGTTACGTACAAGCCTCAGTTTGTGCTGTTGCCAGGATGGGGATAGGAGAGAAACGCCCAGGAACATGTCTATACCTTGTGCAGCGGCAACTGAAGGGACTCGTCGACCTCGCCGGCGAGGTCGATGTTTCTGTGAAGTGCTCTGTCGAGAGTAGATGACTCATAAGCAGGATCACCGATAACGTGTCTCAGTCTACGACGGGATTGTTAATGAGATTTCAAATAATTCATTGATTGAAAATTTTATATTTGCTAAAAAATACATATACGGTACATAGGTGAACTTAATGCTAGCAAGCATTCTCTTCCAGGTAACCTTTGCGTAGTGTTGAAAAAATATTCTGTAGGTAGTGCACGACAAGTAGCAAGAACAATTGGCTAATATACAGTACATAGGTGAACTTAATGCTAGCAAGCATTCTCTTCCAGTTAACCTTTGCGTAGTGTTGAAACATATTCTGTAGGTAGTGCACGACAAGTAGCAAGAACAATTGGCTAATAATTGGGGCCGACGGGGTTATAAAACGTGGGGCAAGCGACGATGATATTGTTATCTCGCTCGCTCTTGCTTTACGGGAGCCGTTAGTGATGTGCCGAGTACCTATCGATAACATTAATTACTAATAATTTTATTGAAATGTAAACATGTCTATTGGTTGGCCCCGACTGCCACGAGACTTTGCGTATACTATAGATACTTACTGCATAAACCCGTTGACCATCAGTCCGTGGTAGCCCTTGTTCCCTCTGATCTCCGCGGCCAAGTTCTCCACCACTCGCGTGCTTAACTCCTCGTAATCTTTACTACCAACTGCCGGTGGCTTGAAACTGTCTGCTAAACCTGAATAGAAGATTAAAATTTATTATCAGTATCAGCCATAGTACGTCCAATTCTGAATATAGATCTCTTCTATAGATATTCAGAGCGATCGATTTTTTGCTGCCTTCACCCAACGGCTCCCAGCACGGACGTAGCCATAGGGGAGGTTGGGTATTATTACATTAATATTTTATGCAAACATTTTTATCGCTTGTTGATAAGGTTTATGACCGACAGTTATTTTTTCATTTTTTTTTGTACTAGGTACGTGTTTTGTTATGTACGACATTAAATGAAAACACAGCTAGAGCTTATGGCTATTATTATTTTAAAATAGGTTTTTTTCAAACTCATTGCGATAGTAAATTATCAAACAACCTTTTTATCAGGTCTTACAATAGCAATGAAACAGCCTGTATAAAATAGGTAAATAAATCATATTCATTCATCATGTAAGTAGGCACCTGTTAAACTAGCGGCATCGTAGCAAAGACGCCGCGCCACCGATTTACGTAAAAAACTGTTTATTGCAAATGTATCGATTCTATAAATATTCTAATATTAATAATAATAATTCCGATAAATATTCTAGCTAACTGTATTAAGGGGGCACCGGAGTTACAATCGCACATACCGCACGCACCAAGATCATTTCTAATTGGAGCATATTTCTACCTTAATAAGGTATTATTTTAATTTTAATAGTATTTATCTAGGTTCCCAACCATACATTACATCAAAATACTTACCTAAAATGAAATAGAAGCGTATCGCATTCTGCATGTTTTTACGTCATAAAAGACCTGTTTTCAACCTAATTGTTTCGTATTAAAAACAACAATAGCTTACGTATGCTAGTCATGGGAATATAGATTATATCGTCTAGTTACAGAATAACAACACAATGAGAAAAATACAACAAGTTTTCAGTCATCATTTTTGGTATTACGGAACACGGTCAAAATCTAATCAAATTTAGAATCGTTCTATTGGCTAAACTTCGTCACTAAACAGGGATAGCGATATTCAGGCCGAAGTTTTTGACGTGGCCGAATTGAAGTTGCGCTCAGTGTTCGCCGGTGCGTTATACCCATCTCTAAAATCAGTTAATACGATTCCGTATGTGTGTTTTAAATAAATGTCGTACATAACAAAACACGTAGTATATTGTTTTATTTTCTTAACTCCTCTCCCCCGATACTAAAACCTGGCTACGCCACTTCAGCTTTGCTAATCCTTTGTGCTTTGTCGGTGACTTTGGTTCGTCTCCTCATTTCTGATTGGATCCCGTAGAGAAACAGCAAGCATAACCCTCTCCGTAACACGCTGAGCGACCGCGATCCGACCTTTGAAGCCTATAGTGACATACCGCGTTTCTACATATATGCCATATGACATCACTAGCAACACACAATCTCCTTCCTATAATACTATTATAATAATTGATTATTTAATATAGTGACCTGTTATCCGGATCAGCATTGTGTATGATGAGAGGCCAGGCACCACTGGCTCTATCGCCAGTTCTTCTTCAGTCGGCTCTGTGGAAATAAAACATTTTTAAATCTGTGCTAAATACTACCAACATAATGATAGATACAATCGTAAATAAAGTTGATTTGTTTTACACAGAGCGCGTTAGGTCGGCTCCATTTAAAAAACCGGCCAAGTGCGAGTCGGGCTCGCGCACGAAGGGTTCCGTACCATTATCTATAAAAACAGCAAAAAAATCATGTCTTTTGTATGGGAGCCCCACTAAAATATTTATTTTATTCAATAGCACAATTTTATTTATTTACCTTATTTGAGGTTGGTGCTGATTAAGCTAGTCCTAGAGGAAAATAAGAGAGGAGAGAAAGAAGAGAAGAGAATAGAAATTAGAAAAGAGGAAAGAGGACTTAGAAATTGTATGAGCGCCCATACAACTCAGAGAACTATCTTAATTGGCGTCAACTATGAATGTATGGGGACAGCCTTTAATTTTAAATTTTTTTTATTTTTTGGAATTTTTCCTTTATTTCTGCTGTAAAGACCTTGCTTTTTGCCAAATTTCGTGATTCTAGGTCAACGGGAACTACCATATAGGTTTTCGACCCAAAACCTTACTTCCGGTTGACCTAGAATTGTCAATTTTGGTTAAAAGCAAGACAGCACAAGTAAAGGGAAAATTGTGATAAATAAAACAAGTTGAAAATTAAGGAAAATTTTAGTACTTAGAAGTTTTCGCGAAAACCTTGATTATTATACACCTAATAGGGACTATAGACCTCAGTATCTGGTATAAATTTCAACTTGCTAGGTCCACCCGTTCCTGAGAAAATCGGTGGTGACACACGGACAGACAGACGGACAGACGGACAAGAGAGACAAGATCCGTCTAATAAGGGTTTTTTACCTTTTGACGTACGGAACCCTAAAAAGAAGTGAAATTAAAAAAGCAACTTTATTTCAATGACCCAAAACTTTTATAAACGCGATAAAAATGTACCCGAGCCGGTCTGTGTGGACCACAGGTGTGGACACTTAGGGTGTCTAGTACGACTTAAGAACGCAAAAAAATGTACTAACCTGGCCCACAAGGCTTTATACAGACTCTCTCCTCGGTAACCACCGGCGTCTGCAAATGTTTCCCTGTCCGCTTGTTGACTGGATCGTAATCGCCGCCTTGGACAATGAACATCATGTACCAACACTGCGAGTCCGTGAAGCCTAGATCCTGAAATTAAACATATTTAAGAAGTTAGCATGTCATTATTTAACATTGGGTTTTCAGAGGTTTTCTCTTTTTAATGGCAGTTCTTCCACCCTGATTTGCCGATAAAAACATAACTCTCCTACGCAGTCGGGTAATAATTAGCTCCGGTCATAATCAATCTATATACCAAATTTCTCCGAAATCGGTTCAGCCGGTTAGTCATGAAAACGTAACAAACAAAAAGACTGACTGTTCGAATTTTTTCGATTCTTTAATCTCCAATCAATACAAACGAACCTTCTGATCTCCAGTATTCCTCTTAAGCTCAAACAAACCTTTGGATTCCTAATTTAACTTTTTGGACTTGAAACCTAGAGATTTAAGACTTTAGATCACTCACTTTTTCAACGCTCAACTAACATTTTGATCACCAGACCAACTTTGATCCTTAAACTAACCTTCTGATCTCCAGTATTCCTCTTCCTCACAAAGCTCAAGGTGGTCACTCCGTCGATTAAACTGCCCGTCTCCTTAGTGATATCTTGCCTAGGGTCGACTCTCGGGGCCGAGTACCCTGTGACCCAGCTGTCCATGATGAAAGGGCGACCGGAGCGGGCGTCTACCCAGCCGATGATGGCGTCGGTTTGAGACTGGAAATAGAACAGGTTTCAGATATTTTACAGACTGGCTTTTCTTCAGGTGTTTTTGTGATTTGTCCAAGGCATTTGATTGCGTAGACCATGACACATTGATCAGGAAACTACACCATTATGGCATTAGAAACGTTGCTCTAGACTTTCTCACTTCTTATTTAAGTGGCAGAGTGCAAAGAGTTGACGTGAATGGGAAGCGTTCTCCGGGGTCTCTGGTTAAAATGGGTGTACCACAGAGATCAATTCTGGGACCATTTTTGTTTTTAGTATATATTTATGATCTTCCCCATCATGAGGTTGTATTGTTTGCAGATGACACGTCACTTTTATTTGAATTAAAGCGACGACAAACCGATTTTGACGATGTAAACAATGCAATCTTTAAGGTCGTAAAATGGTTCAATGTAAACAATTTACTTCTAAATGAAAAGAAAACAAAGTATATTAGATTTACACTACCTAATGTTACACAAGTTAAAGCAGATATAAAAATCAAAGACGAGGAGTTGGCTCTTGTGGACACTACCGTACTCTTAGGTATAACCCTAGATAATAAGCTTCAATGGGGCCCTCACATTGATAAATTGTCGAAGAGACTTAGTTCTGCGGCATACGCAGTAAATAAGATCCGTCTTTTTACGCACGTAGACACAGCTAGACTAGTTTACTTCAGCTACTTCCACAGCATTATGTCATACGGTATACTGCTGTGGGGGAGTGCTGCAGATATAAACACCGTTTTTGTGCTGCAGAAGAGGGCTGTTCGTGCAATTTATAATATGGGCCCCAGAGAATCATTACGCAATAAAGAAATAAATATTATGACATTCCCTTGTCAATACATCTATGAAAATCTGACGTATGTTCACAAAAATATTAATTTGCTTAAGAAAACTAGCGATAATCATAATTTTAATACTAGAAATAAAGATAAACTCGCTGTTGCCCCTTGTAGACTCCATAAAGTTAGTAAAGCGTTTAACAGGCAAGGTGGTCGCTTTTATAACAAACTCCCAAGTGATGTACAAAAATTGACAATTAACAAATTTAAAAACGCAATTAAACAAATTTAAAAAAGCCTACTACTAAATATCGGATTATTTAGATGATAGAGAAGCTTGGGATTGAAATTGCTCCAACTCGTTCAAAATGTTACAATTTAGACGTAATTTATTTTCTGTATTGTAATGTATTCTAAAAGTAACACATAGAAAACTGTTTATCTTACTTTTGCAAATCACTTGCAGACTCACTTGTAGACAATAGAAATATTTGTACCATCGTGTTTCTACTCTCTACTCTAAAATGTGATTTTAATATATTTTTCCATAAAGATAATTTATCTAGGGTGGTAATGCTAGCCTGACTAAGGACTATCACAAATATTTACGTTCAAACGGCTGTACTCTACCAATATTACATTATCTAGAAGTCAGAATCTTGCCAAACAATACTAGAGTGTATGGAATCATCCTTTTTTGTAACAAACTTTTATAAAATTCATAATCAGAACCGCAAGCAGATTCAAATGAGTCCAAACATTAGTTTCGTTATTTTGTTACAGAGTTCCCATGGCTACCTTCCAGCTCCATCTTCAGATCAGCTCCTTGTCATAATAATATTGCATTATCATCCGATTTACATCTGCATGCAAAATTTTAGCTCAATTGGAAGCCGGAAAGTGGGTCCAATTTAAGTTGCAAGATTTGATTACAGACAGACTCCGGGACAGGTATAACTAAATTAATGCTTGTAAAAGACTCACCATCTTGTTATTATCACTGAAACCAATCCCGGTCCAATGTTTACTCTGCTTGGTAGTGATCGTGAACCGCACGGAATCCTTCCCCCTCTTCTGTCCCAAATACTCCCAGGTAGCGCGGTACTCGCAAGTGTTGTTGCCGACGTCACAGTTAGTGGGGTGCTTCCATTCGCCCCCACATTTGTCTTTAAGGGGCAACACTCCGCCGGTGAGGGAGGATTTTTTTTCTTCTGAGAAGAGAAAGAATATAATAAGAAAAGTGGCCTTTATAAAAATCGTCTAAAAAATTTACTTTGGCACTATTTTTGAAGATAGGTAGGTACAAAAACACTGTTTGCTGTAAGCACAATTGTATTGTTTTTAAAGGGTTTCGTCAATTAGGAATAAATAAAATATTAATATTAGATCTATTATGTGAAAATCCAACAATAATACGTGGAGCTCGCAATAACCTTGACCATGGTGTTTGACCAAGTCAAATCCCCTACTATTCCTGTCTCGAGTCCCGAATGGGGAAGAGCTGTTACTCAGTGGTCGATAGATGGCGCTATATGGAAATAAGCAAGGAGAAACAGTCTTACTAAAGAAGTTGATGCTAGTAACTCCTCTCTGGTCCCCCATGTCTATGGTATTTGACCTCGTCTCCTCCGTAGAAGTCTCCTATTACTACTATGGCTTCTATCCACTCATAAACAGTCCAATGTGAAAGAGTTGTTGCTCTGTTAGCAATAGATGGCGCTATAACCTAATTAACAATATTACCAAAGAAGTTGATGCTAGTAACTCCTCTCTGGTCTCCATGGCCATGGTATTTGACCTCGTCTTGTCTGTAGAAGTCTCCAACAGCTGCTGTTCCTTTCTCCAGTCCCGAAGGGGGAGAGTGTACGTATTTTCCGGGTTCTTGACCGCGTGCCCAGATCACGTGCATTAGATCGTCTACTAGCGAGTGGTCGGTTGGTTCTTTGGCCTGAAATAAAATAATTGTGAATTAAGATTCTTGTAATTTATAGTTCTGAGTTGTTGGGCTACGAAAGGGACGGATAAAAGACGAGTGCACGCGGCGGAAATGCGAATGTTGAGATGGATGTGTGGGGTAACGAGAATGGATAAGAAAAGGAATGAGTATATTAGAGGAAGTTTGAAAGTAGTGCCAGTGATAGAAAAGTTAAGAAGTAATAGGCTAGCGTGTTATGGGAATGGCATGCCGAGGGAAGAAAATCATGTGACTAAAAGAGTGTTAGATATGAGTGTGGATGAATATAAAAGTAGAGGAAGGCCGATAACGAGATGTATGGACTGTGTGAAGAATGATATGGGTAGGAAAGAAGTGACAACGGAGATAACGGCTGATAGAGAGGTATGGAAGAAAAATTAATAGTATAGAGTGGCATTCTGAACTTCGGAAGTAAAAGCTCTGCAAGTTGATATTGCGATGGAACCTTGTCACAATAACAGCTGCGTGACGTCATCCGTCGCAAAAAAGTACAGATAGCAAAAAAATGTAATAAGAAGTAAATAAACTAGGGTTATGGGTTTATTTGTATTTAAACCAGGTTGTTATGTAAAAAAAAATATGTTTATTTAAAATCTTAGCCTATTTCTTCAATCCCACTCATATTGTCTTCCGAATCAGAACTACTTCCTGTGTCAGTTGTTTCAGATTCACTGTCGTCTGCCGCATTTATGATAAATAACTCGTCAGTTATTCTATCTTTGTTCCAATATTCCTCTTCAAGCCTTTTAACGTGGTTTACTTCTTTTCGCCCGTCATCTGGAGTTATTGATGCCAACGCCTCCAACGTCAGAGATTCAATTCGACTCTCTAACTGCTCCACATTCTTTTCTGACACCCTCATTTTGACTAGGTTCCAGATGTACTCAATAGGGTTGAGGTCGGAGTTGTACGGTGGCAATCTAACGGCCATTGTCAGCTAATAACTTGTCGATTTTATAATTTTTCGGCGGTTTGTGTTGTTTAATAAATAGATATAGTTTTGGTTTTGTACTCTCGCTGGGAAATTCAATGTTGTGAGCTTGTAGCCACTCAACCATCACCAGTTTTCTATTATTCATTTTTGGTGGCTTATTCTCTTCCTTACTGTGATAAGGGGCGTTGTCCATCACAATTATGGAGTTGCGTGGTATATTGGGTAGTAATTTTTCTGTAAGCCACTTTGTAAAATTCTCCGCATTCATTTGGTCGTGATAATCCCCCGTTTTGGTGTTTGCCTTAAACATTAAAAGGGCATTGTCAACAAAGCCAGTCTCGCTTCCCGCGTGAACTTATTATCCATCGGCAGCCGGGGCTGTCGTTCCGTCTCACTCCTACATCGGTTGCTGTTTGCCAACATTTTTTTACTGTGTAGTGTATCCACGTTTCGTCGAGATAAATAACGGGTCTTTCGGTAGCACCAAGCGAGTCATTTTGTTTTATACGGCGTAAATATTTAGCCTTCCATGCTTTTATTTGGGGTCTTTCAGTTAGAACCAGTCTTTTTTGGTAATATCGTTTAAATTGGTAGCCTAAATCACTTTTAATTATTTTTCTTAATGTAGTTTCGCTACCAGTATAATTAAGGTCTACTTTTGCAGCCGCCAAGATTTTGCGTATTGTAGGAATTTCTTTTCTCACCGTATACATTGAATGAATGATATTTCTTAATGCTGTTAGTGAAAATCCGTCGTAATATTCTTTCCTTTGCCTTTTTGCTTTGGTAGGAGTTCTCATTTTGCTGCCACTTGCTGTTGCTGACTCATGCTCTCGTCGTAATTTCGTCACAGTATGTTTTGCAACGCCTGTGGCACAAGCCACACGTTCCGTGACTTTGGTAGAATTTTGCAAAATATTCAAGATGTCTATTACTAGTTGCTTCGATATTAAAATGTCCCCAGTAGTGTTCGAAGCACTTTTTAAGGTACGGTTTATATTTTGGATAACTAACTTAAGAGTCTTCTTTCTCTTTTACAAAATAATTGTCCACTTTAATTATCATTTCACGAGCACGACTGTTAATTAATTTCTTACTCATTTTAACGGGTAACAGGTAACAAAACTCAAAAATAACTATAAAACAGGATAACAAAAACAAAAAGCGTAACAAGTACTCGATGCGCGTAAGCACGTAAGCGCGGGCTGACCTTGCGAACGGTACTGACATGACGGTTCGACGTCGACTACGTCACCAAGATGGCCGCCAATCGCAATATGAACTTGCGGGGATAATAATGACCGATACCGAAAAACAATTATTCAATAAAATTGTTTAGTAATTTTGAAAGTGTGTATTCAACTGTGACTTACGTTGATTTTCTTTCTAAACATAATAGTCGTGACGCCATTCTCTTCAAATCCACCAGCAGCCGTCAGGTCATCATGTCCACCCCAGAAAGAGTCCACACGTGGTGTCGACCTAAAATACAAGAACGATAAACTCAGTCTCAAATTGATAGGACTTATAGGAATAAAATACCAGTGCACAGAGGTCGAAATTAGACCGTAATTATTTTCTTTTTAGCTGAATTTTAGCATTGTCCTATCCCAAATCTAACGCTCTACCGTGCGTGCAATAAGCTTAAAAGGTTTAAGTTTTCTCTTCACGTACTTATTTATAAATAGATAACCATCATCATCATAATATCAGCCATGAGACATCCACTTCTGAATATATGCCTCCCCAATAGATATCTAGAGCGACCGATCTTGTGCGCCCTGCACTAAACGGCTCCCAGCAACCTTATCAGGTCGTCTTTACATCTTGGTGGGGGGTGTCCTATGCTGCGCTTTCCAGTGCGTGGTCTCCACTCGAGAACCTATTTACCCCAACGGCCGTCAGTTCTTCAAGCTATGTGCCCCACCTACTGTCACTTCAGCTTGCTAATTCTCTGGAATTTGGTTTGTCTAAGGATCTCCTTATTTTTCCATGAAATAATAATATAAATATATATAGCTGGATATTTCACATAGCGCTATCTAGGCCCAAACTACGCTGAGCTTGTATTATGGGAACCAGATAACTGATAGAATACTTATATACTATTTTTTATGTAAATACATATTTATAATATATAGAAAAACATATATACCCGAAACAAATATCTGTAGATCATGCAAACATTTGTCCTGCGTCTTAGCCGGCTATTCGAACACTGCGCCACGGAGGTCCTCATAATAATAACCCCATGAAATATTAACAAGTTATCTATATAACTCTTTATTGTTACACCCAAATTGAAAATTCCTAACTAGTAAACTTAAACAAATACGGTACAATGGATGGCCTTATTGCTTAAAGCGATCTCTTCCAGGCAACCTTTAATACGCTGTAGTATATATATTTACCTGTCTCTTGTATAATAGTCCAGAACACGATGGTAGTTCCCTCGAGCAGTTCCAATGACGATGTCAGTACAATCCATAGGATTAAAGTCAAATTTAGGCACGTACTCGTGGTTTGGGAAGAAGCCTGAAATATTATGAATACAATTATAAGAAACACACAAGTTTTAACGCCTCGCCCTTTTCAGAGTATGCAAAGGGACCTTCAATTAAGTTGTCGGTAGTTCATAGACATTCAACATAATGTCATATACATATACCTGAGCACAAAATAAGAAGAGACAGAATTAAAGCTTAGTAGAATGAGCGAAAACATTTTTACCGCCTCTAGTGTTCACAATCGGTCAAACAATGAACGATTTAAACGAATTTATGAGACATGATCCTGACTGGTCGTCATAATATGCAGGTCTCTCCTATTTCAGGTCACCATAACTACTACTAAAGTAGAACTAAGAATGAAATGATATGACAAAGAAAAAGACGAAACAAGAGACCCAAACAAAAATATGTGACACATTATTTAGACGTAAAAGTTTTTTTTTAATCTCTGGTAAGAAAATATATTATGACTAACCAGAGTAAAATCAGAAATCCTTACGACTATAATAAGTCAAAAGTAAAAGGTTTTAAAGGAAAAGTAAGGGTTTCTCAATAAAACAATACTACCTAATATTATTTATAATATTTGTTCAATTGTTCCGTTTGGACCAATAGACACACATAACAAGGAAAAAATAGAATAATTATTAAGAGAAGTTTAAAGAAGAAGAAGAGAAAAGAAGAAGGAATTTGCATTATATGGAGGCGAAATACGGTTAACATTAAAAATAACAGAGATTTTCGAGAGCAGAGTAAGTAACACAGATGAATAAAGACGATATTTTACAAAGAGGAAAATGGATTAAGGATGCATGTTTTATGCGGACAAAAACTGGTTGAATTGAAATAAGGAACAAAGTACACAGAAGAATCTAAACAATGTTAACGAAAAGAAGTAAGAAATAGGTGTCTAAAGATGGGTCAAATAAAAGAGAAATAGGGGGCAATTTTTTGGCACAAGCTAATCTAAATTTAGGCACTAAAATGTCCTTTTCTGTTATATACAGATAAAAAATTACCTTTGTCAATTTATGACTGGCAAACCTAAATATAGTTTAATTTGAGATAACAGAATTGCCCCATACGCCCATAACACGGTTACAGTAAAGAATAGTAAAAAAAAGTGTCACTCCGGGAGCGCCGACAGAAGTGAAAAATTCTGCGCTCAATGTATTCAAAATTTAAAAGAAGACTACACTACAGATACTTATATACAGAGGTGTCGGTAACTGTAACAGTGTCGCGAGTTCAATGGTTTTTCCCATTTCAAAAAATGCCCAAAGCGCCTAAAGAAGATTTCACTTCAAAAAATTTGGATGTTGCAAAATGATCATGATGTAGCATAAATATGAAAATTTACTAAGAAAGTTGCACAAACTAAAAAAAAAATATTGATTAAAACGGGTATTTATCGCGTATGTACCTTTTTTATTTGTTATCCCGACGTTTCGGCTGTGTTGCAACAGTCATGGTCTCGGGCTGGTTGATAATACTCGTTTCAATCAATAATTATGTACAGTAATCGCGAATGTTTGAAAAATACTAAAAAATAAATATTGGATGTCGCATAAACATGAAAATTAACTAAGAAAGTTGTCTTATGCCCCCCCCCCCCCCCCCCCCCCCCCACAAACTAAAAGAAATTCAAATTATACCTATATACAGAGGTGTCGTCGCGAATTCAATGGTTTTTTTCTTATATCAAAAATGCCCAACGCGCCTAAAGAAGTTTTCACTTATAAATAACACTAAAAACAAAATAACACATAGCGGTACATCCACTAACGCTCATTCCTTCTGACTTTTCCTGTCGTTCAAACTGTACAGAAACTCATAACAATGTTCCGAGTAAGGGCCAGCGCTGGCTGACGGCATGGCATGGCAAAGGATTTTTGTACGCGGAAATGATTTTGAATCTTAATTTAACACAATTAGCGCTCACATTTCGGAATGTCATGGTATGCCACAGCCTGCCGCTGCATTCAGCTGCATCACCCGGTCTCCGTGTGATATAGACGGAGTGTGAGTGCTCTGGTCGTTAATATAAGATTCAAAATCATTTCACGTTCAAAAATCCTATGCCATGCCATGCCATCAGTAATCGCCGGCCCTAATACCGTCATTCCTCTTCGCTGGAATGGAAATACACTTGCGTTTATTTTATTCGCAAGTGCAATTGTAGATTCCAGCAGAAACACACGTTAGTGAATGCGACGCTGGTAAAGAAAAAATAAATCACGTTATAAGGATTAATGATAAAAAAACAATTTAGAACAGAGTAACATAGAAGAATTAAGACAAGAGTATAAAGGAAAAGGAATAGGAAATCTTAAAGCTGGAGCAAGCAGGGCGAAGCAGATTTGAGATATATTAAGCTCGGAAAATTAAATTACTTGCATGCAAATTAGATTGAAAAGATATATAAATTCTTAGTTTTGTGAAACTGTCATGTTAGATTACCATTTTATTTTATTTAGTTGTGATGTTGGTTGGATTATTTAATTTACTTTGTACAATCTTTTAGGTTATTTGGTACTTTATTAATATTGTTACTAAGTTAATGAATGAATTATTTACGACAAAAAGATGTGCATTATTTAATTTTTACATAACAAATTATTAAACGCTCAGTAAACAAAAGCTAGAACAAAAAATTATTAAAAAAACATGATTTTGAAGTATAAGTTTTATGTTTACTGAGAGTATAATTTGTGCGAAGCATAGTGCGTTACCTGTTTCTTCTTTCAGTCCTTTCACTAGCAATGACTCTCGTTCTTCAGCGTTGGGTTCAGATTTAGGTTCAGGACTAGGTTCGGGTTCGGATTTAGGTTCAGGACTCGGTTCCGGTTCGGATTTAGGTTCAGGGCTGGGTTCAGGTTTGGATTTAGATTCTGGTTCAGATTTGGGTTCTGATGTGGGCTCTGGTTCAGATTTAGGTTCGGGAGTAGGTTCAGGTTCTGATTTAGGTTCGGATGTGGGTTCAGGTTCGGATTTAGGTTCAGAAGAGGGTTCAGGTTCAGATTTAGGCTCAGCTGTAGGTTCTGGTTCAGACTTGGTTTCAGGACTGGGTTCGACTTCAGATTTAGGTTCCCTAGACGAAGCTGGTTCAGCAGTTGGTTCTGATTTAGGTTCAGGAGAAGGTTCTGGCTCCGATTTAGGATCTGGGGTCGGTTCGGGTTCTGCTTTAGGCTCAGCTGTAGGTTCCGGTTCGGGTTTAGGTTCAGGAGAGGGTTCTGGTTCGGAAGTAGGTTCAGATGTAAGTTCGGGTTCGGAAGTGGGTTCGGCTGTAGGCTCGGGTTCTGCTTTGGGCTCTGGCAAAGGCTTAGAAGCTTTAACTTTAGGTGATAATTTAGACTTTGGTGCTTTTGGTTTAGGTTTGGATTTTACAGGTGCGGAAGTGGGTTCCGGTTCGGGGGATAAAGAGGTCGTTGTGTTGTCATCTGCAAACAATGTAACCATGCGTCATATACATTAGTAAAGTGTTCTTTGTACATATTGAATTGTTAGTTTCTCCATTTTTTTAGAATATCAATTTCGTTTGTGCTTTCCAATTGCATTTGTGGCTTTTTAGCTTTTTGTGGGTTATTTTGTGCTCGTATAATTAATATTTTTTAATTACTCACCTATCGTGTCATTAAGCGCTCGTTTTGGTCGTCCTGAAGAATTAAAAAAACAGTTTTATATGAAACTCAAACTCACGCAACAAATTGTTAATATATTTTCATCGCTCAAACTGTGGATTTATTTATATCGCTATCTTATTTAAACGTAAAAAGTCATAAAAGACGTAGCAATAGTTTATGATTTAAAGGGTTATTAAAAAGTAGTTTACCTTTTGAACTTGACACTTTGTAAGAAACGCTAGTCTTAACAGTAACATCATCTCCCAAATTTTTGAAATCCAATCCATCGAATGAATGCATTGCCACTCTCTTATTCCTATCATTTTCCACTTGACTTTGTGTCGTAGGTTCTGGTTCTGGTTCCGCTGTGGGTTCCGGTTTAGGTTCAGCCGTGGGTTCCGCTGAAGGTTCTGGTTTAGGTTCCGCTGTAGGTTCTGGTTCGGGTTCCGCTTTAGGCTCAGCTTTAGGTTCAGGTTCTGATTTTGATTCCGGTTCCGGTTCGGATTTAAGTTCTGGGCTAGGTTCGGGTTCTGCTTTGGGTTCTGGCTCGGGGAGAGGTTCCAGTTTTGGTGTGGCTGAAATTGTAATAGAAAATTAAAATTAACATATTTTTCTATAGACATTTTTAGTTGAAATTTATGAATAGGACTTACACTTCTCTTCCATGATAGGACCTAGTACTGGGAAATTCTTGCATTGCTTTGTTAATCCATTAGGACGCCAACCAAGAGCTGAAATAATGAAATATGAAAATAAGTAAAAGTATTTATGTAGGTAGAAAAAATAAGCTCTCCTTTCTCTCGTAGAGTTTCTCTCTCGTACGTGTCTTTTCTGTTAGTGTCTAAGTCTAGTATCCATTTAATTTAAGTAAATAAAGTACGCAAGGATGGTTAATCACAAAAATTGTCTTCAAAGTAATTTTATCGAAAAGTGTTTGGCTGCAAATAAATATTTTTTCCGTTTTTTTCATAGTGTAGCATTCTATGAGTGACAGATTTTTCTGAATCAGTTTAATTGTTCCTGAGATTCCACCACATCTAATCACAATCTACAAACATACAAACTTTAACCCTTTATAATAAAATAATAAATAAATATTGTTGGACATGATTTTCCTTTACCTAGATGGAGCTAACGGCGCTTTACTCGTAATCTGAAACATCTCACTAATTTCGACCCTGACGTTAAAGAGCCTGGTAGCACAATTGGTTAGTACATCCTCGTATCAAGAGGAAGGTTGCGGGTTCGAGTCCCGTCTAGGCTTGAACATTTTGAGATGGTTTTAAAAATCTTGAAATTTTCCGTTAGTGTTCGGATAACACTATAAAAATAAAAACACTATTGTTGGACATTTCACACAGCGCTATCTAGCCCTAAACTAAGCAGTGTTTGTACTGGGAACCAGATAGTTGATAGAATATATAGATACTTTTTTTTTATGAAAACCTACTTATATATAAATACTTAATTATATTAATACTTATACTATATATATATATATATATATATAGAAAAACATCCAGACCCAGAACAAATATCTGTAAATCATACAAACATTTGTTTCGCGGCGGGAATCGCCCGCTACCTCCTGCGTTTCAGCCTGCTATTCGCCTGCGCCCCGGAGGTCGTCATATATTATGTTTATAGGTATAGATAATAAGTAAAGCTCTCACCTGCATAAGAAGTTCCATTGACCATCATCACGATCTCAATTTCATCCGTCCCCTTCACTAACCGCCAGTACAAATTGAAGTTATCTGAGAGAGATTTCTTACTGTACAACTCTAGGTTGATATTCTTGTCTTTCCATGGAGATTCTGAAATAACAACAATAAGTTAATATTATTCCACGCAAAGCGCAGCGTAGGACGGCCCCCACTAGATGGAAAGACGACCTGATAAAGGTTGCTGGGAGCCGTTGGGTGCAGGCCGCACAAGATCGGTCGCTCTGGAAATCTATGGGGAGACCTATGTTCAGCAGTGGACGTCCTGCGGATGATATGATGATGATAATTATTATTATTATTTTGATCCTGAAGTATCCCACTAGGCAAAAGCCTGTGTTTTTGAAAAAATAATCATTTGGGTACTAACTACTATCAAATCACTTTGTCAGTGGCGGATTTACCAGCAGGCTGAGTAGGCTCGAGCCTAGGGCGGCAGATTTTGGGGGCGGCAAATTTTGGGGAACGGTTTTTTTTTGCCTCATAGAAATCAAAAAGATTTTTCTATGACGGTTTTCTGATGTCTTACAGATAGAAGTCTGCAACAAATTTTGTCGATGACTTTTCTCTCTCACTTGTCATTGCACATTCCGAGAGTAGCAAACTTCCTTAATCTAGAGTAAAACAGCTAGTTCGCCGCCCCTCAACCAGTAATCGGCCTCTCGCCTCTGCGCCCTTTGCTCACACTTCTTATGAGTGAAAAGAGCGAAATTGTAAAAAATATGCCCCTCTTCCCAGTAACAAACCATACATGCCAGTCTTACTACTGGTTGGAGGCTACGAACTGGATGGTTTGTATATAACTTACTACTGGTTGGAGGCTACGAACTGGATGGTTTGTATATAACTTACTACTGGTTGGAGGCTACGAACTGGATGGTTTGTATATAACTTACTACTGGTTGGAGGCTACGAACTGGATGGTTTGTATATAACTTACTACTGGTTGGAGGCTACAACTTACTACTGGTTGGAGGCTACGAACTGGATGGTTTGTATAATTTTTCGATTTTTATTCGAATATAATGAATAATTTAGTGAATAATTTTACCGATTTCAATCTTATGTATCGACTATTATGTGTTTCACATGCACTAGTAGCTTCAGAAAATTCGATTGGAATTAAAAAAAAACTTGAACAGTAATAGCGAGATAGTCTTAAGTCAAAAAAATATTTTATCCCCGAACGCGGTATTTTTTTAATGCTACAATGTTATCAATGACGTCAATGTTGCACGTGCACGTAGCGAGCTTCATTCTCTATTCCAATAACCGTGTGGGTTACCCCGGTTACCCGAACAAATCGAGGCGAAAAACGAAAACAAAATCGGATCACCAAATGTTCATTACTGTGTAAATAGCATACATTATCCCGCCCATACATGATTGAGCTTCGATTAGCTCAAAATATACCGAAAAATTATTTTACGTGCAATTTCAACGAAATTGTTGCATTGTAAAAATAATGAATGATATGACAATTGTTGATGCAAGGGCGGCAAAAACTATTCAGCCTATACCTTGAAAATTTGTAAATCCGCCACTGCACTTTGTTTCTCGTCTTTTTTTTTATTTGGTATAATTAAGTTTTAACAAAGCTCGCTTCGCGCACCGTCAACGATTCATCCAAATCATTACAGCAACTTGCTTCGCGCGCTAACTAACATTGATAAATTCGACATAGATAGCTGTTTTGTAATGTTTGTATTTTTTTTACTATAAAGTATCGTCTCTCCAAAACATTCTTGTGCCCAACAGGGTCTATAATGATCATGTAGCAATCAATTACCACCTATCATTAGGTACATTGTTGAATATAATAAACGATAGAGTATGGAGTATTATATTAATACGTGAAGAGAAAATTTCGTAACCCCTTATAATAAACATTCACTAACTAGTTTTTTTTTATCTAGCCTATGCTGTCCCACTGCTAGGCAAAGGCCTCCCCCTCGTCTCGCCACTTTTCTCGATCTTGTACTAAATCCCGCCAGTCCCTATAAAATGCGTCCAAATCATCGCGCCACCGCTTCTTAGGCCTTCCACGGTGCCGCTTTCCATCCACAGGGATCCATCCAGACCTTAGTCCATCTATTTGGTTGCATGCGGGAGACCCCACTTCAACTTGACAGCCTTGATACCGACGGCGACGTCAGCGATGCCGGTCCTTGAGCGCAGCGAGGTGTTCCGAATCCTGTCTATTCTCTTGACACCCAAAATGCTGCGCTAACAATTAGTTATAATAAATAAAAAACCTACTCTTATTACAGCCTTTTCCATAGAATCCATGAGGACAGTAGCACATACGACTGGGAGCTTCAGTCGCGTTGATGTCAACGCATTTACCCCTCAGCCCGCAATCGTTATCCTCCGCGCACTCGTCCGAGAACTGACAGCGCGGGCCCCAGAACATCTTGTTGCATTTACAACGGCCTAGGATGTGGAAGCCGTGGCCGGAACACGTTTCGTGGTATTTTTTTCCTGAAAAAATAACCTTTTTTAACCGATTTCAAAAAAACGAGGAGGTTCTCATTTCGGTGATATTTTTTTTATGTTTGTTACCTCAGAACTCCGTCATATAACAACGGATTTAGCAAATTACGTTTATATTTGAAAAGATATATTTTCAGATTGCTCCCATAGAAATTTCATCAAAATCAGTTCTGTAGTTTGGTTCAAAATCAAAATAATTTCGATTTTATGAAGTCTGAAGTTTGTTAAAAAGTTACTTGTTCCTAGTTTGCGTTGTCAATAGGGAATAGGCTCTAGAAAAGAGAATGGTTACCTAGGGAAGAGGCATTGCTGGCAGATCATCATGCTCGTAAATGGCAAACAAGTAAGTAGTAAGTAAAGTGCCTCTGATCTAGTTTTTAAGACCTTATTGCACACTTGTTCATGCAAATAAATATCTTCAATTTCATCGAAAGCATCGCTGATAAGATCTGCTCAAGACATAATTTAATATCACAGAAATCCTACAATGCTCTACGAGTCCAGTACAACAAAAGATTCAGGGTGCTGCTGGGGTTGCGGAGGTACTGCAGCGCATCAGGTATGTTAGCAGACGCGCGTGTTGACGACGTTTATGCGATAATGCGCAAAAGAACCGCGTCTCTGATGAGCCGCGTCCGAGGCAGCTCCAACAGGATGCTGGCCGTTGTGGCAGATAATTTTAATTTTAATTCCGGCATCATTGGCTGCTGGGATTTAAAACACCAGCCAGTTGCCCAGCTTGTGACTCAATAATTATAATTATATTATTATTTAATTTGTTTGACCAAGCTATTAATTGTCTCAATTTTAATTTATTATTATTTGTTTGATTATTGTATATGTACCGATTTTACTATGGTATTTTTTATATTTAATTTAATTACAATTACCTACTAACATAATTCTAAGATTGTATTATTGTTTACTAACAAAATGGATGACATATTTTAAAAATGAATGATTTGAAAATGGAACAGCAGTGTGTAAATTGAATTCATAACATATATGCCGAGAATGGCAATGACACAATAAAATTAATTTTATAGAAAACTAACTAATTTATTTATCTATTTTAATTATTAAATAAGTAGGTATATGAGATAGCTTTCTATAAAATAACTGCAATTATATATTTTAAATACTTATCTTAAACTCAGTCGAGAAAAAAGAGGTCGGTTAAACTTTTAAGCCCTAATATAAGCAAATGAAAGCAAAAAAAACGTATTATTTACCATTAAATTTAATTATTATATATTTTTTGGATTCCAATGAGACCTACCCACAATCGATAGGTGAGTAAGTATGTAAATTTAAAAAAAAAATATCTTGTTCACATTTGAATAAAAGCGATCAATCCGACGATGGATTTATTTTGACAGTCAATTACCATAATGCCCTTGCAATAAATTTCGAAACACTAAAGTCACATGCCAAAATGATTTTTATCTCATCAACAGTTACAAAGGATCAAATATATTTGCATTAATGGGAATAGCTTGTCAAATGCACCTTGTATGGTAATTTTAATATTATGTTGTTTGCCTTGGATATCTATTTAAAATATTCTAGGAATGTTCTGGGCTTTTAATAAAGTAATAAACATTAGAATCCTATGTCCTATTAACGTTCTGAATACACTTGAAAATGTTGTACCTACTTGTATTTACAAAAGCGTTTTTTTATTCTATTCTCTGTTGAATCTGCCAAAATTATCTTTGTCCCGAGCAGGCTCAATAAGGTTTCTTCCTAGACAAGAGAAGGATACTCTGTCTATAACGTTGTAAATATAATTCATTAAATATCTAACCAAAAATTGTTGGCAAGCGCACGATTAAGAAGAGTGTGAATGAGACAACTTGAGAAGACAGCGTTGTCTAGGCATCGCAAGACCTAGAAAATTACAGAAAAAACGTTGTCTATCCATAAATGTCAAAGATAGAGAAAATGAAGGCTATCGTGCTCGGCATTGTAGACTTGGTACTGTCGAGGAAGTATCTACAACGTTTCTTATTGTTCACTCTCGCAATCGCCGTGCTCAAGACGGTCGACAAAGTGTCTTCTTTCTTCCGAAAAATGATTCAAAACAAAACCCTTCTCTATAGTTACTGTGCTAGGCCTACAGGTGAGATTTTGGCCAAACGAAGATCTAGACAGTTTAAAAAAAAAGTGAAAGTGAAAATATTGGCGAGCAAATTGAAAACACTTACGTGGTACAATATCGATGTCTGCGCAGGACCAGAAGCGGTAGTTTGCCCCCCACTCCCCCGCCTCCCTCTGCAGCTGTAGGGTGCAGTTGTCGCAAGTAAAGTCGCTGGGCAGACGCACCTCGTATTTCTGAGCTCTGAAAAACCAAAAGGTGAATAATATTTTTTTGCCCTTTTCCCTGCAGTGGGCCAGCATAGGCTAGCTGTCCCACTGCCCCTCATCTCTCCACTTATTTCGATCTTGTGCCCTAACGCTTTTAACAAGGACTGGCAGAACAAGTATAAATTTAAAAACTAAAAACACATAAATACCCCGTACTAAATTACCATTATTCAATCTGTTTTGTTATGAACGACATTAATTTAAAACACACATCTGTAATCGTATCAACTGATTTTCGAGGTGGGTTTAATAATAAATAAATAAATATTGCTGGACATTTCACACAGCGCTATCTAGCCCCAAACTAAGCAAAGCTTGCACTATGGGAACCAGATAACTGATAGAATACATATACTTATAATATAGAGAAAAACATCCAGACCCGGAACAAATATCTGTAGATCATGCAAACATTTCTCCTCGAACTGGTTTAAAATTCCAGTGGCAAGATTTAACTAAACTAACAAACATTGCGAGTTAAATAAAAGCTTCTGAAAAACCACATCCGAAGCGGTTCATTTGTTTGGGAACTACGATGCTAAGGGGCGTCAAACTTTTAACAAAATCTAGCCATCTCGATGACATACAAATAGCGTCGGAGGTTATCAATATTTGATGTAGCGAAGAGAGATCTCTAAATCAACTTGGGCAAGATGGCGTTGTATGTACGTATATTCGTAACTTCGTAACTTCTTGCAGACTGCTACCAAGGTTACGCTTGCACAGACCCTTTTACTTCCAATCCTGGACTACGCCGACGCCTGCTATCTTGACATCACTGAAGCCCAACTGAGCAAACTTGAGCGCCTTCAAAACCTCTGTATTCGGTTCATATTTGGCTTGCGCAAGTATGACCATATTTCTGATTTTCGCACAAAGCTCAAGTGGCTCTCCATCCGTCTTCGCCGGAATGCACACATACTGTCCCTTTTGTATAACATCCTTTTTAACCCTTCTTCTCCCTTCTATCTTAAGGAGCGTTTTGAGTTTCTCCACCAGGCTAATGATCGCAATTTGCGTTCTTCAGATTCCCTCCAACTTAAAACTCCTGTTCATACGACAGAGTTTTATAGTCGATCCTTCACTGTAACAGCCGTACGATTGTGGAACGCTTTGCCCCTCTCTATAAGAACATCCAAGTCTATTAGTAATTTTAAAACAAAAGTGCACACCCATTATCTGTCCTTGTGTTGAAGTTGTAGCTGCTTGTTAATTCATCATAACCACTTTTAGAGTTGCTTATTTAAATTAAATTTGTGTTATTACTGGTAATTTAGGTTTATAGTATGTAGATATGTTTTTAAATTTATATAGATGCACCGCCGTCATGTGTTACATTTTTATCCTGTCCATACAAAGGTTGTCTGGAAGAGATCGCTTTTAGCGATAAGACCGCCCATTGTACTAAATCTATTTGTAAGAATTATGTTCTGTATTTTACTTTGGTGTACAATAAAGAGTTATCTTATCTTATATTTGTTTGTCCGAGGATAACTTTCAACCCGTTTATCCAGTCATCGTGAAATTTGATACATAGGTAGGTGGTGATGGCACAATTTTGGTGTGATTAAATGAGCTTAAAATGTTGGGGGGTTGTTGAGATATTGGGGTTCAAGAGGGGTAAAATAGATTGAAAATGAGACTATTAGGTCAAGTGAGACGTCAAATGAAAGGTCTTCATTTGTACATTTAGACTCCGTTTTTATTTTTAGTTAAGTCCTTATAGTTTAGCCATAATAAAAACTGAACTTTGACAAAATTCACAGGATACACCAGTGACCTTGTGTACACAGTGCTGTAATTTGGCATGCGTGTAGCTTAATTGACACAAATATAGGCAAAAGTTTGAAATCCAAAATAACTGCAATTTGTACCCCAAATAAAGTAACCAAAATCATGAACTCCCGTTACCTGTAATTTGAATGAAACTGTACGTCAAGTTAATTGGTTAATAATTTCGTGGCACTATTTTGATGATCAAAGATTGCAAATAATATTTTTTTTGTTTTAATCGGAGACTCGCGAGATCTCAGTTCGGGGCGAACCACTAATAATTAAGCTTTAATTCAGGCAAATTTAATTTAGAGGTTTATTTACTTATTATTATAGTGAGACATTGGTGTCTGTTTGTTCTCAGTGCTAAGGCTAACCCAAAATCTAAACTTACGTGGAGTCATCCCGGACGAATTCTGACCCTCCTGCTCTTGGTGTAAGGTCCAAAACTGGTCGTTCTAAGTAATCCAATATCCTTAAGCTAAATCCTCCCTGGAACCAAAAATAAATTCAAGACTGCATTAAATTCGGCCAGTAAGTGTATAAAATGCGGTCAGATTTTAAAGTGGTAGAAGATGCTGTTACACAAATAATGTTATGTATGACCGTACATTCAAAATGAAAAAAAAAATATATGTTTAGTAAAGAAAAATGCAACAGAAAAGAACAATATGCATTCAAAGCTAAGCAAAACGAAATCCGCCCAACGTGGGGCTCGAACCCACGACCCTGAGATTAAGAGTCTCATGCTCTACCGACTGAGCTAGCCGGGCTTGTGGTGACACTGTTGAAATTAAAAATCACTTACTCGATGCGCGTATGCTAAATGCCAATGTACTATAAAAGTTGATCCGGCTACAAACGATGTTTTCAATGAACCTGCAAAAAATAAAAATAATTCAAGCACTATTTATAAACCAATTAAAATAAAATCAAGCAATAAAACATAAGTTTATGCTTTGTAACCTTGAACTGAGATGGCAGCTACCGCCATCCATCGACGAGTAGCGTAACCAAGTGACATAAATACCAGTTTTACATAACACCGCATAGATGGCGCAATTACTAATTGCGGTGGGAAAGGTTTGCTTATTTCGGTCGATTTATTATCTTGCTGACAAAACAATTTAATTTGTATTTCTTGAAAGAAATTCCCACGATGCGTTGTAATGCTTTATTTCTCACTTCCTACTGTTGTAATATTCACAATAGACACTACTTTTGTACGTAGTTGAGTATTTAAGCTGCAAATACCTACCAAGAAAGAAATCATTCGATAGTTTGAAAAAAACAAATATCAACAAATGAAAAAAAACAAATATCAAAACAAAAGTTATCCTTGGCTCATGCAAAATATTTCGCAGCCGGTAGGATTCGAACCTACGCTCCCAGAGGGAATCTGATTTCGAGTCAGACGCCTTAACCACTCGGCCACGACTGCTAGATGACGTATTAAGTGAAATTACATAACATTTTTGCCCTGCTCAAGTTCGTAAATTAGGTTTACTAAGCGATATGATTTATTTTCTCAAACAAGTTTAACAATATGTTATGTTGACAAGCATAGATTTAAAACCTTCGTTGCCAACGTTAGCTGGTTAATTTGCTAGGCATCCACGTTGGGGCCAATGCTATTTTCTAGATCCACGTTGGACAAGCGGTTGGTACCAGCAGCGTTGGGGCCAACGTGTGGAGCCCGCGTAAGCATAAAACTTTTATGAAACCTGTTGCACATCAGGAATATTCAAATGAAGGTACAAATACTCACTCGTAGATAAGGTCAATGTACTCTTACTATGCTATCGAATTGTAAATAGTTTGTATGAAAATGTTGTTAACAAAGTAAGATTGTATGAACATCCAGTGCATTATTTCTTGAATCGAGTTTTGCTTGCCCACAGTAGGTATCTATCAGTATACAAGTAGGAAGGTAACATGCGATAAGACCGCCTATTGTATCACATATAATATTTACGTTTTTAATTAATTACCTAGTTAATTTTATATCTAGTAAAGTAAACATATCTTCGATAAGCACTGGAGCTTTCTTCGTAAAAGATAAAGCTACTCTGTTGTCTCATTTAGCCTGGCTCGATGGCGTTTTAGTCTTACGAGCAACAGCTTACCTTGCCACGCCCTAACAGGGTACATATGTACTTCTTTAGATTACTTTTAAGAAACCTGTGATGTATATTGCATTGAAAAAATATAGTACTTTGTGTACAAACATGATTATATTAAATATTAACAGAAATCATCGATCTATATTTGTTTACTCCAATCAGGCAATCAGTAAAAAATCAAAATCTCAAATGGCCCTGATGATAAGCATTTGCAATGTACTACCCATCTTGAGGGAGTATCCCAATGGCTCAATGGCTGAGTGGGATGGTAGGTACTCGCCTCGAAGGTTGGGTATTCGATTCCGTGTCTCGACTCTTTATTTGTGTTCTTTCAAATATATCAAAGTAACGCCTGATTCAATTAATTACTAAACAATAAAATTTGTTTTTTTCACAACATTCGTTTATTACCAAAATCATCATAAGTGAACCCTAGCGCAAGGATATCAGTATACTATTAGTATGCTGATATCCTTGAAGTCGATAGAACGATTGCGCTTCCCATTAGAACATAAATTCCAATCACAACATATGTAGGTATAATCTTACCACAAGACACAGAAACTACAGTAAATAGCAGATACTATAAATAAGTCAATAATAGATTACAATACAATTGAATATTTTGTACTTACTAGTAATAAACGGGTATTTTATCGCGTAATTACCTTTTAATTTATTAGCCCGACGTTTCAACTGTATTGCATGCAACAGCCGTGATCGCGGGCAGACTCTTTTTGTACCGACCGGCTGACCGACCGACCTAAATACAATGTAGATGCATTTTTGTATTTCCATACTAATAAAGTAATAGTAGGTAGAATACTAGGTGATGTGATGTTAACAAGAGCTTTGTTGGTTACTTGCCAGAATATAACACTTTCATATTTCGCACTTCATCATCATCAATCTATAACAGTCCACTGCTGGACGTAGGTCACTCCCAGGGTGCGCCATTGAGCCCGATTCTCAGCTCTTCTCATCCAATCCTTGCCAGCCACAGCGCGCAAATCGTCACTCCATCTAGCCGGAGCGCTTCGCTACTTCGCTATTTCGCACTTATGTCATTTTATGCATAAAAAATTCAGAATTCGCAGAAAATTCTCGAAGTCGCTTGACATTGTTATTAAGGTCACTAAACAATGATGTAAGTACCTAACCTATGTAGATTAGGTTAGGTAGGGTAGGCAAGTAAATAAATAAATAAATATTGCTGGACATTGCACACAGCGCTATCTAGCCCCAAACTAAGCAGAGCTTGTACTATGGAAACCAGATAACTGATAGAATACTTATATACTTACATTTCTTTTTTGTAAATACATACTTATATGCATAGAGAAACAATCAGACCGGAACAAATATCTGCAGATCATGCAAACATTTGTTCCGCGTCGGGAATCGAACCCGCTACCTCCTAGGTCTCCGCCGGCTCTTCGCCCACTGCACCACGGAGGTCGTCAGGTAATTTCCTATTTTATTTTATTTTAAGTCGTTAGTCTCAATGCTGTGGGCAAAAGTCTCTCTCCTATCCTATCCAGGCTATCATTCTATAAGTATAAATTCGAAGTTCTGTCTTACTGAACAGATGTTTGCATGTTTATGACCAATAACTATGGCTAAACAGGTTGATTTCGATTTCCTATGATATAGGCAAATTTTAGCAGAATCCAATCATCATCATCCTTAAATTGAAAACTCCTCATCATACCTCAGTATTTTATACTAACTCCTTCACTCTTCAGGCTACCAGACTCTGGAATGCACTACCTGTTTCAATTCGTAACGCCAAATCCCTTCCTGTTTTTAAAAACATGGTTAATAAACATTATCTGTCGTCCATCGCTCACTAAGACTTCACAACTTTAAATTTTGTATATAATTTTTTATTGTTTTTTCTAATTACTTATGTATTTTGAAGTAGCTTATTTATATTTATTTATATGTATATTTTATTTTAGTCATTTACGTACTTATTCTGTTAGTTATTATTTGATTAACGCCGCCGTTCTCATTTGTTCACATAGATCCTGTTCATCCAAAGGTTGCCTGGAAGAGATCGCTTTTAGCGATAAGGCCGCCCATTGTACCTTTGATTTAATTTTGTAATCTCTTTTGTTTGTTTTATTTTTAATGGTGTGCAATAAAGAAATTATCTATCTATCTATCTATCATCCACAGCCTGACTTCACCCATTGTTGGGTATAGGCCTCCCCAAGTTTGTGCCATCCGTCACGATCCTGCGCAAGTCTCGCCCGCTGACGGCCCGCGACTTTTACGATGTCGTCCACACAAAGATTAATTATTAGTCAATAAACTTACTTAACCATAACAATAGGTAGTCCTAACTGTAGTAATTAGCGATTAAACAAGGTTAAATCTGACGTATGATTTGACAACTCTCTTTAAATATAATTAGGCATAGTTCGTTACGCAAGTTACCCTTGCTCACATGTTTCTCAAATATTGATAATTTTGAAAGCGGCATTTCCCTGTATGAAATTTTAGGGGTTATACATAGTTATAGATACATACAACCCCTTAATATAATGGTTAATCATTTCTCAAGGCGGAGGTTGTAATGCTATCTATATAATAAAAAAGCGTTTCAAATCCCACAGTTGTTTTGCTAAAATTGTAAACATCTTGCGATCTGGTACTAGTCACGACTAGACCTACCACAACAGCTAAATAACAGTCATACTGCTGATTACAGTGCTCTGCGATGACTGGATGAGTCAGTGGCTATTGTGGCCAATGACCTCGAGACATTTGCATTGAGTTTGAGAATCTTCAACTCATTCGACTACTATTTCTTACCAATAAAAAGATTTGCCTGTCGGAAAAGACCTTCCTTCTCTGGGCACAATTGGATCACAGCAGACAAAATTTGAGAAGATAAAGATAAGATAATTTATTTCAGTAACGAACTTCACAACACTAGGGTAGGTACATCAGATTCAGTATTTTAGTTAAATATTAAAACCTAGTTGCAAAAGAAACATGGCACCCAAACTAGGAAGACCTGTGATATGCCATACCTATGCCTCCCGCCGGAATAACACTTGTACTGAAGAAGATTAACTCTTGTTACAGTTACAAACTTGTGGGGTATATTAAATATATATTATATACTTAACTTACAAATGGGGCTATATTGCCTATATTGGAGAGTCGGCGACTAGTTGGCCATGCGTTGCAGACCCTCAGACTATGGCACACTTACTAAGCTGCCTATTGTGCCCTTATTCTTGTACCCTGATACTTGTACCGCCACAGATGACACTGTTGCAGTGCCCAAGTATTGCCAAAACAACATTTTATATATATATTAATATGAAACAGAACAAGGAGAAAAAGCACCGAATAATCGATATGAAAAAAGAATTTGCTTTCCGGTCTCATTATTGTACATATTGCCTGAGTGTGTAACCAGTCTCAACGAAAAAACATTTAAAACTACTTAAAGTGAAACAAATTCTTATAAAAAAAGCCTACTATAAAATTGACGATTTCATTGACGATATAAAGTCATTGAATAATATTAGTTTGTAAGTTATAGTGAATGAGTATTGTTTTGACATTGTTTTTCACTAGGTGCACGTACCTACCTATTTGTTTGTTTGTTTGTTGTGACATTCATAATTATTATTATTGTTATAACTATTTTTATGCTATTATTTTATTTTGATATTGAACTTACTTTAATTTAAATTATTTATTAAATTATGAATTTAACCTTACGTTTTAATAGGTAATAATTACAAAAAAAATTATAATGACATTCATAAGTGTACCCAAGCATACAATGTAAATAAATGTACCTAAATGAATAAACATATTTTGAATTTGAATTTTGATTGCTTATTGCAGGAACAACACTCTGTTGGTGTTACGTCCGTCAGTCGGTTTTTCAAAAGTTATTTATTATTTATAACATACACTATCTCATATTACATACTGTCTTATTATCCAGTTATGTGGCCGGCGATTCGCTACTTAACATTCACCATTAGATTTTGTTGCCACTCGTTTCACTACTTAGGGAATATAATGAGAGAACTCATTTATTCATGTATTTAAAGTGCAGATATGTCCTAAGATCCAAAGCATATAGTGAACGTAGCTTCATTCCTTTTCCCACATACCGTGACACCGCGACACGCATAAAACCGCTCATTGTACTAAATTAAATTGTTTTTTTTCTATGTTCATTGGTGTTAGTACAATGAAGAGTTTATCTGTTTACCTACGTGTGATCCTCGGCACAATGTCCTTTTCTTCCATATCCCTCTATCAGCCGTTAGGTAATTTGTATTGGTGTATTGCAAACGTAACAATTCTCTAGATATGCAACTGCACACCAAAAACTTACTATACTATTTTCATTTCTTTATTTTCTCGATGACAGTTCTAATTTGATAGTTGTAGTGTTGTGACCAAATAAGTAATGATATCGATCGCATATACATTTTATTATATTTTGAACAAAGACATATACAACAAAAACATTTAAATATATTTTTACAAGGTGAGAACACTCAATGGCCCACCGCTATTTTGTATTTGTTTTAATCTGTCACTCGCAACAAGACGGTCGTGCTAGTCACTACATTTCTGTTCGATGAGTTTTTTCACATTATCCATACGATACGTTGTATATATTGTGTTCCTCCGTGTTGATTGCTGCCCAGCTGTGAAATCCGGCAGTAGTTTAGTTTCTTACATTATGTAAAAAAATATCGGGTCTGTTATCGTGTTACGGTTATCGATAACCCAACCCTATCAGTTTCTCAGACTCTGGTATAACCTTGTACGTGCGCAAGCGTCATACTTTTATAAAATAATGCATACATAATGTAAAATAGACGCTCGTTAAGTTTTCCCAGGAGCTGTCATCGAGAAAATAAACAAATGGAAATAGTATAATCACTGAAGCCTTGATTCGTTCTCAAATGAGACTTGAAAACTCACCTTTCGGCATTCCACATGGCGGTTTAGTGCGGCTGTTATCCAAGAAGTCCAGGTCAAGCCGCCTCGCTGGCGGGAACGTTAGCGCAACATGCGCTTGCGCTCCTGCAAGCGCACATAGCGCTAGCGCCAACACAGATAACATGACGCTTAGTCCCTCATCTCCTTTAGGTTAAATGAAACTACACTTGACACTTGAGTTTTAAAGGGTTATTGGATCATTTTAGGAACACTGGTTGCACTGGTTCGTTTCACTTGCTTTTTTGTCACAGTTTCGTAGTTTTTTCGTCACTTTATAGACTAACTTCGATATTAGCAATACTGTTATATTTTTAAATACACTGCTGCTGTTGTTTTGTTCACTTCACTGGATGTTTCCAATTCTGTAACAAAGAAAAAGGCAAGTTAGTAAATTTTAACAGTAATGTAATATTACAATATTACAAAAAATGATAATCTTCTTCTTCCTGCTCTTTTCCCACACTACGCGGGATCGGAAGACCACATGTATTTTTCTTCCATACCTCTCTGTCAGCCGTCATCTCCGTTGTCACTTCTTTCCTGCCCATATCATTCCTCACACAGTCCATACAATTTACATTACATTCACAATGTCACATTTATATCTAACACAATTTTACACACATATAAATATTTTTAATAAACACTTATGACTTGAGTTGTCTAAATGCTAAAGCTCCTTCCTCCTCTGTACCAAAACCACTGTCTCACTGTAAGTAAAGTTGCTGACTGATTTAAAATCGCGAACGCAGTCACCGGCAGCAGTCTATGACAAAAAGACAAATGTGAAATCTGAATGCAGTTTAGCCTACAAGCTAGAACAAGCCTGTACCTCATTGTTAGTCTATTGCAGTTGCATTCCGACAAGTTGAACGTATCTAAGTAGTTATGATGGTGCAATGCATTCCATGTAGACCACATTCTTAAAGCGAATACAATAATGTGTAAGATTTACTGTAGAAGCTGAATTTTATGTCAATACAAAATTATAACAAACGACACTTAGCCAAAAAGGTGAACAGTCGTTTGACTACAATCTCACCTGATGGTACGAGTAGTTATGATGCGTATCGAGTCCAGTTTATTCCCCTCCCAGGTTAATAACAGCCAATATCTCAGAAATGTTTACGTGATCTTGTATTTTTGAAACTACAAGGTCAACAGTCCGAAGAATCAGAGAAATTAGAAACTGCAGTCATTAAAACTAATTCAGTCATTTGGTTTCGAAATATATTACCACACCGCTTCGTAGGGTTCATACATGAAAAGGAACGCTTATAGGACAATTTCGTTGAGCGTCTGTCTGTATGTCTGTCCGTCTGTCTAGACACTCTTTCTCAGGAGTAGATATATAAAGTTGAAATTAATATCAAATACGTTCTTTTGAGGTATCACAGCATAAGCACATCCAAAATGATGGTGCAATGAGCTACTAGGTAGATAACGTCTAAGTAATTATTGAAGTATTATTGTTGACTTAACTAAGTGTTGTATTATTCCCTACGGTTTGAATAAATGAGTATGAGTAGAAGTAAAGGAGAAAAACAGAAAAATCTTTCCCTATATAAACTACTAGCTGACCAGTCCGCGGCTTCGCACGCGTGGTTTGCCAATAAAAAGTAGCCTATGTGTTAATCCAGGTTATAATCTACGTACATACCAAATTTCATCGCAATCGGATTAAGCCGTTCCGGCGTGAAAGAGTAACGAACATCCATACATACAAACTTTCGCGTTTATAATATTAGTAGGATAATAAGATTGAGATGCACTTGACCGGTTATTTAGAAAGTGACATTAAAATAAGGTTTGAATTAGAATTAATATCATTCGATAGAAATTGTGGCTTTTCAGCTGTTATACGGAGAGAGTAACATATGTTACAAAACCTTTGTAATGTCTGCATCAAATAATGTACCGAGGGCGGATCCAGCTTTGGTGCCAGGGGGGGGGGTCACATAGTCGTGGTCAAGTCACAAGAAGTTATCTATTTTTCAAATCAAAATATTATATTAAATTAATTAAATATTGAATGTACTTACATAAAATCTATATTGTGACAAAATATATATAAAAACCGATTTTAATTAACAATTTTAATTAGTGGTACACCTAGGTCCTGGACCCAGCCCAGGGGGGGTTCATGACCCCCATGACCCTCCCCCTGGATCCGCCCTTGTAATGTACAATAGTTATAATGAGACAGTCATGCTAGTGAAAAGATATAATAAATATTATGCGGTATTCTTGAAACAACCGGTTTAACATCTTTGACCGCATCCACTTTCTTCCAAGAAAACGCTCAATTAGCAAAGATTAACAAAAATCCATTTCACGAACGGTACAGACCACAGAATCCTAATTAAACGGGATTAAGTCATTTAAGCAAACTGTTACCATAACATTTAGCAGGTGGAACTCTAAAAATAACACAATTGCTAACCAATTTCCAACTTTATTGTCCACTGATAAGATTTAATGTGGTGTCTTAGTATTTTGGCTGTCTGTTCGTCACACTTGACGGTCACACTCGTTACTTTCACCTCGACAATGGCCGATTGTTATAAATAATATTATTAACTTTGGTTTTCACTTTGTCTCAACATCCCATTAGATATTTTCTCGTGATGGAATGATTGGTTAACAAGTCGAAATTGATTGATAGATCGTTTGAAGGCTCAATTACTGCACTTTATAAAACTAAAACCATTTCCTTCATAATATACCTACCATACGATTTATTTAATTGCGTTGGAATGGAACAGGATTGTCAAAAAATTTAATTTGCTTTCCTTTTCAGCAACTATTTGAGAGTCAGTGGTAGAAACCTTTCCCCCGTCCTTTCCTTTCCTTCCCTTCCTTTCATTGCACACAGTCGTTTATAAAAATAAGTATTTTTAGAATTACATTTATTGTTAGTTCAAGTTTTATTTTATTTCATTAATTAGGAACTTTGCTCTATGTTAAGGGCGCTCTGACGTCTGCTACAGTTTTTAAAACTTTTGCAGTTCTTTTTGCCCTACGTCCATCAACTTGAGGCGTACAGATGTAAAGTCTTATGTGCCTGTAATTTCACCGGCAACCCTTCAAACCGAAACACAGCAATGCTGCTTGGCGGCAGAAGTACTTCCCCAAGCGAGCTGTTTCACAAGAAACTCTTATATACATCTGTGGCAGTTTGCACCAAATTAAAAGAATAAACTACCATAGTAGTTTCAAAGATATCGATCAAAACAAAACCGCAAATCATATATTTAATTGCCTACAGTTTGTAAGATGACGGCATACTAGGAAGACCTTTTTCCGTAACTAGATACAATCGCTCAATAATCGTAACGATCTGTGCAACAGATATAATATAACAATATCCTTTGTTATACCTAATGCCTGTATTTTTCATCATTTATTTTTACCCTTTTAGACAAAGTGCCGAACCATTGTATCAGAGGAAGCTTCAAAGTAAGACCCATACCAGACAAATTAGTAGAGACGCGACTACGATGGTACGGCCATGTCGTGAGGAGGCCGGTTGACCATATGAAAGCGCGGAGGACCCCGACTAACATGGATGTCTGTGATAAAAAAGACATGGAGAATGACAACATCTATGTACCAAAATCTCTGGAGACAAGTGATCAAAAGAGCCGACCCCAAAGAAGAAAAAGATGATACATTAAAGTTTGCTGCGCCTTAGTAGATACTAAATTTTAGTAGATATCTCAAAGAATTGCTGGTAGTATTAATATTGAATACGAAATCTTTACACAGAAAGTTTCCTTATACCAATAAATATAAAACCATAGAAAAACTATTATTTTCAAAACATTCCAGTCACTGCTTTCTTCCCTTTGACAGAACTTAGTGAGGTCATCACTAATTATCACGTTTGTAGACGAAACAATATTACTAGAATTATTTATCACTGTGCGATACTAAATTCTTCCGTGATTGATAAATATCAACCCAATCACGATAATAATCGAGTTATCGATACAGCAATCGATAGTGTACGTCTTGTTACAGTCAATCACGATGGAATGCGGAGAAAGTAGCGGGCGGTGGCGACAGATCGCGAATATTTATCGTTTGTTTCACCAATCAGGAACAACGTTAGGATTAGTAACGTTACAGATTACCTTATAGTTCTAGAACTTTACGATGATAGGCTCGCTCAAGCTGAGTCGGGATAGGTGCCGGTTCGATTCCCGCTGTGAAAATAGTATTTTTCACAACAAATAATAAACTATGGTCCGTATTTCAAAACTAAAACGTTCTGTAACTCAAATCGATAGTCCCATTTAAATTTGAGTTTGTTTCAAGATTACAGAACGGAGATATAAACAATTGGTCCAGATACAATTATTAAAGCTCAACTTAATTATTTCGTTTAGTATAATACATTTTCGCATTACGGAGGGTAATTAATATCTAGAACACATAATACGCATTCTAACCTAAAAACTTAGGGTGTGACACAAGTCATTATAAGTAGGTACGGTACATTAATTGTGTGTCAACTACTGACTCTAACAACAATAGAATGTGAAAACATTAATGTTATGTAAACATAACGTGGGATTTCATAGCATAAATTGATCCCAACTTTGTTATTAGCTAAGACACCGGTTATATTTAAAAATATGCATCGCTAATTTTACACTAAGCCATTACACAATCTATCTTGAAGTTGGTTAAAAATAGCTTCGCCCTAAAATTTAATTGGATGTCCTTTTGACTAGTATTACAGTAGCACAATTTAGTTCTCAAATTCAATATCCGATATGGTCTAGTGGCTAGGATACCTGGCTCTCACCCAGGAGGCTCGGGTTCGATTCCCGGTATCGGAATGCCTTTTTGAATTAACGTACTTTCATAATGTAACTAAGTACCTTGGTAGAAATTAATTTTTATGTTCAGTGGTTTCAATTCATTATTAATTTTGCATTCAAAACAAAATCCATTCTCATCCACGCTTATCATTATAGTAATATCGTATGTATATTTTAGAGAAGCAATAAATCTCTAAAATATATGATAACCTTAGAAACATGTTTAGAGTAGCTATAAAAAACCGCAATAAGGTTACACAAAAACCAAACATTAGGTTGACAACCTTTGCTCCAAATATTTAACCGCCATCTGTGATCGAGTAGCGGTACTTAATTGTTAAAATGTCAGGGCAAGGAAGGGCGTGTGAACGTGAACATTAGTCACAACGTAAAAAGGTGTAACTCCGTTTTTGGAAAAAAATATAATCATCACCATAATAGAAGGTCCTTGTGAATATTTTGCTTATTTATTATGGGTATTTATGTACTCCTCCTTTGTATTCATAAATTCATAATAGCTCACGCATGCTACACCCCCCTCGTGCACGTACACACATACACACACTTTAAAACACTCACACACACCCATTCATCAAAATTATAAGTATCTTTATATCTGTATCTATATTTAATCGTTCCTTTAACTTTAATTTTTCTTTCATCATCATCATCATATCAGCCGTAGGACGTCCACTGCTGGACAAAGGCCTCCCTCATTGATCTCCAGGAACTGCGGTTGGAAGCGGTCTGCATCCAACGCCGACCTGCGGTTCTTACCAAGTCGTCTGCCCATCTTGTAGGTGGTGAGTTCTCCTACGTATCTCCTCATTTCTGATTCGATCCCGTAGAGAAACCCCGAGCATAGCCCTCTCCATAGCTCGTTGAGCGACTCTGAGCTTATTCATAAGGCCAATAGTGAAGGACCACGTCTCGGTTCCATATGTCATCACTGGTAACACACACTGATTGAAGACTTTCGTCTTAAGGCACTGAGGTATGTTGGACGAAAAGACGTTGCGAAGTTTCCCAAACGCTGCCCATCCGAGTTGGATTCGACGATTGACCTCTTTTTCGAAGTTGGACCTACCTAATTGGACTGTTTGTCCTAGGTATACATACATACGCGTCGACAACTTCAAGAGCCGATTTCTCAAACCATAACTGGGGCAGGGACGACATGGACATTCGACATGATTTTCGTCTTGTCCATGTTCATTTTAAGTCCTACCCGTTGGGAGACTCGATTGAGGCCTTCGAGCATCGTGCTGAGCTCTTCCATCGACTTTGCCATGACCACAATATCGTTTGTACAACACAATATCGAGTCATGTATTCGCCGTTAATATTGATGCCCAGTCCTTTCCATTCCAGAAGCTTGAAGGCATCTTCCAATGCGGTCGTAAACAGTTTCGGAGAGATGACATCTCCCTGTCTTACGCCTCTTTTTAAGGGAATCGCCTTCGAGCTCTGTTCGTGTACTCGGACTGACATAGTGGCGTTTTTATACAAACACTTCAACACTTCGATATACCGATAGTCAATACGTATATATATACGTAATAGTAGTCAATACGGCATCGTTGGAGAGACTCAAGCACTGCCCATGTTTCGATCGAATCGAAGGCTTTCTCATAGTCCACAAACGCGAGACATAGCGGCAAGTTATACTCTTCGGTCTTCTGTATGACTTGCCGCAGCGTATGTATGTGGTCTATGGTACTGTAGCCTTTACGGAACCTGGCTTGTTCGGGAGGCTGGAAGTCATCAAACCTGCGTTCGAGACGGTTCGCGATGACCCTCGAAAACAGCTTATAAACATGGCTCAAAAGCGAGATGGGTCTGTAATTCTTAAGCAAGGTGTTGTCACCTTTCTTGAAGAACAGAACCACCACGCCCTCGTTCCATGCTTTTGGGGTCGTACCTTCAAGCAAGGCGGAATTAAAGAGCTGAAGGACTTTAAGTACCGGTGATCCACCCGCTTTCAGAAGCTCTGAAGTGATTCCGTCCTCACCCGGCGCCTTGTCGTTCTTAAGCTGCTTCAAGGCCATCCTGATCTCATACAGGCTGATGTCCGGAATATCTTCGGTATAATGTCGGGTCAGTTTGGCTCTTGGGTCGTTGGCCGCACTGCAAACAGGTTTAGTGACCGAATCGTAGAGCCGTCCATAGAACCTTTCGACTTCCCTTAACACTTCCGCTTTACTTGACGTTATGCTGCCATCTTCCCTCTTCAGCTTCGTCATGCGGCTCTGCCCAATAGAATTATCTCTCGCGAACACTTTGGAGCCTTTATTCCGCTCTATCGTATCTTTAATACGAGATGTATTATAGGTACGAATATCGTGCCGCAAGGATTTCCAAATCTTTCTATTGAGCTGCCTATGTGACTGAGCATCACCGGGAGACTGCAGTCGCAAAGAACGTCGTTCAGCCATGAGGTTAAGGGTGTCATCAGAGAGTTTCTGAGGTCTATTGGTACGGGGAGTCTTAAAGAACTGGGACCCCACCGTATGGACGGTTTCTACGAACCTGTTATTGATCTCGTCCACTGATGCATCTACTTCTAGACAGTCAAAGCGATTTGCAAGTTCGAGTTGAAAGCTCTCGAGGTTTTGGATATGTGCGCGAGTGAGTCGGAGCGTAGACTTCATCAAACGGGACCTTTCAAGTTTAACGTTCATATTCAATGTGGCTCTAACAATTCGGTGATCACTGCCGGTTTTAACCCTGTGAATCACAGAGACATCATTGAATATCCGTTTCTTGTTGGTCAAGATGAAATCAATCTCATTTTTCGTGGAACCGTTGGGACTCATCCAGGTCCATTTCCTGTGAGGCGGCTTCTGGAAAAAAGAATTCATCATAAAGAGTCCTTCTTTCTCCAGAAAATCGGCCAGCCTCTGTCCCCTGGGGTTCCGTTGCCCATATCCAAATTGCCCCACTCTCAACTCATCATCGCTTCTCATGCCTAGCTTTGCATTGAAGTCCCCCATAACAACAATAAAGTGAGTTTTGTTCGTATGTATGGCTCTACTGATGTCCTCATACATAGACTCTACTTCTTCATCTGGGTGTGAAGAGGTCGGCGCATATATCTGAACGACCTTCAGCGAATATCGCTTAGATATTCTGAGTGTCAGGTACGCGACGCTGCTCGACACACTGTCGATGGTGATAATGTTGTTGATGAGTGACTTGTGAACAAGAAACCCAAAACCACCTTGGGACTGTTGGTCGCCCTCCCGGTTGTATAGTAGATTACCAGACTTAAGGGATATCGTGTCCTCGCCCTCTCTACGGACTTCTGATAACCCCAAAATGTCCCAGTGCAATCTACTAATTTCTTCTTCCAGCTCAACAATCTTTTCGTCTGTCCTCAAAGTGCGGATGTTGTGTGTTACCAGGGCCAGTGTCGTCCTAGGGTTTGGTAGCCGATCGTCTCCCGGGGATTCTTAGCACCCCTGGCCCCGCCGTTACCATGACTGTTACCGTAGCCAGGATTAGCGGGGCTGCCGAGGACTCGGGGCCTGGTTTTATGTTGCAATATCACAAGGGGGTTGTTGCCATACTCGCCACGCTTGGCAGGCGGGTTGGCGAGCGCAGTATAGGTATTGAAAACACGAAAAAACGCTGCTGCCCATCTTTCGGAGGTATCCTTTAGCAGACTCCTACTGCATCCACGGGCAAGAGCGGAGAGGCAACATTCTACTGCCGGCGCCCCACGGCATTTTTCTTTGCTTTTATTTAATTATTTTACTTAAATAAAAGTTTTAAGCCTAAATTATTCTTATTGTTTAGACGGAACGATGTATGATGTATCTTGCTTTGTTGTCTGAGGAGGTGGGAGTTGAAGCTGCTCCACAATTATTATAATTTTTGCAGTTTCATCGTGCTATCAGTAATATTGCAGATACTACTAGTTCTAAATAAATAAAATTGAATTTGAAATGTATGATCCCAGTTAGAATCGTACGCGAAAGTTATTAATTATGTAAGGATAGGTCACTTTTACTAGCATTTTCGTATTTATTCCCGTTATTCTTCTTCTTAGCGTGTCAAGATATACGTTTTCATTTATACTATGTTGGACAGGTGTTTAACCACAACAATAGCATTAGGTGAGGCGGTTATTAGGTCCTCCATCGAGCAGGTGTTCGTACACAAAGGGCACATTAGCAAGTGCTACATTGACTGCGCGGGATCACCGCAGTCGCACTGCGTTAAGTTAGAGTCCCTGAATCCCCATTTGCACATATTCAGTCTGCAGCGGCCAACCTGGGTGCGGAGCCTGTTTAAGAACTTCCAGACTGACCACGGCAGATCGTGCCCGGGTGGTAACTGTTCCTGTGGGGTGATAAAACCAGGCGGTGGGGAGTTACTTTTTATCCACAGTGTGCGTCTAGCGGCAGTTGGGTCATCGCTCGTGGCCCTTGTGAAGCGTTGAAAGCTATTACGACTTTTAAGGCGGCCTTATGGGATATAAGGGGTGTCGACAATCATGCTCTTGTTTGTGCTTTTCAATAGAGCAAGCCACATCTCGTCGCACTCCAGGGGGTGATATGCCTGCCAAAAGGTATACCAGGTTTAGAGGGGTTGGCTTCAGACATCCTGTTATTATCCGGCATGTATCATTTAACGCGACATCGACACCTTTGCATGTGCGGACCGGTTCCAGACTGGGCAAGCATATTCGCCGGCGGAAAAGCACAGTGCCAGGCCTGTAGTGCGGAGAACGTCTGGAGCTACACACCATTTGGTGGTTATGAGTCGACGGAGAAGGTTGTTTCGGGTACCGACTTTCATCTTAGTTTTCTTATTCTTTATTCTATTTCCGTTAGGATATACCTACACAGTAAAGTTATGATAAGTTGAATTTATGAGGCACTTCCTCTAATTTTACTAAGGTTAGGTAGGTACAAACCAAATGTAATCAAATGTATGTACCTACGCAATCGTACACGTTTAATGTACATAATTTTATTCAGTTACGTTCCCTGAGCATGAACTGTTCGCGAAATCAAAAATTTGTTTATATATACAAATTTCATACACCGTTCGACTGATCATCAAATTTTTATTCGATTATGAAACAAAACCATGTAAACAGTGTAAAATCGATGTACACGCTTGGAAATGATCGTGACAAAATGATTTGCCTCCACTCGCCGCGACCGCTTCTCGGTTGCTGATTACAAATCATTACCACATTAATTTTAGCTCTTATCACGACGGTATAAAGTCTATTTTTTCATGTTTTAAAAGAGTATAGACAAGGCTTCAAGCTTCCGTCACAGCATTGCCTTTTAGCTCTTATTAGGACTGTGTAAGGTCCATTTTGTGGTGATTAACAAGGCGGGACTAGGAAGTGCAGTTTCCGTCATATTACACAGTTAAAAGGTGGGAAAGATCCTATCAAGCGGGTTATATGACCTTCCTTGAAGACGACAGTCACTTGTTATTAAGGTAATGTGGAATGTTATACTAAGTATTTGTAACTGTTGCCCACCTACTCTCAGAAAGGGGCCTTCCATTAGTTACGTGAGGTGTTCAGGGGAGGGAGGGGCTCTAACTTAGGGTTGCCAACTCAAAATTTTGAAATCCAGGACTTGAAGGTAGAAATACCAGGACATTTCGGTTTAAAACCAGGACGCACTATTGTGTTTGGAATCCTCGTGAGAGCTCGTATAAGCTTTTATTCGACAAATAACTTTTTAACAAAAATATAATCTACTTCAGATGATGCATGAATGAAAAAAAAACTGATGCAAAAACTACTTAACCGATTTTGATGAAATTTCTAGTAGACCAATCTGAAAGTATATCCTTTCAAATAAACAAGTAAATCTAGATTACGAGAGAAGCAATCTTGAAATAATGAAGCCAATGGTGTTTTTTTTAAATAAGTCCAACGCATTTACCCTATGAATACAAATTTTGAAAAATCTCACGTGCGATAAAGAGAGTGGGGGAGGGGGGTCGAAACAAATCTCGCGACATCTCACCAAATAGCTCGTCAGGGGGGGGGTCACTAAGTACTGAAAAATGAGAATGAGCAAAGTCTATCTTTTTACTGTGTTCAAATATTGCATTAATAAATAATAAACCTTGAATTTATTTCATAGTACCACTGTAAACATGGATTTCAAAAACATTACCTACTAGTAAAATAATTAACGGCTGCACCCAAAATCGTGTCATAAACGTTATGAAACAAAATCGTACCTAAAAACACCATACATGTTTCTGATAAAATTTAATGATTTCTTAATTCTCTGAGTGCGGTTTTAAGTATTTCCTTATGGTCCTTTATCTAGCATAACTACTAAGAAAGATTCAATGAATAACAAACAGTTAACACCTGCACTAAACCACCTTAATCAAACCAATGAACACATCAAATAGGGTCAAACAAAATGCAAAAAACATTCATCGTACCGAATTTATTATGTAAATACCAGCGGTACTAGGTTAAGTAACATAAAGCTTGCATACAGCCTCAAATGCATAATGACCGTAACGATAAATAATTTAAATTCCGTAACACAGAACTTCTTATAAGTTATGCCATCGATATCAATCTCTAAAGTCTTTTTGATTGCTATCGAAGTGAAAATTATAGCTCGTTAAAATTATAGCTAGTTTGCTCGTTGGCCGAGTTACTTACTCTTTAATATTAGTTTAATAACCAGCCAGAGGGTTTAAAGTGGCCATTAAGTATCATCAGTTTCATCAACATTTTGTAAACAGATATTGTTCGTCTTTTATCGGGTAGACATACATTTTAGATAAGTTAGAAGGAATCATTTTGTAAGGTATTAGTATGGTCAAAAATAGATGTATTCTATCGGAACTGAAGTGCAATTATGTATTGAAATGTCCAGTGTTAAATCTGAAGTAGCACCATAAGATGCTACTTTAGACTTTCTATGTAGGTCAAAGTAAGGGAACCCTTAAGTTTGCCCTTGTGGTCGGCCAGTCTCTACTTCTATATCCATCCACACTCATATCTAACAGTTTTTTAGTCACATGATTTTCTTCCCTACGCACGACATACCCATACCACGCTAGCCTCTTACTCCTCAATTTTTCTATCACTGGCGCTACTTTTAAACTTCCTCTAAAACTCATTCCTTATATTATCCATTCTCGTTACCCCACACATCCATCTCAACATTCGCATTTCCGCCACGTGCACTCTTCTTTCATGCATTCCCTTCGTGGCCCAACACTCAGAACCAAACATTACGACAGGTCTTATGATTGTCTTGTAAATTTTCCCCTTAAGTTTAAGGGGCATTCGAGGAAAGCACGTTGTTCCTGTAACCTGTCGCCATTTCAACCATCCCGCATTTATTCTATTTTTAACGTCCCGGCCTGTCGCCCTCAATCAATGACCCAAGGTACCGAAAGTCGGAGCAAACAGGTAGGGATACCCTCCAAAGCAATATTGGCAAAACTGTAAAGACCACCAAAGTCACATAACAAATGCTCGGTTTTGGTTCTGCTGACCTTCAATCCAACACTCTCCAGTTGTTCCTGTCATTTTGAAAGCCTGCTTTAGACCTCGAGTACATTTTCACCGACAAGAACAATGTCGTCGGCGACTAGCATGCACCAGGGTGCCTCCTCCTAAAGTTTAACCTTGTGATGTGACCGTCAAATACGCTACTACAGTTAAATAACTATAAGATTATACTTCTATCATGATTTTACTAGACAATTATTAGGGTTCCGTACCCAAAGGGTCAAACGGGACCCTATTATAAGATACCGCTGTCTGTCTGCCTGTCCGTCTGTCACCAGGCTGTATCTCATGAACCGTAATAGTTAGACAAATTAAATTTTCACAGATGATGTATTTCTGTTGCCGCTATAACAACAGATACTAAAAACAGATAATATGAATATTAAAGGGGGGCTCCCATACAACAAACGTGATTTTTTTGCTCGCTTTTGCTCGATATTGATAACGGCAACAGGTAGACGCTTGAAAAATTCACAGAATATTTAGTTATATATTCACGTTAAAAATAAATAATTAAAATGAAACAAATATTTAAGGGGGGCTCCCATACAACAAACGTGATATTTTTGCTCATTTTGTTCGAGATTGATAACGGCAACAGGTGAACGCTTGAAATATTCACAGAATATTTATTGAGTTATATTATTCACTTCTAAAAATAAATAATGAAATTAAAATAAAATTATTATTTACGGGGGCGCTCCCGTAGAACAAACGTGATTTTTTGTCGTTTTTTATATATAATGGTACGTAACCCTTCGTGCGCGAGTCCGACTCGCACTTGGCCGATTTATAAATCTTTCCCAACTTCTTAAGCAATGATTAATAATAACCTGTTCTTTGTGATTCGTATCTTTACGGAGCAAGCCAGATATAATTATGGTGCTTAGACCAAATTAGTACTGAACTTGTTTGTAACTTTTTGCGATTGTGTCTCGGCCGTTGCCAATAATCAATTAGCCCAAATATATCTCTTATATCTCTAGTACAAGACATTTCAGTTGCTTATATCTCTAGTACAAGAAACTTAAGTTGTATATATATTAAGTATACGTATCTCTATTACCGTTGTGTTGTGTGATTGGCTGTGGCAGACCATCTACCCAGTGGTGAATTGAACGATAATACAGAGGCCATAGAGATAAAGATATCCCAATAAAACAGGATCGATTGGAATGACATTCAAGGGAAGAGACTTTTACCCAGTAGTGGGCAATCATTTGAACTGTCGATAATCCTCATCATCATCAACCTATAACAGTCCACTGCTGGACGTAGGTCTCTCTCATGGTGCGTCATAGAGCCCGATCCTCAGCTCTTCTCATCTAATCCTTTTCAGCAACACCTAGGATTGCCAACCCTACTATATATATTTAATTTTTTTATTTTATTAATATAATATAGTATCCTACTATATATGTATCATCAAATACTATACAGTCAAACCTGGATAAGCGAGAGTTCAAGGGAGCACAATCTCATTCTCGCTTATTGAGGTTTCTCACTAACCCGAGTTTCTCGCTAATACAGGTACATGGGTAGCGTTTCTCTCTTATAGAGGTGCATTCACTATTTTAAGTTTATCACTTAATGACAGTACTTTAATTTTCTGTTTTGACATGATGCAGAACAGAACTTTACTTCGCAATTGATAAACTGAGTAAGTCCGACAAACAGGACGGTACACAGGCACACGTGTCCATTCAAAAAGAATGCGATAAAATAACAACGTTATTTAGTTCCACGAAATAGAATAGGTACAATATTGACGAGAAAACAATACAAAAACAATGGTAGGAAGTTCCACGAAAGTTAAGAATGAGTTATAAAATAGCAGATGTGTCCATTCGAAAAGAATGCGATAAAATAACAACGTTATTTAGTTCCACGAAATAGAATAGGTACAATATTGACGAGAAAACAATACAAAAACAATGGTAGGAAGTTCCACGAAAGTTAAGAATGAGTTATAAAATAGCAGATGTGTCCATTCGAAAAGAATGCGATAAAATAACAACATTATTTAGTTCCACGAAATAGAATAGGTACAATATTGACGAGAAAACAATACAAAAACAATGGTAGGAAGTTCCACGAAAGTTAAGAATGAGTTATAAAATAGCAGATGTTAAATTTGTAAATAAAGCTCGACTGTCGCTTATAGAGGTATAGATAAGTAGCAGTCTCACTTACGGAGGTCCATGAGGGAAAAACGACTCTCTCTTACAGAGGTTTCTGTTTCTCGCTAATAGAGGTTTTGGGAGCTTAAAATGACGGGTACCAGCTATTACTCTCATTTATAGAGTTTTCTCACTTATCCAGTTCTCACTTGTTTGACTGTATTTCTAAAAATATAATAGGCAAAAGTACTATATTTTGCACAAAACGGAACGCAGCCTTAATCTTTTTGTAAAGCCCACTCCGCTCTAAAATTAGAAATTTCTGAGTAACTATAAATTAATTTTAACAATTTGTACTCATAAATCAATCAAACGAACAAAATATAGCACTAACAAAAGAAAACTTCGCGTAGAGTTATTAGGTAGTTAAAGAATATGAAATCCGAAGCATTGTCAATATGGTGGTTATATTATGTTCAGAGAAAGTGTTAAACTACTTTATTTATCTACACTCCGATCCACAAACACAATGATTACATCCTAAGACAAAGCAAACAAGTAACAACAAAGAAAATCATCTGGTCAACGCTATTGCGTGATCCGTAGAAGGTATTCCTTCAGAATTGAAGCAAAAAAGGATAAAAAGTGTCGATTAATTCATTAAATCGGTTTAAGATGCGTTTACGCATCATTTAACGATGTGATTATCGTTATTAACATTATTGAACAATACTCGGTCGTTGAACCGTTAACGACCGAATGATTTCATTCATTTCTTCATTTTATAAAGGTTTACGCAAATTACCAACATTGTCTCTTGCTTGAAGCATTCTATTATTTTTTTTTAATTTATTACCTGCCTATGCCCAATTGCCTACTGCTTCTCTTCAAACGATTTTGTTGCAATGCCTCAAATCGTTCGTAAGATGAACATAACGTATATAATTTTTCACGGTACCGTGTAAACTAATGTTCTTGGGTTTATTGATCAGTGATTGGATTTGACGAGTAATTATCAGTCTTTACATCAACGAAGATTGGACCTCTCAGATTTACTTAATCATACTGAATTCCTTTAAAATAATCCATTCGCTTTCTATTTGACTCTCTGTGGCAAGATAGGTGAGTGGCCGACAGCGGCGCATGAGGTTACGGGGTGAATACTCATTAGGGGACTAATATTTGCAAGAACTGGAAATATTTGTTCCGGGTCTGTGTGCTTTGGCAAAATAGTAGGTAGGTAAGGTACTCGTAGTTTTCGTATAACAGCGGTACAGAGTCCTATTAATAGTAATAATGAATAAATATTACTGGACATTTCACACAGCTCTATCTATTAGGTACCAAACTAAGCAGAGCTTGTACTATTGGACCCAGATAATAATGAATGAATGCATGAAAATTCTTTATTACCGTCCATTAATCACGTGAGATGTTCATGGTGGGGAGGGGGTCTAGCCGAATCACGCCCAATCTCCGGGGAGGGGGGGGGGGGGGGTTAAATCTAGATTACGAGATAAGCGATCTTGAAATAATGAATCCAATTGTGTATTTTTAAATAAGTCCAACGCATTTACCCTATGAATACAAATTTTGAAAAATCTCACGTGTGATAAAGGGTGGGGGGAGAGGGGTCAAACAAATATCACGACATCTCACCAGGAAGGAAGGGGGGGATAAAAAATCGTCAAAAACGTCTCACGAAATTAATGGACGCCCCTTTACAAGCTAGACACAACAACAGTTAAAAATAAATATAAAAAACAAATAAATGTAAGCTTATTGAGCGGTATTATCGCTACTAATAAATAAATAGTAAATAATGTAGGTTAAGAACTGTATATTAGACCTTAAAATGGTATTTAAAAAGTTTTTTCTGTAACATTTAATTTCTCAAAATACGATTTGATTATTCTACTGTTGCACAGCAAGTTAATGGAATACGGTTTCCCTAAAAAGTTAAGTTTGGTATGCATGTTGCGTCAAAGCGAAAGTATTTGACAACCATTTAGAAGGAATGGTTACCAGTTTACACATCATAAGCTTATGACAGCTGGCCATTCTGCTTTAAGTACAATTGACAAAGTGGGTTTGAGGTTACGTTATTGTTATGACATCGGCACTACAAAGTAGACAAGTCATTGTAAGTAAGTCGGATTTCTATTAACGTTGGTGTTAAAATTTGTAGGTCGTCTTAATACAGCCTCTATTATAGCTTATAATCGTATCTAGTGTTACTAAGAGTAATTTTCAAATATAATGTACTGTTACGCCGAGGCTGTTACAGAATAAGTATCTAATAGTAAAGTTATAGTCGGTTTCTCGAAGTTATACCTACTGTGTCACAGAATAGGTAATACTTGGTACGGAATATACCTACAAGCTACGTTTTTACCTTCAGTGGCACAGAATAAGAAATAGTCGTTGGTCGAAATACCTACACTTTTCTAGTAACTAGTACAAACATCGAGAAGGTTCTGGAAATAATGCGCGGTATAAATATTGCGTAGAGACGCTCGAGAGGGACAGAGTCGACCCGATGACCCCCCCGTAGAAACGAGGGGCGGAAAGAACTCCGCAGGAAAGGGCAATAAAGCCCGGTACTGCTGCCCCCACACCGGCTGCGCCGGTGTGAGAGAGAGCGAAGAAGACACGGCGAGAAGGACAGTCTGGATTTGGCTACACGTGCGAACATTTCGGTGACTTTTAGTGGTTTATTGTGCGATAGTATGATGAATTAGTGTGTTGAGAATCCTTGGGATTAAGATCGTGTATTTATCATTTTAGTGTTGAATAAAAGTGTTATTTTGGTTAGATTGATTTTCATTATTTTATCCCGAACCCTCAGCTCGTAACAGTATGTTATAGGTAGTCAATAAGGTACCCCAGAAGAAATTATTTTATGGGTTCTTTACATCACCATCATCATTGCCAGCTTAAATTAAATGCTATTTCCACTACAGCCTTTACACAACAGTCTTACGTTACGGTCTAACTAAAACAACAAGGCAGAAAATCTATGCAAGCAAAAGATGAGGGTTCAGTGACGCACAATGGGAAAAAGGCTTATTCATAAGCAGTAAGAATTCTAATGGGCTGTCATAATTGAATATTCAACACTCAACTTCAGAAAAACTATAGTATTCCATATTGAACCGAAGCTTAAACTAGACGAGTAAACTATTCCAATTCCGTTTTGTCTTTAAACTTGGTATTTTACTAAGACGTTGATTGGTTTAAATAGTTTTAATCCATTGCTCGGTCGGTAGTATATCATACCATACCACCCATTCGCACCCATCATCACACTACTATTATAAATGCATAAGTTTGGATGTTGATTTGTTACTCAATCATAACGTAACGGCTGAACCGATTTCGATGAAATTTGGTATACAGATAGACTATAGCCTAGATCATAGCTGTTGAACTTCCAATAAATTAAATAAATAAAACATAGGCTTAATATTGACAAAACACGCGTGCGAAGCTGCTGGCGGAAGCTAGTTTTGATATATATATTTGTAGTACTAGCTGACCAATCCGCAGCTTCGTACGCGTAGTTTTTCAATAAAAACATTACCCTCCTTCTGCGCAGTTGGGTAAAAAGTAGCCTATCACCCGGGGATAGTGTAGCTTCCCAACAGTAAAAGATTTTTTTAAATCGGTCCAGTAGTTTCGGAGCCTATTCAATACAAACAAACAAATATTTCCTCTTTAGAATATTAGTATAGATATACAGCTGAGGAATGGAATATTCTCCCGTTGTATGTCTTCCCTGAATAGTACAATCTGGACCTCCTTAAGGGAATCTTCTAGATCTTCGTACTTTATTTTATAGCACATCATCGCTTACCATCATGTGAGATTTGGATCAAAGGTTATGTATTTGTAATAAAAAAATAATTTACGCGAGAAATCTATTGGTTCTTAAATTTATTTATAAACTGGTCGAAATCCAATAGCTATTTATTTCTGAAAGCGGCTTCTCTATTTATCTGATAAACCACTGTGAAAGCAGCTATTGAACAGTTTTAACTAAAGAGTATAAAACAGCCGTACAGAATCGATTAGTCTTACCTACACAATTAGAAAACACTATACAATATGAACTGTTAAGCAATTCTAGACCTTGACTTGGATGAGTTGGGCCATCTACTCTGCATCATGCATTTTAAGGCAATAGATGTTATCGTTCAATCTGTGGCAGCAGGTTCTGAGGCCATAAGCCACTGGGGTCTTGACCTCCATATTACGTTATTATACGCACTTAGAGTGAGCTTTAATAGATACTATGTTTTACACTAAACAACAATAAGAACTGTTGAAAAATTTACACAGGTATAATGTTAGTTTTTTTTTCTGCTTACGTAGCAATCAATCATACGGCCCACATGATGGTAAGCGGTTACCGTAGCCCATGGACGTTTGTAACACCAAAGGTATCAATCACTCTGGCGTTGCCGACCCTTATAAAAATTAAAACGGTCTTTATTGTTGGTTTGGGCCACAAACCGTTCCTTTCCGACCGCACCTTATGATCAAACCAGCCTAAATCAAGAATATCTTTTACGAATCCAAAATCACGGTATTTTGGGTTAACCCACTTTTATTCCTGTACGCCATTGTTCTAATTTTAGTTCTACTCGACAACAGATGGCGCAAAAATAAATTTCAGCCTGCTACTACTTTCGATTGGTTCTGGAAAAAAGCTAGTAAAGAAAAAATGTTATTTTGATGCCTAGATACTTAAAGAAAGTACGTAAAATGAATGATGGTAATATAATAACATTAGAAAACGAACACAGCTGCAATTATTTTCAAAGACAATGCTTTGTTTCACAACAAAGTGATTTATCTTGTACTAAATTTATTACAAAACCAGTTCTGCTGATGTTAATCTGTAAACTTGAAAGTTGACAATAGTGCCGAAAAATATTAGGCAAGATCAAAACCTTTTGCTTTTAGCGAGAACTTAAACAAATAAAAAGTTGAAAAACAAGTGTTCTCTCTTCTTATCTTCTATTCTCGGGAATTCCGTGCCAAACAGTATTTTACGGCACAACAACGGCTATTGCTGTACAAAGCGCAAGTTCGGCCGCACGTAGAATACTGTTCCCATCTTTGGCACGGAGCTCCAAAGCACCAATTACTTCGTTTTGACTCCCTTCAGAGAAGAGCCATTAGAATCATTGGTGATCCCAAACTCGCTGACAGGCTGGAACCGCTGAGCCAACGCCGTGACATCGGATCGCTCTGTATTCTACCGCCTGTATAATGGGGAATGTTCAGAGGAGCTATTTGATCTCATCCCGTCGTCGAGATTTTACCACCGCACTTCTCGACAACGTAATAAAGCTCATCCACATATCATCGACAATTGGGTATCGCGCACCACACGCTTCACGCGATCTTTTCTACCCCATACTTGCAAGATGTGGAATGAGCTACCATCTGAGGTTGGTTATCCCATTAGGCTACGACATGGCACGCTTCAAGAGAAATGTTAAAAGGTTTCTACAGTGTAGGGAACGCATCGACAATACCCCGGGTGTTGCCGGTGTCAATAGGCGACGGTGACCGCTTACCATCAGGTGGGCCGTAAGCCTATTTCCCCACAAATAACATAAAAAAAAATCCCTAGAACACGCGAAAATTCTCCGGAAACCTCGCGAACTGTTGTATGTTACACAATTGACATGAAGTGCATTGTGCTATGTACTATTTCGATGCAAAAAGTTAAACGGCATCATCCATAAAAAATATGGCTCTACTTGAGAACCTCCTCTTGACGTTATTCGTCGGTTCAATAATTCACTTCCATTCCGTTCCGTGGCAATTTAAATTGAGCCAAAAACCTAATTTATTTTGAGAATGTTTATATCTTATTATTATTTTTTTAAAATATTACTGGACATTTCATACAGCGCTAACTAGCCCCGAACTAAGCAGAGCTTGTACTATGGGACCCAGATAACTGATAGAATACTTATATAGTTTTTTTTGTAAATATATACTTATAATATAGAGAGAAACAACCAAACCCGGAACAAATATCTGTAGATAATGCAAACATTTGTTACGCGGCGGGAATCTACCTCCTGCGTCTCAGCCGGCTATTCGCCCACTGCACCACGGAGGTCGTCTAATTTAGTAATAATACTTTTTTATCTAGCCTATGCTGTCCCACTGCTGGGCAAAGGCCTCCCCCTCATCTCTCCACTTTTCTTGTACTAAATCCCGCCAGTCCCTATAAAAAGCGTCCAAATCATCGCTCCACCGCTTCTTAGGCCTTCCACGGTGTCGCTTTCCATCCACAGGGATCCATCCAGTTACGACCTTAGCCCACCTATTGCCGCTTGCATGCGGGAGACACGATCCGCCCAATCCCACTTCAACTTGGCAGCTATAATAATAATAATACTTTACTATTTAAACTTTATTGCACCAAAGTACACATTAAATGTATAAAAGGTGGGCCATTAATTATTACAGATTGGGAGTAGATATGAGCGCCGATCGCAACGGCACAGTCGCTCTCAGAGGGCCGGCGGCGGCGTCAAAAAAATAAAAAATAAAAAATTGTTCCGTATGTGTATAAATCTACAAATTATTTAACAATGGTTTATATGTATAGGTCTAGCAGACCCACATCCTCAGCGACCACACCGATCATCACTTACCAAGCTTACCATCAGGTGAGGTTGTGGTCTTGTGGTCAAGCGCCAGACTATTCTCAGTAAAAAGAATAAGAAACTGTTATTAAAACAAGTACAGCACAGCTTTATTAATATCAACCATTCTCTCAATTAAAACAAGGGTCCGGTTACCAATTTCCGCGTTGTTACGGTATTATTCAGTCACAGTCTAAAGATGGATTGACCAAAATATTGCCACAGACATTTAATATTATATAATTACATGAACAAGTGCGTAAGATAATCATAGTTTCACAAGATAAAAGAATTTGGGATTTTGTCACAGAATTTTAAGGCGAGTCCATGATTAATTAACCTAACATTCGTCGGGCTTGCCTTACCAATCAGTAGGTACTTATCTAACTTGGTTTAAAAGATTAATAAATAAAACCGGACAAGTGCGAGTCGGACTCGCGCACGAAGGATTCCGTACCATTATCTATAAAAACGGCAAAAAAATCACGTATTCATTTTATTTTAATTTAATTTTTTATATTAAAATTTTTCCTTTTCTTGTGATGTATGACATTGCTTTAAACCAAAATTGACAATTTTAGGTCAACCGGAAGTATCCTAGAGGTTTTGAGTCAAAAATCTATATGGTAGTTCCCGTTGACCTAGAATCACGAAATTTGGCAAAAAGCAAGGTCTTACAGCACAAATAAAGAAAATTTCCAAAAAATTTCAAAAATTAAAAAATTTAAGGGATTACATAATTACATAGCTGACGCTAATGAGGATCAGTAATGTTATAGAAATTTCAATAGAACTAGTATCTACGTTATTCTTTAAGACATATAAATGATATATCTTTTTGAATTATCAAAATCGGACCATTATTTACGAAGATAATAGGTAGTAAACTTATGCCGTTCCTCCCGCTAAACGTCAATGTGCGCGGGTGTGTGTGACGTCACTGTAACGGAACCGAGCGCAAGCGGCACTCTTAGGGCGTAGAGACCACGCGTTTGTTCACTACATTTGTCAATTTGTTTACTTATAGAGTTGTTATAGTATAAGTGAGTGTGTAAAAAACTTACATAATATGAGTACTAATAAAATAGAACCTGGTTTTGTGCAAGCTCAATCAGATAACCTTCCAAAAGTGGATTCTTTCATGGTATTTGATTACCTAGGTAATCATTCTAAGTTCACGAGCGCTGAAATCCGTGGTTGGAAACTACAAGGGCAAGGGTGCTGCTTATTTATATACGTACATAGGTGCTTATTAGTAATCTTTAGGTCTACGCTATTAGTTGTAGGTAAAGTACCTACAATGTTAAGTATAGGTACAGGGATGTTTTCAGAACGTTTGAGGTAAGTGTAAAAAGAATTAATGTAAACTTAAACTTTTTAAACTTATGAATCTTTATTCATAGTTATAGCTTTATTCGTGTTCTTAGTATCTTGATAAACGAACGTTGTTTTCGTTGTTGTAAATCTTTTCGCGGATGACTTTTTAACCAACTTTCACTTTATACAGTGCATGGTTCTCTGCACTTACTGATCATTCTCATTATTATTACTATCTCGGCCATTGTTACAAATCATTAATTCGGTATGTACTTACTTAGGATGGGTTGAATATAAATAACTAGTGGTTCGCCCCGAACTGAGATCTCGCGAGTCTCCCATAAAAACGAAACAATATTATTCGTAATCTTTGACTATCGAAATAGTGCCACGAAATGCATAACCAAAGTACTTGACCTACAGTTTCATTCATATTACAGGTAACGGGAGTTCAAGTTATTTGGTTATACTTTTTTGGGGTAGAAATTGCAGTTATTCTGGATTTCAGATTTTTGCCTATATTTGTTTAACTAAAGCTACACTCATACAAAATTTCAGCACTGTGGGATCACTGGTGTACCCTGTGAATTTTGTCAAAGTTCAGTTTATATTATGGCTAATAACTAAAAAACTACAAAGTTTATACTAAAAATAAAAACGGGTCGAAATGTACTCACAAAGACCTTTTATTAAACGTGCCATTTGACCGGATAGTCCCATTTTGTTTTTTTTACCTCTCTTGAGCCCCAATATCTCAACAACCCCCCCAACATTTTTAGCTCATTGAATCACACCAAAATTGTGCCATTATTACCTACCTATATACAAAATTTCACGATGATCGGATAAATGTTTTGACAGTTATCCTCGGACAAACATACATACATACAACGCCGATTTGCCCAAGTTGATTTGGAGATCTCGCTTCGTTCGATCAATAATTTGTTTTTTACTTCACTATCATATGTTTTATTTATATATATTTTTATTCCGTTTTATTTACTTATTACAGATCTGCTCGTGAAACCTATGGATGGAGATGATGCTGTAGGATTTGTCCAAGTCCCGAGGTCGGGACATGTTTGTACAGTAAAAGCAAAAATAACGCCTGAACATAGAATAAAAAGTAAGGCCTATTGCTGCACATTTACATGTGATGAAAAAGAGGAGACGGTTTTGAACGTGGAATGTCTAGACTGTGCTGCTTTTTTATCATCTCTTTTTACAACAAAATATGTACCATTATTTACGAAGTTTTGGGTCTTTTGGCACCTTAAAAAATAGTTTTTCTGGTGTTTTAATAGAAGTGTTTGTACATTTGGACACTATACAATATTTATACATAGTTAAAAAGGTGAATTAGACACAAATCAGACCCTTAGTTTCTTTTAAAGTCACAACTAACCAAACAACACACTGCGCGCTCTAACGCTGCCAACGGCTAACTGGCGGCGACCGTCCCAGTGACGTCACAGCTACCGCGGCAGCCGTTCAGTGAACTTCGCTAATAATTTGGTCATAACTTCGTAAATTTTTGTCGTAGAACCAAAATTTTTGCACTATATGTTAAGGATTTCTTAGCTCTGTAAATCTGCATTCTCAACTAAAAACGTTACGGATCCTCATTAAGATACTCTTCGGAGTTGTATGGGAGCTCAAATAAATAAAATTGTCCTATTAAATAAAATAAATATTTAAGTGGGGCTTCCATACCACAGAAATGATTATTTTGCCGTTTTTATAGATAATGGTACGGAACCCTTCGTGCGCGAGTCCGACTCGCACTTGGCTGGTTTTTTTATTTATTGTATAGGTTTGTATAGGTATATCCAGCCAGGTAGTTGTTAGTTTATTCTCAATACTAAAGTTTGACCGCAGAGCCACAAGTAGATGTGCGGTTATAAAAAACAAACCAGTCTTTTAGAGGCGCGTGCTATGTTTTAACATAACTGTACAAAAAACCGGTCAGGGAATCTTGAGAATGATAGTCAGCTAGTTCGACCGACAAGATGGACAAAAAATTCCATGGAACGAGTTCTTCCGTGTTCAGCGGTATGCTATTCGGCCGAAGCAGGTCTCCGCGATACTAAGCAATAACAACTCATGACTACTAAAAATAATATATCCCCAGGATGGACATCTTCGGCTCTCTTACTTACGCATAACCGAGAAGATATCCCCCTAGGCGCCAGAGGAATACTTCATTTTGTTTGTCTTACTGACTAACCCCTATGGTCCCTAAAAATTTGTCTCGTACGATTGCCATGATTTTCGGTAGACCCCCGGCTCAGCTAATATACCTAGCCAGGTCATAAGTATTGTCACACAGTAAAAACTTTTCTTTTAGAATGCTGGCCACAAAAAAGTTTATAGAATTAGAATTTCGAATTGTTCATGAAAATAAAAATGTATACTTTTTAGAATTTTACTCATTTTTAAATATGGAGTGGACGCTTAAAGAAGACCGTGTTGCAGTTATTGCGTTGCATCGTTACGGTTACGCGCCAATTCAAATTTTGACATACTGAAATATTTGAATATAACCAAAAGATTCGTTTATCGCACCATCAAACGATACAATGAAGACTCTAGTGTAAATGACAGGTCAAGAAGTGATCGTCCTCGGTCTGTTAGGACTCCAGCAGTGATAAAAGCTGTGAAGGCGCGAATTCAAAGAAATCTCAAACGTAAGCAGAAACTGTTGGCCCTTCAGATGGGGTTAAGCAGAACCACGGTGAAAAGGGTGTTAAATGAAGACTTAGGGTTTCGGGCATATCGAAGAAAAACAGGACATCGTTTGAATGCTCGTCTAATGGACCTAAGACTGAAGAGATGCCGCGCTTTGTTGAAGCGGTACGCGGGAAAAAAATATCGGGAAATTCTTTTTTCGGATGAAAAAATTTTTACCGTAGAAGAGAGCTACAACAAACAAAATGATAAGGTGTACGCACACAGTAGTAGAAGAAGCGAGCAACCGTATTCCGCGTGTCCAACGAGGTCATTTTCCAGCCTCGCTCATGGTATGGTTGGGAGTTTCTTATTGGGGCTTAACAGAGGTACATTTTTGTGAGAAAGGTGTAAAAACGAATGCAGTTGTGTATCAAAATACAGTCCTGACGAACCTTGTGGAACCTGTTTCTCATACCATGTTCAATAACAAGCACTGGGTATTCCAACAAGATTCGGCGCCAGCTCATAGAGCGAAGAGCACACGAGACTGGCTGGCGGCGCGTGAAATCGACTTCATCCGGCACGAAGACTGGCCCTCCTCCAGTCCAGATTTGAATCCGTTAGATTACAAGATATGGCAACACTTGGAGGAAAAGGCGTGCTCAAAGCCTCATCCCAATTTGGAGTCACTCAAGACATCCTTGATTAAGGCAGCCGCCGATATTGACATGGACCTCGTTCGTGCTGCGATAGACGACTGGCCGCGCAGATTGAAGGCCTTTATTCAAAATCACGGAGGTCATTTTGAATAAACTTTAGTGTCATAAGAATCTATGTTTTGTTAAGTTCATTTTGGTATATAAATGGTTACATAATGAATAAACTTGTTTCAATTATTTTATATTAAACATGTGACAGAATTTATGACCTGACTTGATATATTTTTTGCAAATTCATCGACTTTAATGAGTTTTTGACAGTTGGCATAGTAGGTATACATTAACTGTAGTATTACGGGATTGGGCGGATGCACAGCAGAATGCAATCCGATAGGTGATCTAATCTAGCTACAACTTGGAGGCCTGATGGAAGACGTGGTCGGGATCGGCCAAGAAAGCGTTGGCGAAGACGATCTTCGAGCAGGAGTGGTGGAACGTCGCACAGGATAGATATAGATGGAAGGACTTGGGGGAGATTTTGCCCAGAAGTGGGACAATATAGGTTGACAAAAAAAACTGTAGTATGAAAAACTTAAAAAAAATAATAGGTACTTTACTTTGTGTGTAGGCTAGGTATGTGGATTTTTCTATTCATAAAAAGTCAAAAACAAGGAAAAAAACCTGCTAAAATTATTAACACCTACTTTAATGAGATCCGTTATCGTGTAATATTTTTGTTCGATGACTTGAACCCCTTGGAAATCTTAGTCGACCCCTGGGGGTCGATATAGACCACTTTGGGTATCATTGGTTTAGTTAGTCAGACAAAGGCATAACTAAGTTACGTTTGATTCACGATCACGATTCAGGTGACAGGTTGCATGCAACTTGCAAGCCCATCGTACGTCGTAGGAATATTAACCAATGACACATACCTTCTAAATTTTGGTTCTAGGACATGCTTTTCTTCACGATGATTTCCTTCACCGTTTAAGCACGTGTAAATGTGCACATTTTTGAAGTAAAACTTCTTTAAGCACGCTTGACTTGGGGAGTAAGCTGGTGAATGCGTTACGAAAAGTGCGAACGGAAGTTGAGTGGGAGATATAAGATAGTGAAGATATAAAGAGAGAGAGAGTTACGTTTTGTATATTTTAAAACGTTAATGCGCGAGTGCGAATTGCATCTGTTCAGAATGAACATAGACTGATCGACCTACAGACGTGTGGCCAGTTTTGTAATTGAACCATTTTACAAGTTAATATTTGAGAAGTTTTACTTCAGTCATGTGGTCTAAAGCACACTGTTATTTTTCTATTAATTACATCCATTGGTGCAGAACCGGGATTCGAACCCACAACCTCCAAATCGAAAGTCTGGTTACATCCAACTACGCCACCAGCCACCAACCACGTACGGCTCAATACTGCATATTATGAATGTAACCTTTTTTTTTAAATTAGATAGAAATAATGGTTTGTCAATTGTCATGGAGGTTGTATTTCATTTTAATATAAATTATTAATGCAATGTTCCCGCTACCTCCTGCGTCTCAGTCGGCTATTCGCCCACTGCGCCGCGGAAGTCGTCGAGTTGTTATTTATTGGAAGAATAACCTCTAATAACCCATCTAAAAATAACGCCAATATATTTTTGTATGGTTGTAGTGCCTGACCGATTACAAAGCACGATTTATATGTATTAAACTATTAATTTTAAAGATTCAAACAAATTGCAAGCAACAACTCCAAGTCCCAAACATACTATTATTATAATTGCTCATTTAATTGAAATTACTCCTCTCAAGCCTCCAAAAGGTGTATGAGTTATGTACAGTTACTGAACAATACAGCCTACGGGTATTGCAACATACCAAGGTCAGGTTTAATTCAGCGAATAAATATTAAGTTGTGAATAAGGGTGACCAAACAGCTTAAAGCGCGTTATACTGCGCTTTACTGCATTATCCTGCGCTATACTGCGCTGTGCTATGCTAATTGCTAGCTGAACTAACATTCTCGTGCTGTTTTTTCTACAAACAACTTTGTGTTCGCAAGCTATACATCTCGATATTGCGATCCCTAGGTGCGAGGCACATTCGTCTGTCTTAGAGCGCCTTCAAATATGTCGCAGAGTGCCGCGCGGAGGCAGCTCGTCTGAACCTAGCGACGGCAGCGCTGCGGCCGCGCTGACGTCGCTAGGTTCGAGAATCGTAGTGTTGTACATTTAGTTACACGATGGACTCTGACGAAGAAAGACTGTTCTTAGTGTTACTATTGAATCGAAAAAGATTCTAACCCTACCATGCCTTTTTGTAAGGAATAACTTAAATATTTTTAGCATATATCCCAAAGAAAGCCGCCGTGCGAGCTGCCTCCGCCTTCAGTCCTGTAAAACTCATCTTGTGATGAGTGTGTTTTGTATGGCACCAATAATCTATAATAAAATAGCATCAACAATAGGAGGCAATGAAAGTATAATGGAGTTAAAGCATGCCCTCAACAAATTGCTTATAGAAAAAGCATATTATTCAATCGACGAATTTTTAGTAGATAAGAATTTTTAAATTAAATATTTTTTGTTTTATTATTGTACGTCCGAAATCGATAAACTGTGAAAACTTGTACCTAATATTTAAGATCTTTGTTGTACAACAGTTTAACGATAAAATATTTCTGATTCTGAAAAAGGATTTTGCAGTCACTGGTCGATCGATGAACTGATGCGCGCCCGTTGCGTGGGTGTAGCGCTGCAGTCGCGCGGTTTTTATTTACATGGATTTACAAAGCAGTGCGGCCGCAGCGCTGCAAAGCGCTGCCTCCGCGCCACGCGTTTCGGCAAATTTGATGGCGCCCTTAGACAGACGATATAGTACGAGCAGATGAGTAATGCTAATGTGGGAAGACTTGAGCACAATATATTCGTGATTCAACTATAGAAATTTCAACACAGCAGCGCAGCGATTTGAAAGAGCGTAGCACATACATCACACACAGCGCTGGATAGCTTAATAATTTTGGTCACCCTAACTCCCTAACTAGACATAAGTGTTATGTCATATTTTGTCATGTCAACACTATTTAAGGTAGTTCAAAAATGTGTTCGTCTGACATTTACAATTCAATTGCGTTATATGTAGTTAAGTGCGAAGCGTAAATTAAATAACTACTTTAATGACAATTACTTGTGTTATTTTAGTTAAATGCCTTATTTAATGATTCTATTATATTGTTATTATACGATACTTATCGACGTATATCTATACTAATATTATAAAGAGGAAAGATTTGTATTTTTGTGTGTATGTTTGTAATAAATAAACTCAAAAACTACTAGTCCGATTTCAAAATTTCTTACACCATTGGAAAGCTACAGCTACTTTCTACCCTGAGTAACATAGGCTACTTTTTACAAATCCGCGCAGAAGGAGGGTAATGTTTTTATTGAAAAACTACGCGTGCGAAGCTGCGGATTGGTCACCTAGTACATTAATTTAAAATGACAGTGGGCAGGGCACATAGCTCGAAGATAGATAAAACAAGCTTATGGTCCAACTGATGTTAAAAGGTTCTTGAGTGGAAACCACACACTGGAAAGCGCAACCTAGCATTGCCCCGCACAAGATGGATGGAAAGACGAAACCCCCCTCCCCCCTCCAGAAGTACCACCCATAACTGGTCGGCATACCATTAATATTCAACTTTTCTTGTTACCTCAAGTAAAGAGTGGAACTCACTTCCGGCGTATGTTTTTCCGAACCAGTATAATCTCGGAGTCTTGAAGTCCAGAGTGAATAGGTTCTTTCTAGGCAAGCCTGCTCAATTTTCGGTCACACCATGACTTACCAGCAGGTGAGGTAATGGACAAGCGCTAGACTAACATCAATAAAAAAAATCACCTACTGCTGGGTATAGGTCTCCCTTGTTTTCTGCCAGCCTCCTCTATCCTGTGCGTCTCTCAACCAGGTGTTTCCACCCGTGGAAGTCCTATGGCTGATATAAATCTTGAGATTCCTTAGTCAGTTTGTAGAGATCTTAAAGATCTAGGCTAGTAAGGTTTATAGACCTCCCACATCACATTGACATAAAGGTCTACAAAAAAGTCCCGATGGTATATGTCTATCTCTTAGGGATAACCCACAATATCCGGAAGTCGCTTCCGCTGTCTGTTCGCTTAAATGTTTTAAACTACTAAACGGATTTTAATGCAGTTTCCAGCAATAGATAGAATGATTTAAGAGGAAGGTTTATATGTATAATACATACGAGTACATAGTAACTGCGAAAGTAACTGTTTGTTTGTTAGTTCGTTTGTTACCTTTTCATAACTAAACGGCTGAACGGATTGTAATGAAATTTGGCAAGGAGATAGATTATATCCTGGGGAAGGACATAAGCTACTTTTTACTCGAGTGAGCAAAAGGAGGGTAATGTTTTAATTGAAATACCACGCATGCGAAGCCGCGGGCAGGTCAGCTAGTAAATTATAATAGTAAGTCAATTATTAAGCTTCATGCACTTTTCGACATTTCCAAAATCCACTTTCTTATTACATAACTTGACATTCGATCACGTATGACAAGGCAAGCAGGGCACACCCCTTGATTGCATTACTTGCACATGGAAAAGTCGCACCCATGTCGCTTTCTTTAATCAGCTGTATATCGTGCTAAATATAATATAACAGAATTTTATTATTATTGTGAAATAGAGACTGTTGTGAGGCACACAACGAGCCCTGGATCTTTTATCATTAAAAGAACCACACAGCCTCACTACTGCGCACGGTACGCTGGAGCAGCAACACCATCCAGAACGTCATCGCCAACAAACCCTCTCTTAAATCTAGATTAGTACTAACTGCCATAGATTTAAACTATTTGCTAACAAAATGAATCTATTGTTATCTTATTAAATAAATAAATAATGATTATTATGTCAGAGCGAAATAATACCTACCTGGTCTAAAGTTGGGTTTGTTTTTAGTCTAGTCCACCAATAACATCATAGTTATGGTCTAGCTAAACACAATATGAATAGACACGTTCTTATAATTAAATTAGGTACTAGTTAGTAGTAAGGTACTACATACATATTAAGTATCTTTGCGATATTGTTTTTTTTTAAACTGTATAGATCTTCGTTTGACCACAATCTCACCTGATGGTAAGCGATGATGTGGTCTAAGATGAAGCACGAAGATCTAGAAGAAACCTATTCACTTTACCGTTTAGAGGCCCGGATTGTATTCTTTAGGAAAAACAGACGGCAAAGTGTTCCAGCTGTGCGCATCAAGTACGTAGAACCAAAACGGTGTGTGCGAATGGGTGGTATCAAAAGGTACGGTACGGATGGTACTGAGCCGTGCGCCTTGCTTGTCCTTTGATGGAAGGGAGATGGCGGGATCAGATCGTATAGTTCCTGGGCACATTCCCCAAAATGTATTCTGTAACAGATCGATAGGCTTGCAACTTTAGAATGCTGACGTAGAACGTATAATACTGTTCCCATCTTTGGCACGGAACTCCAAAGTACCAATTGCTTCGTTTTGACGCCCTTCAGAGAAGAGCCATTAGAATCATCGGTGATCCCAAACTCGCCGACAGGCTGGAACCGCTGAGTCAACGCCGTGACATCGGATCGCTCAGTGTATTCTACCGCCTGTATAATGGGGAATGTTCTGAAGAGCTATTTGATCTCATCCCGTCGTCGAGATTTTACCACCGCACTTCTCGACAACGTAATAAAGCTCATCCACATATCATCGACAATTGGGTATCGCGCACCACACGCTTCACGCGATCTTTTCTACCCCATACCTGCAAGATGTAATAAGCTACCATCTGAGGTTTTCCCATTAGGCTACGACATGGCACGCTTCAAGAGAAATGTAAAGAGGTTTCTACAGGGTAGGGAACGCATCGACAATACCCCGGGTGTTGCCGGTGTCAATAGGCGACGGTGACCGCTTACCATTAGGTGGACCGTAAGCCTGTTTCCCCACAAATACATTAAAAAAAACTTTATGCGGTGTTCGAGACTTTGGGTCTTAATCTTCGCCATATATTGCTCACCTATAAGCCTAAAAGCTCTACGTTCTATAGTCTAAGGTAGCGAGCTGGTAGGTAGGTCTGGGTTTCGCAATCGCCAGCACCACAGCCACAGCAACAGCCAGTTATTAGCACGAGTAAGGAGTGGAACTCACTTCCGGCGTTTGTTTTTCCCGACCAGTATAATCTCGGAGTCTTCAAGTGCAGAGTAAACAGGTTCTTCCTATAGCGTGCTACATATTCGACCACACCATCTCTTGCCATAAGGTGAGGTAGTGGAGATGACCAATAAAAAAAACCCGCTTATTACCACGGCAGACCAGCAGCGTTATGTCAGAGCGAACCTACCATGGCATTGCTGAGTGGTGTTCATTTTCAGGGTTCCGTACCCAAAGGGTAAAACGGCACCCTATTACTGAGGCTCCGCTGTCTGTCCGTCCGTCTATCACCTGGCTGTATCTCATGAACCGTGATAGTTAGGCAGTTGAAATTTTCACAGGATGATGTGTTTCTGTTGTCGCTATAACAACAAATACTAAAAACAGAATATAATAAATATATAAGGGGGGCTCCCATACAACAAACGTGATTTTTTTGCTCGTTTTAGCTCGATATTGATAACGGCAACAGGTATACGCTTAAAATATTCACAGAATATTTATTTATATATTCACTTTAAAAATAAATAATTAATATAAAATAATACAAAATTTAAGGGGCTTCCATACAACAAACGTGATTTTTTGCCGTTTTATAGATAATGGTACGAAACCCTTCGTGCGCGAGTCCGACTCGCACTTGGCCGGTTTTATTATTATCTTATTCTATGCTTAATTTTAAGATTGTATTGTTTTTTGTATTGGTGATAAAATAAACCTCTTATCTAATGACCCTGATGTTTTACTTTCAATATGTATGTCATAATATAACATAAACAATATGCTGTCTTTACGAAGAATATAAGGATAATATGCGATACAAACAAAAAAAAATGGGAAATGGCGCGCAAGTTTTTTTTTAGACGCGCCAAATGTAATGTGATTACAGTACTTCAAAATTATAATTTTAGTGATAAAATGCAAATATTTTATAACAAATTATTGATAATTATAAATAATTTGACAATAATAAATGTTTTTTCGTCTTCATTAGGCATACATTTATTTATTCCAAAATGTAAATGGATTTTCAGCGGCATAAAGCCTCTTTGTTGTTACAAAAAAATACTGTATTACCACTGTATAACCCGGTTAAATTAAAAATACTCTGTTTACTCGCATATAACTTGCAGTTAGGTACTAACTTAACTTTGTAGGGATAATTCTATTATGCACTAGTGTGTAATGTTATTATGCACGTGTGTTATAGTTCGGTTTATGGCCCTAAGAACGATGTAATAAGGCTCACTTTACGAGCAAGTGTGTTGAAAACAAACTTATCTAATTTCATTTAAAACGAGAATTACTTCACTCTAGTTCATAAATTATAACATTGGATTCCGTACGTTACTTATAATACGTAGAGATACTAATTAACTTTATGATTCAAATCATGAAACTTTAATATCCAAGCAATTTACTTTCAAAATTACACAATCTGTTCATTTTCTAAATAAAGTGTTAGAAAGCAAAATAAATTAGTATTTCTGTAAATCAAAGTGGTTTAGCCGTTAATATATGTACAGTGTAAACTCTATATAACGACACTCAAGGGACTGATCATATTTTGACGTTATAGAGAGTTGTCGTTAAATGGAGAGAAGTAAAATCTGTATTAGAAAAAGAAAACGTTTATTTCTAATTTGTCTTGTTAAATAGTACCTACAATAAAAATCTGTTTTAATTTGAACGCTATTGCGTTTTACAGTTTATGTTTACAATTTGAAAGTTTGTGAGCTGCTAAGAATATGACAACGTATAGATAAAATCCATCACTTCTACTAACAACAGTCTGCAGCTACACGTGCAAGCAATCCCATTTTGTAAACAAAAGAACGGATTTCTTAGAAAGTTTGGTGTATATGATGCCAACAGTCGAGTATATTATGGTCTAGGATAATAAAACGACAAAAGGATATACACAGCTGCGCAGTTTTTACTAATTTGGCAACTTAAAAAGAACTTTTTATTACAAATTGTTGTCGTTATTGAGAGTGGGTGTAATGCTATACAGAGTGTACCATTGTATGCAAGACAAGCTAAACCAACCAAAGCCGAGTGATTTCGACGCTTTAGAGAGTTTGTCGTTAAAACGTTATATGGAGTTTACACTGTATTTACTTTTATATTTAACAGTTCGTCTCTTTTATTACATTAATCTCCGCTTCGGTAACTAAGTTATACTAATTAGTAATTACATTTTACGATTTATATAACTGGCTTCCATCCGCGGCTACACACGCGTGGTTTGCCAATTCAAAGTAGCCTATGTCCAGGTCCCATACACATGTCCCATACAATACCAAATATCATCGAAATCGGTCCAACCGTTACGACGTGATTGAGTAACAAACATCCAAACCTTCGCATTTATAATAATAGTGTGATTTCTTTATAGGTAATTCATAAAGTGTAACGTTTTCTCTAATAGCACTAAAACTCAATCTAAAGCGTGTCTAGTATAGATCACTTTGTATCGAAAAGACCGCCCATTGTACGTAATTTGCTGTGTTTTTGACGTGATAACGTCTTATAAATAGATGAACGCCGGCTGCGCGCACGAAAAAGCATGACTCATTGTCACGTTCCGCCTGAGCCGAGCGTGCAAGCGAGAGCGCGGAACAAGCGATGGAGAGGCACGATCGGCTTGTGACGCATCTATCTCTCTCGTTATCACGTAAAATTATCGTCCGTAAACCGACTTTACAGAAAACATATTTTTGACAATTATCTCTTGTTTCTGGTAAATTCTACGATCTATCTAGGTGTAAGGCTCTGGATGTGTTTCTTGTTTCTATGTTTATATTACAAGTATAAGTATAAAAAAAGGTTATAGTATTCTATCAGATAACTGGTTCCCGTAGTAGGTACAAGCTCTGCTTAGTTTGGGACTAGATAGCGCTGTGTGAAATGTTCAGCAATATTTAATGTTAAGAAATGTTTCTTGCTGCTCCACAATTTTTAAAATTTTTGCTGTTTTCCCTCCCTATGTGTGTTAACGCTTGTATAATGGGTTGTGTTTTGAAGAGTTGTTTGATATGGTGCCTGCAGGTTCATTTTACACATATCATCTACACATACCGTGAGGTTCCAGAGGAATTTCCTTCCTTTTTTTTTTATTATTCATTACAGAATCAACAGCACTTGTTAACAATGTAAACAATCCTTATAACTAATGCTTAATGCCAATAACAGATTCTCAATTTATAGACTTATCTTTTATGAAATTAGTCACCTAGAGAAAAAGATTAAAAAACATACTATATTAATTAAATTTTAAATTTTCAAGGATTTTAGTAATTTAGTAGGTACGCATTTGAAGAACAAAAGAGAGGTAGGGATGCTGTGTAAATGTGTGTACTTGAGGGGGGGAGGGAGAGAGTGTAGTGTGTGTTGAGTGAATTTCTGAATATTTTATAGAACGCGCTATATATGACTTAGAACAAATATAATTTGTTTCTTAAAAGATGTTCCGCGAACACTTCGCTTGTGGAATGGTCCCTCTGCCGAGGTTTTCCCTAAGGACTACAGTATGGGGTTCTTCAAAAAGCGCGTTTTGACAATTTTAAAGGGTCGGCAACGCGCGGCAACCTTTGGTGTTACAAACGTAACCGATAGGCTACGATCTTACCATCCAGGTGGGCCGTACGCTTTTTTGCTAACTTAGAGATACAAAAAAAAAGTTTTATCGTGTTATCAACACTGTTTGTACTAATAGTTCTAAATAAATGAATGTTTTGAATGAATTTATATTTATTTATTTCAGTTAATATTACTACTAGTGAATAGCCTCGAACAATCACATTGTCACGTTAATTGAATTGTCACGTATGTATTAAAGCATCAGACATGCACGCACAGACCAATGTCAGGAATGGTTGGTTCGTGACAACAGAATATCTACCTATACTCAGATTACATTGAAAAATATTATAGTTTTATGAGAACTGCATTGAAGCACGCAGATTGAATGATATTAAAATGTAGATTCTGTTTTTGAAAAAAGTACTTACCTAGTTTTTTTTTTTAAATAAATTATAGGCCGAGACATGGCCGCTCACAAAGAATACATGCATAAGATTAGAGTAGCTCAACGGGCAATGGAGCGCGCCATGCTCGGTATATCACTCTTGGACCACATACCCAATGTCGTAATCCTACGTCGCACAAAGGTTGTGGACGTGGGTATGAAGATCGCAGGGCTGAAGTGGAGATGGGCTGGACACTTGGCTAGGAGGGATGACGGGCGTTGGACGAAGGCGATTACAGAGTGGTGGCCAAGGGATGCTCGTAGGCCAAGAGCCAGACCACCCGCCCGATGGTCGAATGATATTGAAAGCGTAGCTGGGTGTCAATGGATGAGACTCGCAAGGGACCGGAAAGATTGGCGTAATAAAGAGGAGGCCTATACCCAACAGTGGGTGCAGACGGGCTGAGATGATGATGATGGTGATGAAATTATAGGCTAGCGTTTGACCAAGATCTCGCCTGATGGTAAGCGATGATGCGTTCTACGATGGTACACGCTTGCTTAGAAGAAACCTATTCACTCGTGACTTGAATACCCGAGGTTGTAGTTATTAGGAAACACAGAGTCAGGCAAGGCGTTCCACTCCTTGGCGGTGCGCATAATAAAGGTGGAAGCGTACCGCTTTGTGCGTATGGGAGATATGTCTACTGGGTGTCCGATGATAGAATGGGAATGGTGAAATCAGGTTGAAGAGCTCCGCAGCACACTCTCCGAAATGTATCCGATGGAAAACCGAGAGGCTTGCAACCTTTCGTCGATGCTCGAGGCTGTGGAGCAGGCTTAAAAGTAATTAAAAACTGTTTAATATCGGTAGCTGAAGTTTTTATGAAACGGCCATTAGTCGTTTATATCTCCTTTATTATCTATCTTACATCTTAAACCACCACTATCGCTTACCGTGCCAGTTCATTCATACCGAAAGATCATGGAATTTACACACACATGTGTAGTTATTCTAAGGCCGGCTAGCACAACGATCTCTAAACGTATTTAGCGACTAAGCATTTAAATTTGACGTACTTGTATGATTTGACAACTCCTTAACCACTAATTTACCACTTTTTTTATACTACTTATATGGCAAACGAGCATGCAGTCCACCAGATGTTAAGTGGCTACTGCAGCCCATGGATATCCACATAGAATTCAAAACAAGCTATTATGTTGTCTTGATCTCTATGTGTATACGTTGCCATACGTTGATATTTAGCCACTAAATGCGTTTAGGCATCGTTGCGCAAGCATTTTATCGACATAACTTAAACAAAACTGATTCAAAACCTAAACATTATAAAAGGTCGCGATCAATCTTTTAAATTAATTTACTTTTCAATAAACAAGTGATTTAATCGTAAAATCCAAAACGCAATCGGCCTTAAGACTTAGAACTGTGTTAAAATTGACCTTAACGGACTTACATAATTCTGTATTGTTTGGCTTTCGGCAAATTTAAAGAGGAACCCATGCAAAATTGCATTTTATTCTCAGCAAAATAGAGTTCATAATAAAATCCAATTTGTTGTAATAAATTTGCAAAAACATTGTTTCCAAAGGAGTAAACACTATCCGCTTATTATATATAAGATGGCCTACTGATAATGTTAACGGTGTTTGGCGAACAAAATATTTTTTTATGTCGCAATACAACCTAGAAAATTTTAAAAATGCACTTACTTTGTTACACTGCCAGATCACGATAATCTGAAAAAAAAATAGTTTTTAGAAATTACATTTAGAATATTAAACACTAGCCGACCAATCCGCAGTTTCGCACGCGTAGTTTTTCAATAGAAACATTACCCTCCTTCTGCGCAGTTGGAAGAGAATTATGAAATCCGACCAGTAATTTTTGAGTTTATTCGTTACAAATATTTCCTCTTTATAATATTATTAATTATTAGTATTGATTGAAAATACACAAAAGTACCTTATTTTTTTACCCAATTTTAGTAGGTATCTAACAACCGTTTCTAGTTTCGGTAAATTTATCACCTCGTCTACTTGTCAATAGATGGCGCTATTATAAATTTCGCAAGAAAGTCACACGCATTCACGCAACGCTTACGTAATTCCGAGCTTTAATTGCCAATCTCATTACTATTGACGAACGTACAAAAACAAAATGCCATTTGAAACGTGGGCCGACTGTACATTTGAATCGAAGGGAATTTGCATAACTTTTGCAATAAGCGACTAGGCGTAGATTACAACAGAATAAACAAACAGGTAGAACAACTTGTTTTGTCCTTGGAAAAAAAATACAAAGATGCAAAAATATGCCCCGGGTGAGGATCGAACTCACGACCTTAAGATTATGAGACTTACGCGCTGCCTACTGCGCCACCGAGGCCATGTGTACACTAGACGAAATAGGTCACCTATATGTGAAGGCAACAATACATTAGCTTACACCCACAGAACATTAAAAACATAAAAAATTGTTTTTTGTGTTCTGTGCTTACACCACTTTACAATCGACCTTTAATAGTCTTCATTCATAATAATAGTTGATGAATGAAGCTTTGTAAGTTATGCCATATTTTAATTTTTGTCACATGTCTGAAACACAATTTAGGGAAGCACTGACGTCCGGCTTTTTGAATTTTATCCGACTACAAGCTGGTAAAAATATGTAAGTATTAACACAAAATAAATCCTATTGTTACATGATTTATAGGCGCAATTAAGAATTAAATACATATACGTACATATATATTTAATAAAAGGGTATTTTTATACTCTGGTTTTTTTCTTTCATTATTTTAATAGGTTGGGGAAAAAGTCTTTTCGCATTATAGTATGTATGAACTTGTAATAAAATATCTTTGGCTATATTATTTGTATCTGGCTGGTTTTGGTATCATTCAAAGTTTAAATTTTAAAGAAGATAATTCCAAATTCAAATTAAGAAAATGTGTGATTTTTATTTGTTTTTCGTACTGTAAAGATGAGTGAATCTAATGAAGAAATTCGATACATTTTAAAATTTTACTACAAAAAAGATAAAAATGCAACGCAAGCCGCGAAAAAATTTTTTACGATGTTTATGGACCTAGTCCAGTGTCTCTGAGAGTAGCAAAAATTTTGTTTAAGCGTTTTCAATCCGGAAATTTTGATGTCAAAGATGCACGTCGCTCTGGTCGCCCTATTACGGATAAAATGGATGCTATTTTTGAAAAAGTGGAGCAAGATCGGCATATCAGTAGTTACGACGTAGCTGAAGAACTGGGAATTGACCACAAAACAGTTTTGGCGCATTTGAAAAAAAAGGGTACACAAAAAAACTCGATATTTGGGTACCCCACGAGCTCACTGAAAGAAACCTAATGAACCGTGTACTCATTTGTGATTCTTTATTACGACGTAGTGAAACCGAACCATTTTTGAAGATGCTGATAACTGGTGATGAAAAGTGGATCACGTACGACAAGAACGTGCGGAAAAGGTCGTGGTCAAAGGCCGGCTTCACAGATTGTGGCGAAACCCGGGTTAACTCGCAACAAGGTGATGTTGTCTGTGTGGTGGGATTGGAAGGGCATTATTAATTATGAGCTGTTACCACCCGGCAGGACCATCGATTCTAAACTGTACTGCGAACAACTGATGAGATTAAAGCAAGAAGTTGAGAGAAAGCGGCCCGAATTAATCAACAGAAGGGGTGTGGTTTTTCATCATGATAACGCTAGACCTCACACATTTTTAGCCACTCAGCAGAAATTAAGAGAGTTTGGCTTGGAGGTGTTAATGCATCCGCCGTATAGTCCTGACCTTGCAACTTCAGATTTCCACCTGTTTCGGTCTCTTCAGAATTCTTTAGGCAGTGTCAGGTTAACATCATGAGAGGACTGCCAAAACTACTTGTCGCGGCATTTCGATCAGAAGCCCCAAAATTTCTATAGCAATGTGATCATCATGACCCTACCTACAAGATGGCAAAAAGTTATCGAACAAAATGGACCTACATACTTTAGTTAAATGTAAATAAACTATATTAAAAAATGATTTGGATTTTCTTAAAAAATGCGAAGATACTTTTTCCCCAACCTAATAAGATTTGATTATGAAGCAAACACTGAATGTTTTTTTATTTAATTGTTATATAAACCCTCAGCTTAATAAACAAAAGCGACGTAATAAAATCCAATTTCTGGTCCTCACAATAGATAAAATATTATATTTCTTTGCTTTATTCGAAGATAAGTTAATATTTTTAGGTACTAGGTAGCATCGAATAAAGCTACATTATAATGTGGCTTTATTCTAAGTTCTTTTGATTATAATATTGCTATTATATAAGTGTGTATATACAAAAAAAAAGTTACAAGTATTTCAGTTCCCATAGTAAAAGCTTTGCTTAGTTTGGGGCTAGATAACGGTGCGTAAAATGTCCAGCAATTTTATTATTTACGAGCTGTTGCCCGCGACTTCGTACGCGTTACACTACTCAATGTGTAGGTAGCCTAGAAATAAAGCTAAACTCGCTGTTGCAACTTGACTTGATACCCCAGTTTTATTCCATGGGAACTGATTTATGGGATACATGGTAGCCTATGTGGTGATCCAGCTTATAATCTACGTATATACCAAATTTCATCGAAATCAGTCCAGACGTTACGGCGTGATTGAGTAACAAACAAACAAACATACAAACTTTTGCATTTGTAATATTAGTGTGAATATAATGTAGCTTTATTCGAAGTTCTTTTGATTATAATATTGCTGTTATAAAAGTGTCTATATACAAAAAAAAAGTATATGAGTATTTCAGTTCCCATAATACCTACAAGCTTTGCTTAGTTTGGGGCTAGATAGCGGTGTTTAAAATGTCCAGTAATTTTATTATTTATTTATAATATTGCTTACTAATAATTTGTCTATGTGACAAGTCACATTACAGCTAAATTAGCGTAGATATGTAGATAAATTGCCTAGTTTTTAAGATCTTATTATACCTATACCTACTTGTTTATGCATAAATATATATTGTATCTTGTAGCTTACTCGCAAGCCAGCCCAAGATCAATTTATAAATATAGGTTTAATAATTATTTATTAGCAAAAAGATAATAATTATCACATACATGAGAATTGGTGGACATGGAAAATATATCGCAGTTCGTTCGAGTTATGGTAGGTAGGTACTCAATTAACGCATTCAGATAGATCGTTCGTTAGTTATATACTTCTTTAGTAAACATTAGATAATGTTGAGCGAGTTTAGTTTTAATTGCGTTGAATGAGTTTAATTTTTTTTTCAGAGGGTAATTTATTTTAAAGTGCGCCTTCGTAAAATATTGTTTTTTTACCATAGTGCGTACGACTTTTAGGTAAGACAAGAAAGCTAGCGCGACGCTTACTTTGTTTTCTTAATTATTATTTAATAGAATAGAAGATCTTGTGGCCGAGCTTCACATTATAGGAGAATACAAGTCACACCGACTCCGCTGGCTCGGCCATCTAATGTGAATGAGTGAAGATCGATGCGTAAAGAGAACATACTTGGGACGACCGACTGGCCTGTTGGCCGTGGAGTATCGGTGGAGAGACAGGATGGAGGCTGACCTGCGCGACCTGGGAGCCGACAACTGGCAAGAGATGGCAATGGATAGAGGAAAGTGGAGAGTTCTCATATCGGAGGCCAAGACTCACTTTGGGTCCCTGCGCCAATGGAGTAAGTAAGTATATTTGTAAATTGTTCAATTATAGTATTATAAGCCTATACAGTACTAACCAGACTAGAAGGTACATAAAAGGAATCATCTATCGTGTGTGATGCTGATCTAAAGTCGATACTAAACAGAGCATTCTGACGAAACGACTCACTTTCACTCAAATAAACCGCACGCGACATGATACATCTTACATCGGATATACTTTGTTTCTTTCTATCTTCAAGGAAAACAATACTACTTTTCAAATAAATAAACTAATACCAAGTTTAAAGTGGATTTTAAAGTTTACAAATCTATTTAATATTTACAATATAGGAAAATAACTATAACCTATGTATCTTTAAAAACATGGTCAGACAACACTATCTGTCTAAATCGCTCACTAGGCCATTTATTCATTTATACATTTTTATAATTTATATATGTAGGTATACATATTTTATGTAGTATAATATTTATGTAATTTTATTATTATATTATATGCATTTTATTTTATAGTTATTTGTTCACATAGATCCTGTCCATCCAAAGGTTGCCTGGGAAGAGATCGTTTTAAGCGATAAGGACGTCCATTGTACCTATGATTTAAAAGTGTATTTTCTTTTGTATGTTTATATTTAATGGTGTGCAATAAAGAAATTATCTAATCTAATCCAAGTAAATGAAAAACCTACAAATAAAAAAACTGCATTTATCTCCCCCTCTAGATAAGATACCCAACAAGCTGGCAACATTGGCTCTTTGAATAGGCTGATCCGTTGACCGAGGTAAGTTCCAGCGCTTTGGTCACCTGTGGTGTCTATGAGGCGTCTGGACAGCTTTTTTATGAAATTTCGGGCACTGGAGCCCCAAGGACCCATAAGTTTCAACTCCAAACGGAAGAAATATGTATTGGTCTCCGAGGATATCATATTTCCTCCATTGGCAGTTCTCCGCAGTGTCTGCTGCCGCACCAGCCACACGGAAAGTACTTAAGTGAGAGTGCCTGTTTATAAATGGATTATAATGTTGTTTTTATCAACGTAGTAATATTTGTCAATGTTTTTCACTAGAAACAACATAAATAAATGACAAAAAATGTTTAGCCCTTTTTCCACTTTCAGTAATTGATAAGAACCAACCCGACGTAATTTTCAAAAAAAAAATAAACAAAGAAAAAACTTCTGTAAGGTATTTTAAACCCGGGCGCTAATTAAGAGTAGGGTTGCCATTCGTCCCGATACGTCAGGACATGTCACCGTTATTAATAGTGGTGTCCCGACGTCCCGACAAGCTCTAAAATGTCCCGACATACATGTCCGACTTTTTTTATTTTAATGCAAATTTTAAATATTTTTTTTCTTCTTATTTGTGCTATTTGTGTCAGATTTTCTATTATGTATCATCTACACTACACAATCTATCATCTATCTTGGTTATTTTTTTTGGTGTGTAGGTTCCTTACATCTAGCTAGAGATACAGATGTGTATGACATAATAATACATACCTAGATTTTTTTTCCATGATTTCTGTTACACGCTGTATACAAAAAAATGGACTCCTAATTGTAAATGTCCTGACGGGGCCTTGGGGATTTATGGCAACCCTAATTAAGAGTTATGTTTGTCTGGCCTAGGTATTATACTTTAAAAATTTATTTGCGCGATGGTTGAAGCTTCATGTTAATGCAGCCGTTTCGTCTGCCAAGGGCTAAAAAATAGGCTAAAATGAACTTGCTGGCAAATTATATCACCTCATCATCATCATATCATCCATAGGGTTTTCAGAGCTACCTGTGCGGCCTGCACCCAACGGCTCCCACCACTTTATCTGGTCTATCTAGTGAGAGGCGGTCCTACGCTGCGAGGATGATGAGGAGGAAATAAGGAGATGAGTAGACCAACTAAGGTCACTGACATAGGCCAGAGAATTAGCAAGCTGAATTGGCAGTGGGCGGGGCACATAGCTCGAAGAGTTGACGGCCGTTGGGGCAAAAAAGTACTCGAGTGGCCACACACTGGATCCTATCGCCTACTTTAATCATACCTATATTCCAATGATTCATTCTTTACTGACTATTTCCAAATAGGTAAGCTTAGTAAGGCGGTACCGTTTTTGCTTCACCATTTTTGGAGGATACCTTATTCAAGCTAGACTATTCAGGACACCTAGATTATTAGCATTCTCATTAAGCTACCATATTTGCTTATATAAAAGGTGTGTCTTTAAGAATTGTCCATACATCAATCTATCTGCAGAATACTTCTAGTTGTGGGAATAACAGTAATAAAAAACATGGAAACATGAACATGGAACATATAGAAACATGGACAGGATATCAGCTTTTATCATAGAAATAGGATACGATTAGGTAAGTATTATTTTTCACAAGTAGTGATCACAATAATAGGCCTCAATGGCCGTACCGTAATGATACAAAAGCCGAAAAAGCTAATAAAAGCGTATATAATTTTTAGCTTTTTTATTTGAAACTAGTTGACTCGCCCGCGGCTTCGCACGCGTGTTTTTTCAATCAAAATCTTTTTATTCATTAAAATCACAGGGATCACTTTGAAACGTCAGTTTTACTGCCTTCCTTCGCGACCAAGCGAGGAAAGAAATGCAAGGAACAAGGCTGGTGGTTCTTTTTAATGATCTTTTTAGAATACATACAATAAAAAAAAAATTACGTCTAAATTGTAAAATTTTTGAACGAGTTCGAGCAATTTTAATCCCAAGCTTCTCTATCATCTACGTTAAAATAAAAACATTACCCTCCTTTTTCGCAGTTGGGGACGATGACCCAAATCCCAATCCTGGTCATAATCTATCTGTGTACCAAATTTCAACGAAATCGGTCCCGCCATTTTGTCGTAACGTTGAAAATCTAACAAACAGAGAGAGACAGAGTTACTTTCTAATATAAAATACTAGTGGTTCGCCCCGAACTGAGATCTCGCGTAATCTTTGACTGGCAATTTAGCGTTACGAAATCGATAACCAAATAACTTGACCTACAGTTTCATTCAAATTACAGGTAACGGGAGTTCATATTAATCATTTTTGGGGTACAAATTGCAGTTATTCTGGATTTCAGACTTTTACCTATATTTGTGTCACTACACGCGTACCAAATTTCAGCACTGTGGGGTCACTGGTGTACCTATCCTGCAAAATTTGTCAAAGTTCTGTTTTTATTATGGTTAATAATTCAAAAATTGCAAGGACTAAACTAAAAATAAACACGAGGACGAAATGTACTCACAAATACCTTTTATTAGACGTGTCACTTGACCGGATAGTCCATTTTGTTTTTTTTTTACCCCTCTTGAACCCCAATATCTTAACAACCCCCCCCCCCCCACCCATTTTTAACTCATTTAGTCGCACCAAAATTTTGCCATCTCTACCTAACGATGTATCAAATTTCACGATGATCGGATCTACGCTTCGAAAGTTATCCTCGGACAACCAAACATTCATACATACAACGCCGATTTGCCCAAGTTGATTTGGAGATTTCACTTCGCTCGATCAATTAGTATGGATTCAATTGAACACTGTATTCATACTAAGATTAATAGTTCGGGTAATCTTTGGGGAGGCCTATGTTCATTAGTGGACGTCCTATGGTGAAGATAATAATGAAATACAAATATTTTAGGGTTCCGTACCCAAAGAGTAAAACGGGACCCTATTACTAAGACTCCGAGTCTGTCTGTCTGTCTGTCCGTCTGTCACCAGGCTGTATCTCATGAACCGCGATAGTTAGACAGTTGAAATTTTCACAGATGATGTATTTCTGTTGTCGATATAACAACAAATACTAAAAAACAGAATAAAATAAATATTTAAGGGGGGCTCCCATACAACAAACGTGACCAAATATAAAATTTAAAGAGGAATCTTTAAATTTGTGCTATTCTGTGTTTTTTTTATGTATAGGATAACTAGCTGACAAATCCGCAGCTTCGCACGCGTAGTTTTTCAATAAAAACATTACCCTTCTTCTGCGCAGTTGGGTAAAAAGTAGCCTATGTCACCCGGGGATAGTGTAGCATCCCAACAGTATAAGATTTTTTTAAATCGGTCCAGTAGTTACGGAGCCTAATCAATACAAACAAACAAATCTTTCCTCTTAATAATATTTTAGTATAGATATGCACCTACCCTCGCCGGTCTTGTTAATTTGTCTTATTTTTTTTATTTGAAAACGTCTAAATTTAAAATTTGTTCTACTACATCCATCAACAATCCTACACTTTGTATTTTTACTTTTTAAGTTTCGATATCCACAAACATTGTGACAGTGACATCTTCTAAGCTTCTATAATCGTGCCATTTTATCTCTTATCCAATCATAACTACCCAAGTACCTGGTGTCTTGTCTACCATTAGCTGTTCATGTAATCCATTAAGTTTTTGTCGGATGTCATCACGGATTAGATCACTAAGTCGCACAAGGTCAGTACATAACGTATGTATACTTGTTCAAATATTACCGTAATGTCTTGTAAATCCAGTCGGGTAGGGTTGACATAATACTAGTGTGTATCCGGTTAATGTCGTGCCACTGGTTTTTTCTTGGTCACCTAGCTTGAGCTTAGTAATCTGTTTATGTATTTACGCAAACAGTGGTATAAAAATACTCCAAAGAGACCCTTCGGCTATTGGTCTAGCCCCGAGTTTAGAACAGGTCAGATTAAAAGCTGCGCTCTCGAACACAAATCGTAAATGTAGCTACGAACGCCGCCAAACTCAAGTGGGACTGGGCTGGTCATTTATGCCGTATATCGGGTGATCAGTGGGCTAAGCTCACCACCGAGTGGAACCCCGACAAAGCCTGACGTCGTGGCAGACCAAAGAAGAGATGAAAGGGATGAGCTCACTAATTTCCGAGCGGATTGGACCATCTTAGCGCCTGAAAGAAGTGTCTGGAAAGAATGGGGGGAGGCCTTTGCCCAGCAGTGGGACACAGTGGGCTAATAATAATAATTGATTTAAAACGAAAACGTTTGATTTTAGGACTATAAACAATACGGAAAAAGTTTTAGCCAAAATTTTACGAAATGTTCGAAACTCGGTACAACAAATCTTTAGGTATTGTCGATTGTAAATAGCGCTATCCGGCTATTTTAGCCGTCAATCGGACAGAATGGTTCTAGAGTGGAGACACAATGGAAAGCGCAGCGTAGGACGGGCCCCCACTAGATGTCAAGACAAGACGACCTGGTTCCTGGGAGCCGTTGAGTGCAGGCCGCGCAATATCAGTCGCTCTGGAAATCTATCGGGGAGGCCTTTGTTCAGCAGTGACGTATGATATGATGATGACGAAGATTCTCAAAAAAATTTAACTAAAAGATGACCAACCATACTTATATACTCGTATCGTTAAATAAGCTTATGCAAAGTGTTAAGTAATATTGAGCTATGTGTACGCAATAAGCCAGTAAACACAACTCGTTATTTCGAAATTTTGTTATAATCCTGTGAAAACTTTCATGTAACTTTATGGCCCCTCACATCGAAGCATATATACACCATCAGAGTTGCTCAAAGAGCAATGGAACGGGCCACGCTAGGAATCCACCTTGTCAATCGTATACCAAACGTCGAGATTCGACGTCGAACTAAAGTCTAAGATGTAGGTATACGAATCGCGAGGCATAAGTGGAGATGGACAGGACACCTGGCTAGGCGGAATGACAACAGGTGGACCAAGGCAGTCACAGAGTGGTGGCCAAAAGATGGACGTCGACCGCAGGGCAGACCACCGGCCCGATGGTCTCACGATCTCGTAACGGAAGTTGGACAGCGATGGACTTGAGCAAGACCGATTGGACTGGCGACCACTTGTCTTATTTGACGTTATGAAGTAAAATTTTTTTACGCACGCTTTACTTGGGGCGTAAGCTGGTGAATGCGTTACGAAAAGTGCGAACGGAAGTTGAGAGGGAGATATAAGATAGTGAAGATAGAAAGAGAGAGAGTTACGTTTCGTATATTTTTAAACGTTAATGTCCGAGTGCGATTTGCGTCTGTCCAGAATGAACTGATCGACCTACAGACGTGTGGACAATTTTATAATTAAACAATTTTATAAATTTATATTTAGAAAAAGAAGTTTTACTTCAGTGGTGTGGTTTAAAGCACACTCGTTTTTTAAGACACGAACTACAGAACTGAGAAACCCACTTTTATGATTCTTTAACATTGTTTTTTATTGACGACCTTTGTGACGCTGCTGGTCGTTGCGAGTTCCCTTTGATGTGACGTGAAAAATAACAAAACTTCTGTTTCTCGATGCAGGGAATCCTAATATGGGGCCAAAACGTAGATATATGACAGTTGGGTCTTATTTTATTTGATCAGAAATCATTTATACTCCTGTATAAAATTATAAATGTAATATTTGCTAAACGAAACAGAATTCGACTATTCAACTCACCTTTCCGCGATACTATAAATACCCAATTTTATAAGATCAAACCTTATTGCCCTTTACTCAGAATGCTTCCACTAGAAACCACAATGACTCACATCAGCCTTGACATCTGAAGGCTGTATGCGCTATTGTCAAGTTTTACAAGCTGTGCTGCAGAAGATGAGACTATTAAAAATCACTTTAGCTTCTGTAGAATGTATCTGCCTCTTCCATGCTGTAGTGCAGTTGCCCTAACTCATTTTTATGTGAATATATGTCATGCTGAATTAATTATTTTTATTTGAAATTGAATTGGTAAATTTTGGTTTGTTTGTATTCTGACTTAATTTAATAATGTACTTATTTTGTCATTGGTTATCGATTATTATTTTTGAACGAGCGAAGCGAGATCTCTAAATCAACTTGGGCAAATCGGCGTTGTATGTAAGTATGTTTGATTGTCCGAGGATAACTTTCGAAGCGTTTATCCGATCATCGTTGAATTTGGTATATAGGTAGGTAGTGATGGCACAATTTTGGTGTGACTAAATGAGCTAAAAATGTGGAGGGGTTGTTTAGATATTAAGGTTCAGGAGGGTAAAACAACCGAAATGGACTATCCGGTCAAGTGACACGTCTAATAAAAGGTATTTGTGAGTACATTTCGTTCCCGTTTTAAGTTTTAGTTTAAACCTTGTATTTTTAAGTTATTAACCATAATAAAAACAGAACTTTGACAAAATTCACAGGGTACACCAGTGACCCCACAGTGCTGAAATTTGGTATGCGTGTAGCTTTAGTGACACAAATATAGGGAATTTATAGGGAATAGTCTGAAATCCAGAACAACTGCAATTTCTAAATGAAGTCGTTGCCTGGCGCTGACAAAGTGCGAGCGCGTCCACTAGCGGACGTGCTTCGCAACTTCAGCTTATAAGATTAGACTATTAAAAATCACTTTAGATTCCGAAGGATGTAAATTATTGTAAATACACGACCCTGGCTGCATCCAGATGCTATTAAGGAAAATTACCGAGCATATAAATGAGACACTGGTCAGATAAGTACATTCGTATAATTTGATACACGATGTTGATACCTACCTAATGCTGCCACACAAGCAGACTACGACCCAACCTAAGTGTTCTCGAACAACTGTATGACTTTGTTTTGATTCTTTTTTGACATATCCTAAAAAGGATAAAACCCGGCCAAGTGCGAGTCGGACTCGCGCACAAAGGGTTCCGTAGCATTATCTATAAAAAAAATCACGTTTGTTGTATGGGACCCCCCCCCGGTCAATATTAATTTAATTATTTATTTTTAAACTGAATAAATAACTAAATATTCTGTGAATATTTCAAGTGTCTACCTGTTGCCCTTATCAATATCTTTTATTCTGTTTTTAGTATTTGTTGTTATAGCGGCAAGAAAAATACATCATCTGTGAAAATTTCAACTGTCTAACTATCATGGCTCGTGAGATACAACCTGATGACAGACAGACAGACAGACAGTGATGTCTAAGTAATAGGGTCCCGTTTGACCTTTTGGGTATAGAACCCTAATAAAAACGAATGAACATAACACTGAACTTAAACCAAATTGAATCTACAATAAGATTAAACATTTATAATCTGACACGGCAAAGTAGCCCGCCTGTTTACTACTTATCATAGAAATAAAAAACAGATGATTAAAAGAACAAGTGATAATCTACTAACTGAGTATTACAAATTTCAGAAGAGTATCCAAATGTGATCGTTAAAATCTAAGGACAGTAGTTAAAATAAATTGCCCTGATTCAGAGTCAACTAGTTATTTGAACCAACAAACCATATTTATACTAAAAACGGGATATTTACCATGATTTGTGAGTATTTGAGGGTTTACCCGTGATCATGGCGCATGCAACTGCGCCGAAATATCGGGATACTCGAATACTCACAAATCATGGTAAATATCCCGTTTTTAGTATAAATAGTGTTCATAACCATGATAGTTTCAAAAGTTTCAACAAACCATAATCATAAAATTCCAGCAACGATTTTAAGAATCAAAATTAGCAACGCCACGCCATAATTTTTGCAGAATTAATTTATTACAAGAAATATTTGATAATATTCCATACCGGCATAGTTTTTAGTTGTGACAAGGTCAATCAGTTTGTGCCGAAGACCTTAATAAACGTACCCGTAACTGCCACTTTTATTAGTGTCGATAAAGCGATCACTTAATTTATAGCATCAACGTTGCAGTCAATCTATGATACACTTGTAAGACTGGACCTGATTCTATCGCCTAACGCTTCGTTTTATGTAGAGAAACGATATAGACGGTAAGTGTGTGAATATAAAACCAGTCTTCTTTTCAGAAATCCAAAGGTTTGAAAGTATTGACAAAGTTTTTTGCATGCAAGTGGACAGAAAAAGTAACAACATGAAGAGGACCACTAATAAAATGAACAGGGGAAGACCAAAAGAGAGGTGGCGAAATGAATTAATCAAAGCAGCTGGCACGGACTGGAACAACAAGGAGTAAGATAGAGACGCTTAGAGCAAAATGGAGGTCTTTACTCGCTGAGAGGTCGTTAATATCCATAAATTTCATTTCAATCAATTACCTACTTATTATTTAACTAAATTAATTGTATATATTTTTATTAAGGAAATAAAGAGGCTAAGTATATTATTTTTATTAAAGTTCTTTGATGGAACCTCTTACAAATATAGATTATGTCCCTGCTAGAATATTGTCTACTGTACTCGTATTTGCTTTGCCGGTTTTATATTTAGAACAGGCGCTTTATAAATCATCTTAACAGATAGGTTACATCAAGGATTCAAGGCCATCTATCAGGCCGCAGGCCTCAGTTATTTCCCTCGCCGTTACCTACATCAATCAAGATTCGAATTCTTTCCACTTATTAATTTACAAAATAACTTTTCATAATCATAGTTATATCTGTTCAACAGCACTGCTAAATTTGCTAAACATATCCTTCCTCATCCATTTCTAGAGCGACCGATTCAAATGAAATATAACACACTACATATTTCAAAACCCTACTTGCTCATTTAAAACGACCTACCACAGACCTCAAATGGAATGTACACCTACTATACTATAATACTCATAGTACCTATGTGAAACTATATAAAAACTGGGCTAATTAAAATGTTGGCACAATTCCTTCGATTCAATACGACATTAGCTAGTTACTGTTGCAAAACCGATCTTAGAAAAACATTGGCTATTTTATTTGATACGTAAGTATTTATTTAATTGACTAGCTATTGCCATCGACTCTGCTGTGAATACTGTAGCTCAGGGTTTTGCGTGGTTGATGGCACAAACTTAAAGATGTCTATGCCCTATAAAACAGTGGATAAATGAGGCTGTGGATGACAATGATAATAATATTAAATTGATTTATATTAGCGGTCTTTCCAGTACTAGAGATTATTCTATAACTGAAGGACCATATCTTAAAACGATACCTCGAACATCCGGGGCTCATATCTTACGCAAAATAACCAATGAAAGAAGAAATATTCAATAATTTTTGGAGCAATGGGACGTTCACGTATGTAAGGATTAAATAAATCAAAGTATGATCACATCAAAACCACAGCTAAACCCAAAACCAGTCCTATTGTGGAGTGACCACAGATTATAGTCATTACAGTACCGCATGCAACTTACAAGCATGTCCCACAAATACCGATAGCTTGCGTCATACGCGCATGCCAGGCTGCCAGCGAGCGAGGTTAGGAAATAAATAATTCCACCTGGCTTCATCTGTTTATAATGGGTATTTTTAATCTCTTAGATTTAAAATCGACTAGGCATAAAAATACCCAAAAAACAGACCTCTGCGAAAGGTTCTCGAATCTTCTTCTTTCGTGACAATGGCTGTTAATGTCTAAATTAAATTAGCACAATAGAGAGCAACTTTCACACCCCTCTCTGTTGTCTGGCTCTAGTCCTCTCAATGTGGAAGTGGTTGAGCAGGGATAGGGTTGCCATACGTCCGGAATTTTCCGGACATGTTCGGTAATATGTCTTTGTCCGGAATGCGGGGGAAATCCTAATCCGTCCGGAATTTCTACAATTTAAGTAGGTAACGAGTAAAATAAACCAAATATTTTTACTATAAATAAATTAACAATCAACATTACTTATGTTATTTGTGATTTTGATCATTACTGATATTTATTGCTCTCAAAATTCGAGAATTTGCTTCGTTCATTCACATGCACGGTGCTAACGACATTAATGTTATATTTACAAGAAAGTCCTGAATTTTCATCAAATGTCAGGAATTTACTCCAGATTTCGATTTTTTAATACATGTAAGCAGGTGTGCCATTGTTTGTAGAGTGGCCCGCAGTGGTACTGACTAAGGGATGGGTCAATGTAGCCCCACTAGGCCAGATTGTCTTGCAGCGACCAACTTAAGTCCGCAACCGGTTTAGGGACTTCCAAGTTGGCCAATGCAGCTTGTAACCGAAAGGAAGATGCTCCGATAGTTTCCGAGTGGAGACGATGAGCTTGGGCTTGAGCCCGAGCAAGATGAGCTCATTTGTTGGGAGCTACAATGTTACTACAGACAGACATACAGCCATAGGCTTCAAACATTAATTACCTTCCCTCTTTTTGTGATATTGATTTAAAGAATAAAGATTTGTTACATTTAATTAGACTGATAAACTAACGACAACATTTTATTTTTGCTTGTAAAGTGGAAGTGACAGGTCACTTTGTAGCCGTTCATTCAGACAAGGACTAGTTTTTATAGAAGATTGATCTACATAGATTACTTTAGGTTAGGGTTGCCATCTCCAAATTTTGGAATCCAGTATTTGAAGGTAGAAATACCAGGACATTTCAGTTTAAAACCAGGACGTACTCTTTTGTCCTGGTGCCATTATAGGAAAAAAAAATAAAAAAGCGTTTTGCTGACAGTTTATACAATCCGATAATCATAAAACTGTTTTTAGACTTTTAAAGTTCAATTTACGAGTTAAGATAATTTTAAAACACAATTTAAAACCCAGGACGCTAGTTAAAAACTATCCAGGACAGCCCTGGTAAAACCGGACGGTTGACAACCCTAGGTACTTTAGTTGGATCATTAACTCCGACCATTATATAAATTGAAAACATTTAGTAAAACTAAATTGGTTTCAAAAAATTCTAATTTATTATATGCATGAACTCTTCGTTTTAATGTTTTTTCTTAGTCAGTAGGCTAAGGCAAAGGTGTAATAATGGGCCAAGCAAAGCACGTGCCAAAAGTTAAAGGGCAGTTGATTTTGATAATTCTGTATAAACATTTTATGAACTGTTTACCTTACCCAACTAAAGACATATCTAAGTTGTAAAACTTACTAATCTTCACTAAAGCGTTGCAACATGCCAAATATCTGCTTTACTGTACTTACTTATGGTCTCCGAATAAAACAATTAACTGTTCTAACTTCTTCTTCTTAGCGTGTCAATAGTTCTACTTATATTGTGTTAGATAGGTACTTGGCTACATTGATGGCGTCAGGAGAAGCCATTTTTAAGTCAACCATTGCGCAGGTGTTCGGGCACAAAGGGCACAATAACAGGTGTTTCATCGACTGTGCAGGATCACCAGTCGCATTGCGTTTGTCTCGAATCCCTGAACCCCCATTTGCACATATCTAACTGAAACTCTTAGAATTCCTAGTTCGACTACGGAACCCTTTCATCATTGACGCTACGTCGCCTGTCATTGCTCCATTCACGCGAGCCCTTCGGATTATCAACAGCTTATGTCTAGCCGAAGATGTTGATATTATCAATATTACCTTGGCGAAATTCACATACATGGTCTTGCATTTTTTAAGTAGGACCTATCTAGTTTAAGTGTAAATAAGTAGTTTATAAGTACTAGATATTAAGGTTTTGCACTGTCGCTTTGGTGTTACTGTAATGGCAGTGTAAAATTTAAATTGATAAAATAAAAAAAAATTAAGTACCCTTCGTATGTAATGACAATACGGAGTGTCAACCCAATACGGCGACAGCGATTGGCTGAAAGATCAGCATAGGTGTTGCAAAAGTGTGCGTGACATATTGTATTTACGAGAGGACCAGCGTTCATATTTTTTATTCCTCTGTGGTTTGGTTACCCCTGGTTTAAATTAGCAATAAACTAATTTCAATTAAGTTTTACGACAGTGTAACAAGTGCAAAAGCTATTTCTATTTTATCCTTACTTAAGATCTTCAACTGGTACAAACAGGCACCATTGTTTTAGCTATGAGTTAACTTATAGCTGAGAAACAATAGCTAGAGTAAGGCAGTAGGTACAGCTTATTTTTTGCCGGTAAAAAACTTAGATCATGCCCGTCATAATTAATGTTTCCTCATCAATCTACTAATAGTTTTGAATTCATTACAAATAATGATTCGACTAAACCTTTGTATTTATAGAAAAACATATTGTTGGTCTAAGCCAGCCATACTCAAAGTGTGCAAAGCATCTGCGGGGGCTCCACGAGAATACTAATAATAATAAGAAAAAAATCAAAAATACTCCTCTCGTATCTTTGGAAGCGTTTTACCGTTCGGCGCGCGTTCGAAAATCTTTTTTTACCCTTGCAAAAGCCCGAAAGTAAACGAGTTATATGAATCGTTTTTAAAAATGTCATCAGACACCAGTATGGAGTCACTGTCCAAAACGATGCCTCTCAATGATTTTTGATGCAGAATCCTTGATGAATACCCACTTCTTGCCACGATGGCCCTGAATGTTCTTCTCCCGTTCCCAACAACATACTTGTGCGAAACAGGATTTTCGACCTATGCAGCTACAAAAACCAAATACCGGAATAGACTGAACGCGGAACCTGATATGAGACTTCCACTCTCTTCTACCATATCTGATATCAACATATTGATGAAAAATAAGTAACAGTTTCATACCTCCCATTAGATATTTAATTATTATGGAACTGTTACATTTCAAATTATTATTAATAAAGAATGTTCATAAACAAAGTTTTGTTTATTTTAGGGCTACGTCAAATAGTTTGCTTTCCAAAAGGGTTCCGTCACCAAAAAAGTTTGAGAACCGCTGGTAAGCAGTAGGCAGGCTAAGCAGGTTAAGGTAAATAGTATTTATTAAACTTTTGCTATAACTGTAGGTACAATTATACTGTATACGTAGGTACTCCAGTCTGCCCGTGAGTGACCACGACTGTTTCAATTTGCAATGAACAAATTCGAAACGTAGGGATTTGAAATAATAAGGTAAAAATACACGATAAATTAAATACCCATTAAATACGCAGTTCTATAAAAACCAAGTGACCTAAATAAATCGGTAGATTCTGTTAATTTATGCTTTTTTAGGGTTCCGTACATCAAAAGGTAGAAAAGGAACCCTTATTAGACTCTCTTGTCCGTCTGTCCGCGTGTCACCACCGATTTTCTCAGGAACGGGTGGACCTAGCAAGTTGAAATTTATACCAGATACTGAGGTCTATAATCCCTATTAGGTGTATAAAAATCAAGGTCCTGAGTCAACACGATAAAAAATATGGGCAAATTTCGATTTTTGCGAAAACTTGTAAGTACCAAACTTTACCTTAATTTTCAACTTTTTTTATTTTTCGTAATTTTTCCTTTACTTGTGACATAAGACCTCGCTTTTAACCAAAATTAACAATTTTAGTTCAACCGGAAGTACCCTATAGGTTTTGGGTCGAAAACCTATATGGTAGCTCCCGTTGACCTAGAATCACGAAATATGACAAAAAGCAAGGTATAAGCAGCACAAATACAGGAAAAATACCAAAATTAAAAAAGTTTAAAATTAAAGGGTGTACATACATAGTTAACGCCAATTAAGATAGTTCTCTGAGTTGTATGGGCGCTCATACGATTTAGAGGACTAGCCTCAAATACACAATAATAAGCACAATTTTATTTATTTAACAGGTAAATAAACAAAATTGTGCTATTAAATACAAGAAATACTTAAGTGAGGCTCCCATACAACAGACATGACTTTTTGCCGTTTGTATAGATAATGGTACGGAACCCTTCGTGCGCGAGTCCGCCTCGCATTTGGCCGGTTTTATTAAAGCGTTTTTCTACTTAAGAATTAAAAAATACTGATTATAAATTTAAAAAAATATTATACGGCTTCTTATTTTTTTTTATATTTCCCATTCATTTGTTAAAAATTAAATATCGTAGCGTGAAGGCACCCGGCCTTTTAACCCGTCAAGGATAACGCCAATACATTTTTGTATGGTTGTGCGATTATACTGGTTAAACGATTTGTCCGGACTTTTCGCTGCTATTGCACATCCCTATTGTAACTCCTATGTGCGAAATGACCGAAACACACCACAATAGAACAGTAGTATCAATTTGTATTGTTTATGAACAAGAATCGATTTAAAATCTACATCTTATTCAAGGTAATACTGGTCAATAGAAATTGATTATTTTAAGACTAATATATTCGAAGACTGATGTTATTTTTATTTATTACTAGCTATCCCGCCCCCACAGGGTATTAATTATTTTTTTACTAGGTCAGTAGGTATTAGTTACCAAAATCAAATCAAAACAAGACTTTCATTTGCAACACATAATGACTACATAAAGTAATAATTGTACAGTATATTAACACTATTACCCGTGCGCGTTAACTTGGGACCTGCTAGAAATGCGACTCCCCGACCGCTTCCCCTGCACTTCCCCGATGGCGCCCGTATTGTACCGTTCGCATCACTATTTTTTACTAGGGTTTTTAGTCTCGTACTGGCCTACGTCACGTAACGACGCGCTCTGGAATTCTTTTAGTTTTCGTTTGTGTTATTGTTTTGTTGTTGTAGTTTTTGTTGTTATAGTTTGTGTCATTGTTTTGTTGTTGTAGTTTTTGTTGTTATAGTAAATGTTGTAAATTTATCAGATACCTCTTCGTCAAGTGATTATAGTGAGACTGAGGACGAAGAACAACCTCTAGAAGGCATAAATCCACTAAGTAGTGACGTAGATGAGATAATGTATAAACTTAAACATTGTAATTTTTATTTTATTCAAATAGTGTAAAAAAGATTAGATAAAAAGCAGCGTCCTCCCTGAGTAACATAATAAATTAGGTTAAAAAAAAACAAAGACGAAGCAGCGGGCGGCTGCTTGTTATGTTCGCTTTTTTGCGGGCAGTACAAACACGCCAATATGACGTCACCGCGCTCAGGTCCCAACTTATCGCGCACGGGTAATACATATAAAACTTAAAGCTAGGTACACAAATTTTAGATACAACTTGTGCTTGAATAATAATTTTAATTTTGTTTATTGTTTAAAAAACTTATAATTCACTCGCGCGATACAACCGAACGAAAAGTGCTATAACATGGAGTTATTTATATTTTAGACTAGCTGACCAATCCGCAGCTTCGCACGCGTAGTTTTTCAATAAAAACAATACCCTCCTTCTGCGCAGTTGGATAAAAAGTAGCCTATGCCACCCGGGGATAGTGTAGCTTCCCAACAGTCAAAGATTTTTTTTAATTGGTCCAGTAGTTTCGGAGCCTATTCAATACAAACAAACAAATCTTTCCTCTTTGTAAAATTAGTATAGATGATTAGAGAAACTAGTTTTAAAATCCTCCAAAAAACAATGTTCTATATATATTTTTTTAATGGTCGAATATGGAGCATGTTTGCTTAAAAAGAACCTGCTTACTCTGCTGGACTTTAAAAGACTCCGAGATTACGTAGTCGACATAAGAAATTTAGAGGAACGAATGTCCGTCGGTATAATAATCAGTGTACAGTTAAAATTGTTTTATTGTTATTTGTGTGGAAACAGGCTTACGGCCCACCTGATGGTAAGCGGTCACCGTCGCCTATTGACACCGGCAACACCCGGGGTATTGTCGATGCGTTCCCTGCCCTGTAGAAACCTCTTTACATGCCATAATCCAATATTGAAGTTAGAAATCTACAGTTCCATACAAACCGCACTGTCTAAAGGTAGGTACTGCAAATTGCAATATATACGTATCCACGTAGAGATCAAGACAACATAATACCTTGTTTTAAATTCTATGTGGATATCCATGGGCTGCAGTAGCCACTTAACATCTGGTGGACTGCATGCTCGTTTGCCATATAAGTTGTATAAAAAAATGAGAAGTATTGCTCTGCAGAAGGAAATGAAGATCAGGTTATTCGCAGGCAAAATAAACATTCCTAGAGTAACGTTAATTACAATTAAACGCTTGTATAACTACGTAGTGTTTCCTGAGAGAAAAAGATGCAGAATGTTCATTACAGCGATTACAACATTACAAGGAACGTTGGAGGAATGGGGGAATTTCTAGAAAAAGTTACGCTAAGTCGTTAGGTAATTATGAGCTTTTTATCTAGTCCAATCTTCTTTCTCTTCAGTTTCGTATGAGTCTTCATGAAGTGCACATATAGTGCAGTGGGCGAATAGCCGGCTGAGACGCAGGAGGCAGCGAGTTCGATTCCCGTCGCGGAACAAATGTTTGCACGATCTACAGATATTTGTTCCGGGTCTGGTTGTTTCTCTATATATTATAAGTATGTATTTACAAAAAAAAATTATATAAGTATTCTATCAGTTATCTGGTTCCCATATTACAAGCTCTGCTTAGTTTGGGGCTAGATAGCGCTGTGTGAAATATCCAGCAATATTTATTCATTTATATTACATGGATGAACCCAGACCTAATTTTATAAACCGAAAATATAAGAAAAAATACTAATTTAATTAGTAAATTAGGTAGTTATTATTTTTAAGAGATGTTATTTTTTGGGATCAATTGTATTTCATCGTCGCCCCCCACTAGATGGAAATACGACATAAAAAGCGGCCAAGTGCTAGTCGGACTAGCCCATGAAGGGTTCCGTAGCAGCAAGTAACATCATATAAAAGTTCTTGTAGTTCGTTGTTACTTTTTTATATTTGAGTTGATTGAATGAAATGTAAATTGCGGTTTACGATTTATGACGTATTAAAAAAACTACTTAAGTACTAGATCTCGTTCAAACCAATTTTCGGTGGAAGTTTGCATGGTAATGTACATCATATATTTTTCTTAGTTTTATCATTCTCTTATTTTAGAAGTTACAGGGGGAGAGTAAGACACACATTTTACCACTTTGGAAGTGTCTCTCGTGCAAACTATTCGGTTTAGAAAAAAATGATATTAGAAACCTCAATATCATTTTTGAAGACCTATCCATAGATACCCCACACGTATGGGTTTGATGAAAAACAATTATTGAGTCTCACTTCTAAGTATGGGGAACCCCCAAAATTTATTGTTTTTTTTTATTTTTGTGTGAAAATCTTAATGCGGTTCACAGAATACATCTACTTACCAAGTTTCTACAGTATAGTTCTTATAGTTTCGGAAAAAAGTGACATACGGACGGACGGACAGACAGACAGACAGACATGACGAATTCATAAGGGTTCCGTCGCTATAGAAATCTATGAGGGGAGGCCTTGTTCAGCAGTGTACGATTGGCTGGTATTATTAAAGGGGTATATGATAAAGAAAAACTATATATGTATACTTTTGCTCAACATGAGTGGGTTAGAGAAGGCGATCAATATCCAAAACGAAAGTCTAGAAGCCTTGAAATCCCTGTAAAATGCGCGACATTAGAAACGTAATAACGTCTTTTAGTAAGGCAATCATCACTAATTTTAAAATCTTTCAAAACATAGTATTATTTGTAATCCCAATTATTATTTAGTGTAAAATCAAGCATTAACAATTAAATAGTCTGCAAACGGTAATGAACTGTTTTACAATTAACATACAATGGTATGTGCAAGATTGCGAGTGGACTTCTTGTATTTGATTTAAGATATTCTGCAAAATATACATATATATAATATTCCGCTTTGTTCATTAACTGGCATTGCCGATGTGGGAGACAAAACCGCGAAGCTCAAATGGGATTGAGCCGAGCACGTAAGTCGAATGCTTCCGGAGAAATGGGCCAACATCGTAGCACCTTGGGTACCGGAGGATGGACAGCGACGTCGGGGTCGGCCGCGAAAGCGTTGGCGCGACATCAGCGGATTCGAGAAGGAATGGTGGGAATCTGTCAAGGATCGCGATAGGTGGAAGGATGCTTTTGCCCAGCAGTGGGAAAATGTAGGCTAGTAAAAAAAAGATATTTTGCAAAAAAAAATAAAATAATAATGAACTACATTAATTTAATGTTATTCAATTGGTTTATACCCATCCCCGGATTTCGACTACGACATGACAAGGAGTAAATTAAATCGAATGAAAAAATTGGGGTCCATGAGATGTGAATGGAGTCCACGCTAATGGGTCTCATTAGAGCAGTAGAGACCATAATTTTGGCTTTCCATAATCCACATACTTAAAAAGTACCTATGTACTGTATAATACTACTTTCTCTGCATAATTATTTAATGAAATGTATACCTATGTTATAATTTACCATCCATTATCCATTAATCGGTTCGATTTAATTTAAGGTCGAAGGTCTCGTCTTCATGCGATCGTGTCCCCTTTCTCATACCCAATCAAGCTTTAGAGTTGTGTTGTGACACCACTGGGCTGGGCCGATTCAGTTGGCAATCATTACTAAAAGTACCGAATTTATCAGGTATCGTTTTATCGGTGTTTCGACCGACAATGTTTCGGTTCAATTCGTGAACGTTCATGGTGAGTGAGATCCGCTCGGATTTATAATAATGATTGAAATCAATCACGAAAGTTTTCTCAGTTGGCAATGTTGGCATGTAATATTACGAGTTTTATCCAACCACCAGCCGCTGTATAAATTTTGCCGTAAAAGTAGTAGTAATTAAAGCTGTAAAAGCCGTAGTCAAATATCTAGTGAAGGTCCTCCTGCGATTGTGACACAACGGGGGGGTACTGGGTACTAGTCTGTCGGCATGTAATACGCGTTCTCTCACGCGCCTAGTTATCTGATACGTGATCCGAGCCTACTGCGGATTCACAGCGATTAGTTTCGTAAGTGACAGAAGCTAGCCTTCTAAATTACGGCCTCTTATTTCTAGTATGTAATCAGAGAACAGTAGATCAAATTAAGTTTAAAAACTTGCACAACTGAAAGCTTAAAGAACTAACACGGTTTCTTTCCTCCAAGTTTTCGAGGAAATGGAGGCCCGTGTAATGGTGAAAAACTGGTGAAGTGAATGGATATAAAAAGCCCCGCTTTTGGATCATTTTGAGAAATTCTTGTAGAAGATTTCTTTGCTCTAGCAGTGTCCCCAGCATGCGAAGGCAAAGCGGGTTACCATAGTTGTAGGCGCAGTCTGATTGAAAACAGGATTGTTACGATTGAAATATCTTAAGAAATCTTTAGTGCATGAAAGTTGGTTGTACACAAATATTTCAAACCTATGATGAGTGTGAGACTTACCATACCGAAGGAAGTTTAACTGTGTATGTCTGTTCAAGAAAGTTTAGGATGTTCTGGGTAGTAAAATCGCTTTTCGCTGTGATCATGGACGGTAAACGGAATTAGATTCCAATACGGCACGTCTCATGGTGATTGTTTACAATTTAAATCATCGTGCCTTTCCATTCTAGGAATTTCGATTACGAGGACGTTTTGCAATCGTTTTATTTTCTTCTAATTTAAATCTGATTCGATCCCGTAGAGAAACCCCGAGCATAGCCCTCTCCATAGCTCGTTGAGCGACTCTGAGCTTATTCATAAGGCCAATAGTGAAGAAACACGTCTCGGTTCCATATGTCATCACTGGTAACGCACGAATCAGAAATGAGTAGATACGTAGGAGAACTCAAGCCACCGACATAGCCCGACGGATTAGCACGTTGAAGTGGCAATGGGCAGGCCATATATCGCGCAGAACAGATGGCCGATGGGGCCGGAAAGATCTCGAATGGAGGCCACGTACCGGCAAGCGCAGCGTAGGACGTCCACCTACAAGATGGGCAGACGACTTGGTAAGAACCGCAGGTCGGCGTTGGATGCAGGCCGCTTCCAACCGCAGTTCCTGGAGATCAATAAGGGAGGCCTTTGTCCAGCAATGGACGTCCAACGGCTGATATGATGAATTTAAATCTATTACCTACATTGATTTACGTTATAACTTTTGAAACTATTATGGTTATAGACAATTTTTGCACTAAACTAACTCACAAATCATGGTAATTTATCAGACAACCGGTGTGGTGAAAAGATATTTCAATTATAGATTCAATCAATTGCTTAACAGTAAAGGTTGCAGCTGTCAGCAGGTGGGGTTCCGCATGTTTTGCAGCAATTTCGCGGTACCCTAGCATGGGAGCGTGGCATGGGAACCGTTCACAATTAGCTAGCGAGTGTTCATTGTATAGATTGTATTGGTTTATTCAATGGCCTTCGATCATTAGAACGTTGGAAAGCAAAGTTAAATAAGGATACGGGATGTTAAACACCCAATTTAGGGACTCAAAAGATGCTGATGAGAGCGCTAATGGTCACTGCCATTGCACAGCAGTTTTGTTTCTTTTTCTATGACATTCCATCAACTCTTGACTGTTCATGTATTGTCGCGTCGCGCAGTGGGTCAGGTGGGGGTGGGTGCCTGACGGCGTCCGACGGATGATGCGGACGATATTATCTGTATCTTTGTTCTCCTTTGAAGGTTGGAGGTAATGATCGAAAATTCTGGAAAACCTTTGCCCGAAAAAAGTGGGTTACAAATCTTATCAAAGTACAGTCTAGTCTTACTTAGAAAACTATCGTGATTTATTTCAATCATAATTATAAATACGGGATTTATCGGTGTTTCGACCGACAATGTTTCGGTTCAATTCGTGAACCTCGCTCAGGGTGAGTGTGATCCGCTCCGAGCAACGTCTCGCCTCGCACTACAGTCTAGTCACTAACCTAACAGTAACCTGGAATGGAAAAAACTGACTGTTGCAGTCCGTAACAGACATATTCTGCAAATTTCTTAAGAAATTTAAGAACTGGATTCGGTAATATCTCAGCTCAAGGTGTGGTGAGAGCATGCGAGGAATTTACATAAAAACCACAGATATACGTAAAAGTAGTTACGTAAGAGAAAGCTGGAAATGTTTAGCGTTATGCTAACCATGCGAAACCAGTTGCAAAATTTTAATTTGGTTTCGCTGGAAAAGTTTAGAAGACGGTTTGTGGCGAGTACGAAGTTATTTTTAAGACGTGTGTAAACTAGGGTTTCTTTTCAATTTTTTCTTTCCTTTGATATACGACAATGTAAGGTCGTTTGTTGGTCATCTCATCAGAAGTATAAAAGTCAAATGGACTAAAGATGTAACCAAATGGTACTCTAGAGAAGGGAAAAGAGCAAGAGGAGGACCATTCCGCAGATGGGAAGAATATTTCAAAGTCATAGCAGGAGCGTTGTGGAAAAGAAAGGCTCACGATCGCGTTTGGAAGAGTCTGAGGGAGGCCTATGCTGAAAAGCAAAACAATTGTGTCAATACCGATGTCTAGAATAAAATAAAGGCTTTTGAAATTGAAACTTAAGCTCCGCACTCTTGTGGGGGCATATAAACGGGTGCAGGCTTTGCGACTGTTATATTTCATTTAATTTTATTTATTTTTTAGGGTAGATTAGATTATACATTTTTTTATTGCACACCATTACATATAAACATATAAAAGAAAATACAATTTTAAATCATAGGTACAATGGGCAGCCTTATCGCTAAAAGCGATCTCTTCCAGGCAACCTTTGGATGGACAGGATCTATATGAAGAAATAAGAACGGCGGCGTAAGATATTGTTAGAATTATTAGAACAAGTATATATTACAACTTATAAAAAATATAGATAATATAAAATTACATAAATATTAATATTATGATACATAAAATATATATTGTCATACCTAGGTACATACATATATTATAAAAATGTATAAATAAATAAATGGCCTAGTGAGCGATGGATGACAGAATTGTTGTCTGACCATGTTTTTAAAGATAGAGAAAGAGATAGAGAGATTTTGCATGACGGATTGAGAATGGTAGAGCATTCTAGAGCCTGTTAGCCTGCAGAGTAAAATAGGTAAGTACTATAAAATACTGAGGTATGATGGGGAATTTTTAATTGAAGGGTTTCAGAGGAACGTAGGGATCGAGAGTTGGAAAGGTGAAGAATGTCAAAGCGAAGGGATGAAAAGGATGCTGTAAAGGATGTAAAGTATTCCCGCATTCCGGCGAAGGCGGAACTCAGAAATGTGATTGAACTTGCGCAAGCCAAATATGAATCTAACAGAGAAATTCTGGAGACGCTCAAGCTTGTTGAGTTGGTCTTCTGTTAAATCAAGAAAGCTGGCGTCAGCGTAATCGAGAATGGGATGCAACAATGTCTGTGCAAGTGCAATTTTAGTGGAAGTCGGAAGGAAGAAGAAGGGTAAAATACAACTTATCGCTGAATGAACCGCTAAATGTGCCTTTCGAATCAGTTATTATCGGTCGCTCAGTTATAAATGCCACAGAAGTTACCCACTTCGGTGAAATTTGTATGAACTAGTGTAGTGGCCAACACTGGCACTCTGGCCCTAAGGTATCTGATGGACTTATTGGCTATTAGATTTAGATTTACCAGTGCTACTGCGGGGCCACCTTACAAAAATGGCCCTCATGGCTCTCATGTCCTTTCTGCCCAACCACCTGCACACGAGAAGACTTGTACCAGGCAACAGAGAGAGGTGTGGAAGTTGCTCTCTATTGGGCTAAAATTTAGAAGTCAAACAGCCATTGACGCGAAAAAAGAAGAAGATTTGCTATTTTAGCTAGAAGAGATATCCTAAGGTGTTAATCGTAGCATATTATCACCTATTACCTCGCATTGTGTAGGCTTTTCATAGAATGAGAGGTCAGCTTATACTGGAAATGTACAGCTTGATGTGTAGCCGTGTGTACGTAATGGCCAGTAATGGTTGAAAGGATGACTCCTTGCAAGTAATGACAACGAAGAATGTTCATAATTATCTGTCGAGACGAACAGTCTACACAACGAGAGGTTCTTGAAGTCGTGTGAAAAGTATATCTTTTGGAGATTTCTAAGGTTTCCTAATGATCGTGAGAAATAGAGAGCCCTTTTGCCTTTGAAATGCTCATTGTTGTGTTGACTGTCTGGCGAAATCTTCTAATGACAAAGACTTGGAAATGGCAGTTTTTGGCTACATTTTGACCAATAAACTTAGTATATACATATCTGTGCCCCGTTGAAGTACCTATACATAATATAAAGTAATCTAAGATTTAGCTTTTACCGCCACAGAGCAAAACAAAATCTGATAAATAGTAGGTATATTAACCATAATTAACGCAATGAAGCTCAAAATTAAAATAATCAATTAGATGTTGCTTATACTGCTAAAAACATTGCATACAAATGTTTCTAGATTCCTCCCGTGACCGCATCCCAACTTCCAATCATGCGTGACACTTGAATATTGCCTTCCTGAGAAGACTGTATCATCTCAATAGAGCTATATTATTCACTCGTACAATGGTGTATAACTTCATAAATAGCAGAAGCTTTTAAGATGTAATTATTTGATAGCAATTGCATGTAATGTGCTTAGGTACAATCAGGTGCTATCTCATACCGACGCTTATAGGTAATAAGACTGTGACTAAGAGCTAATGATATAGATGTTGTCATGCCAACCCTGGTGCCGAAGATCTTTTTACTAAACGATTTTAAAAAAAGGAGAATTGAGGAGGGGCTCAACTCGGTTGTATCTTTTGTTTTTTATTTGTGATACCTACCTCAGAACTCCGTCATTTATCAACCACAACCAAACCCGTAAGCCTCATGCGTCTCAGCCGGCTATTCACCCGCTGCGCCGTAAGAATAATAATAACGCTATTTGCACACATTGTCTGATAAATATCGGTAAATCAGATGTTTTAATGATCCAAGATGTTGCATTATAACTCTATTTGCACGTTCGTGGGTTATGAATATTAAGTTATTAAATTAACTCTACCTAGCTACCTATTTACCTCGTTTATACTGTACTAGCTTGGTCGACTTTTTGTATACTATCTGCAGAGCCTCAAGTATTCAAACACTCTTCTCTATTACATTCGGTTCTAAGCAATTCTGACTCATTGCTGCCCAATATAGCAACTGTGGACTAAAGAAGATGACAAATTTAATCTAATGATATCCTCTGATAACATCAAGAAGTGTTTATTTTAAATGTTTTTTGTGTATTACTTTAGATTTGATCATAGATGACGTAAGTTTTTGCTAATCGCAGGACAGGCAGGTTCTTTCCGAAGTCTTCGAGTTCAGAGTGAACAGGTTTTTCTTAGACGTGCTTCATCTTCAGCCACGCCATCACTTACACAGTAACCAGCATAAAATACAGATTTAAGTAACAGGTACTATAGGGAGTTGTGGCTGAATTGTCGGTTTATCGACTCATCGAAACAGCCATTTCGCATTTCTCAGACTACAAAACCTTTTGTGGTTTTAAGTTAGAATTGTACGTACAGGTTTTACCGAACAACAATATTGATATTAATTAATTCAGTTAACACATATATTGTTAGAGCTGAAATAAAGAATTTGATTATGTATTTATTGTGGTTGTGTTACAAATAGGTAGGCAGGTTTAGTGTAATGGTAGATTATTAAACGAGGGGATAAAGCAGTGTCTTGCGTCACGGGCGCTATATTGAATCCCGAACGTAATGAAGGATTCTAGAGTTACCTAACTCACGAGCGGAGCGAGGGAGCTAGAATCCTAGTGAGGGATGTAAGCACGCCCAAGACGCAGACATTTAATATTATTTTTCAATAATCAATTTAGATTTTTTAGTAACTTATAAGCAATGTCAGAAAAGCATATTTACAAATCTATAGTTAAAAAGGAGACAAAAAACCTATAACCAATAAAATATTTTAGATCATTTTGAATAGTCAATTTCCAACGTTCCTCGCGACCAATCACCGAGAATTGTTCGGTTAGTTGCATTTGTTCAGTTATGCTTCATCGGCCTCAGAGGTCAACCAACAGCAAGTTAGTCAGTCAGAAAAAAACACCTGGAAGAATCCGGCAACACTTTGTCAAAATATCCGTCAAACACAATATCAAAATAAAAAAAAAGTCGCAACGTCGCGCATCTGTAGACGACTCGCGTCGTAAAATTCGGCCGGCCATTTTGTGTCGATAGAAAATGGCCGGAATAGGTAGCTTTGCCGACAACCAAACATTGTCACATACCTACTTGTGTGCATGTATAATCATGTGGTAAACAAATAAAAATGACGGGTTGAATATTACGCATTCATATAATGAGGATGTTTTTTTTTCTCTTTATTTAAGGACTTTTAAACTATGTTTATGTCAGCCCTATAATGACAAAATCATAAATTTAACAAACTTAAAAAAACAACTCCCTAGTTGAAATAAACATAACTTAGTTAATGAGGATGTTATTGATTTTAATTTATTACCATGTTTACTTGTATTTTAGAAAACATTGTTGCACCAAATAGGTGTAGGTAGGTACTAGTGTTGCCAGTTGTCCCGATTTTTAGGGGTCTGGTGACACGTCCCGATTCACCCTTGATCGGGACGCCGAAAGTCCCGAGTTTTTACTAACCTCCCTATCCTGTATTTTTATTCTTTGCACATAACTAAATTATTGGATTGGTCTATGAGAGGGAAAATAAATACCGAGTTTTTATATGCGATAAACTTCATAACAGCGATTATATAGGTACAATTATTTACGTCTATTAAAAAAACTAACCACCAGATAAAAATAACAGACGATCCACAAAAATCAGTTTTTTACCTTTGTTTTAGCTGTCCCGATTTGAAAATCAAAATTTCAATTCTTTTAACCTTCCGTTCCAAAATTTGCCACACTGGACCTAGCAACATTAGTAGGTACCATAGCAAAGTTTATTGTGAATAAAATACCTAACTCTAACTAATACCTGCATAAGTTGGTAAGATGCTTGCTTAGTGAGTTGGTTTAGGTACCTACCTAGGTAGGTAGATTATAAAAAGTTTAACCTTCACCATGCCTATATAATTAGATGATTACTGTGATTAATTATGTCTACCTCCTGTTATAAGAAGGTAGGTAGGTACTAGGTAGGCACCTAGATACCTACCTGCCTACCTATTAACTTTATGAGTCACTGTATCCAAATATTTTATACAAGTGAGAAGGTAGTAGGTAACTTATGCATGTAGTTACTAATACAGAAAAATAATGCATTTATGAATTGAATTGTCTTGAATATTGAGTTTGAAGATAGTACAGGGTCTACCAACCTTACAGTTACGCGTGAGTTGGACCTCAACCTAAAACCATTCCATGAACAGCTGTTGTTAATTTTTTTGACGACGTGACAAGAACCTGTAGTTTAAATTAATAACTAAATTGAAAAAATAATTAAATTCTTACCTTTCTAACTGGATTCTAAATGATTACGTTGTAAACAATCATTCGTTTGACATTAAAACGATTTCAAAATCTTCTCACAAACTTTTAAAAATTCCAATTGTTTGTATACACTAAACTTTAAAATCCACTAAAAATAAACCAATTTTAGTTAGGATTAATTCAAAGTTTAAACAGTTGCAAAGAGTTTTTGAATAAACAGTTTCAATTATGAACATTCACTTCGTTCGTTCGTTGCGCGCGCAGAACTAAAGTCAGCTAGAACGCCCGACGCGCGGGCAGACTGTTGGCCAACCAAACCAATCATTGACTTCTTTTCGTGCTGCCAACTGAGATCTTCTAACTAAAGTTACATTTTATTTATTAGTTAGAATTTAAATTGGTGTACTTTATGTATATTTTGATGATAGAGGACCCACTGGCTACTAACTTTATACCAAACCTAGCTTCTTTAGTCTTAACTTTTTTAGTCTTCTTTTCTGGTGGGTGAATTCAGGCTGTGGATGATGTGATGATGAGTAAGAGTCATCTCATAAATATATGACATTATAGTTAGTGATATTTTATTTAACCTAATTGGTCTCGATATCTTTATATACTAGATATATTCATAAATACAAACTGTAATATTGTTATTTTTTGCATGTGATGTAACTAAGGCCAGCTTGCACAAGAATCCCTAAACGTATTTAGCAACTAAACATGTTTAAATTTGACGTATTTGTATGATCTGACAACTTCTTAAACCTTTAGCCACTAAATATGTTTAGGAATCGTTGCGATGTCGCCCTAAGTGTTCTATTATGTGCCTACAGTGGAATATAAAGGAAATTGAATTAAAAAGTGGCACTCCGGGAGTGCCGACAGAAGTGAAAACATGAATAATTACGAGATACATAAATACAGAGGTGTCGGTAACGGTAACGTTATCAGTGACGCGAGTTTAATGGTTTTTTCTCATCTCAAAAAATGCCAGACGCACCTAAAGAACTTTTCACTTCAAAAATAGTTTGCCCATTTTATTGTACTCGGAACTAAGAATTTTTCGAGTTCATTAAATGGACTAAAACTGAAGGCTATATACCATAAATTTATTTAAAATTTTTAAATGGAATATTTATATTGGAATTGTTATGGAATATTTGAATTGAATACTTTACACTGAACGACTGGCTTAATCTAGCTTAAACGTATTTTAGTTGGCATCACTGGCCAATCAACTTCTTGCATTCTCCAAAGATCGAGTATTACACAAACGAGTTTAGATAGCCTCTCAGCTGTCGTAAATAAGGTGTAACTTGCGTGTGTACTTATAAAACCGGATTATACACTTGTTTTTGATTGCTACAGACAATTTTCTACTTTATTTTTTAGGAGAAAACGTTGGAATTCACTTGTACTGCAGTCACATTTGCATTCAGACTGAACTGATTGATTACTAGCAAAACTAAGATTTGTACTAAGGCAAGAGAGTTGAGAATTGAATGCTTGATTAAAAATTCAATGAGCTCGTTAGTAGGAGCTAAAGTGGTCGTTAAAGTTAAGGTCATAATGTGTAAAATAGCTTGAAAATAAATCTCAAGTTGATCACCTCAAAGAAATGGCCTCGGCTGGTATGTGGTACAAAGCCCGCGCAGAAACTTGATTTTTATCGTTGACGTAACACCTGTAAAAAGTTTCATTGTGTGGACCCTTTGAAGAGAAATTTCTACAAAAAACTTGGGAAATAGGTACGGTTTATTATTGTTTGAAGAAAAAAAACGATAGCCGTTGTAATTATGGTATATAATGTAGTTTATAGGTAGTTTCCTAACTAAATCTAATTAATAAATAGATTTTACGAACTTAAGTAATTTTGGTGAAATTGTCAATTACGCTTTATTAAAACTTAATCTCACACTGAGATAGAAAACCTATAGTTATTTTAGTTACACTACTCAACGATAGATGGTGCTATCTTTTAGTTATGCTACTCAACGATAGATGGTGCTATCTCCAAATGTATCAGCCAATCATTATTATAAATACGGGATTTATCACGTACCGTCTTATCGGTGTTTCGACCGACAATGCGCGATCCGCTCCGAATAACGTCTCGCCTAGCACTGCGAGGCGAGACGTTATTCGGAGCGGATCGCGCTCGCCCTGATGAAGGTTCACGAATTGAACCGAAGCATTGTCGGTCGAAACACCGATAAGACGGTACGTGATAAATCCCGTATTTATAATATTAACGTCTCGCCTAGCACTGCGAGGCGAGACGTTATTCGGAGCGGATCGCGCTCGCCCTGATGAAGGTTCACGAATTGAACCGAAGCATTGTCGGTCGAAACACCGATAAGACGGTACGTGATAAATCCCGTATTTATAATATTGATTGAAATCAATCACGAAAGTTTTCTATGTATCAGCCAAGTTTTTCAATTTCGTACATTTTTGGAAAGAGCAGAGAGAAAGAACTGGGTGAGTCTTTGCTTAGCAGTGGGACGAGATAGGCTGGGAAAAAAATCGAAATTGTATTTTAAAAATTATATTGCACTAAACATAACCAACTCGTAGAATCAAAACACCGTTTCCAGTATCGATATTTGTTCAATAGAAACCGCTTTGCTCACGTTCGCTTCCGTCAACATTAATACGTGATTTATCTACTAATTGGACTGACAGACTTGATATATGCGAATTTAGTTAGTAGTTTTGTTTTTAACTTCACCTTTATCCGGTATGGTTTTGTATTCTATCGGGGTAGTGATCGTGTTTGGTGTACCTACTTCTCCTGCGTGTTATTGGTTTTGCTGGTTTTGGGATCGTCAGTGTATTGATTTGGAAGCGCTGGCTTGATATAAAAAATTGTTTGACAATTAATTTAATACACTTTCAAAACATTACAAAAGTACGTGCCACGATGAAAGACAAGTTAAAAGTTTGGCAGATTTCGCCAGAGAGGGTGTGGCAAAGCTCGCTACCTCTATGCATGACGTTCGGTGCGCGTCTTTATCTACAGCGCCATCTATGTTCTAATCCCATATCTGAACCATCTCGTATTTCATTTAAGTTGAGTAAATCAGTGCTACTTAGTTCCACCTTTCGTTACTAGGTGGCGCTGTCATCAACAGAGAGTCTCGTCCATTTTACGACTAAAGTTTTTTTACCCCCCCTTTGACCCACAAAGAGGGGTGTACTATGCCGCCTATGTCTGTCTGTGGCATTGTAGTTCCATAAGGGATGGATCGATTTATATTTGCACGCCATCTGGCTGGTAGTTGAAACATCGGTATAAAAACTATATAAAACACTCTTGTCAAAGTGAGTTCATGTAAATGACTTCACGTCAATGTACGACGGTTAAATTATATGGATTATTTAATATATGGATAATTTAATGTTCTACCCTTACTAAAATCGCGTTTAAAATGGGGGGCGGGGTGGGGATAGGGGGGTTAAAAATACTTTACGACCGATTCTCATACCTACCAAATATACCAAAAAATCATTAAAATCGGTCGACCCGTTTCGGACGAGTGCGACCACAAACACCTTGACACGAGATTTTTATAAATTACTAGCTAACAAATCCACAGCTTCGCACGCGTAGTTTTTCAATAAAAACATTACCCTTCTTCTGCGCAGTCGGATAAAAAGTAGCTTATGTTACTCAGGCAGGGATAATGTGGCACTCTAATGGTAAAATAATTTTTGAAATCGGACCAGTAGTTTTTGAGTTTATTCGTTACAAACATACAAAAATACAAATCTTTCCTCTTTATAATATTAGTATAGATATATTAAAAATAAATTATGTGCCTATATTCTGGAAAATAAAAGTTATGATTTATTTTTCAAAATAAAGTTTTTGGATCTACTAAACTTAACTCCTGTTCCTTTAATATATCTATACCTAATACCTATATCAGAAGCCTGTTTGTCCGTTATCACAAAAAAACACAATTAAATATTTTTGTACTTTTTATTTAATTTCTTACACAACACAATAACAAATAAATAGGTATTTTCTCTCATTAGCCAAATTTAGAGATCAATTTATGGAACTTACTTTTTTTTTGGTTAACTAATACATTTTTGTCCATAATTTTGATATTCTACCTCCAAAAAGTTTCAATATTTCTAAGAGTAAGATTAATAAGAAAACTATAGAGCACGAAAATGAACCAACATCATTTTTGTCAAACAGAGCGTTCGTTATTGTGTGGTATGAACCCAACGGCTCCCAGCAACCTATATCAGCTAATTTTTCCATCTAGTGGCCGTCCTACGCTGAGTTTTCCCCACTCGAGAACGTTTCAGCCCCAACGGCCGTCAATTTTTTGAACTATGCGCAACGCACACTGCCCCTTCAGCTTGCTAATCTGTCTGAGACTTTTCAAAAGTAGAAATAATTACGGCAAGAATAAGCATATATTTTAAAGTAGCGGATATCGTCACTACTGTCTATGAAAGAGACCTTGGAGAATGTAAATAAGATCAGTGGTTCATACTTATTGTTCATACCAATATAAACGCGCCCTATAGTTTGGTTTGTCATTCTCAGTATTAAATTTAGATAACACACATTCCAAGCTAAAATTACGCTTCGTTTCACAATGATCCCTAAGATCACAACAAAACGCGCAATTTAAGATGGAACTACCTACCCCGTATAAAATGTAAGGCTTTTCTTTCCATTTACAAATAAAACTAGTTCCTTCTACAGTAACAGATGGCGCTGTCTGGAGATAAGATGCCAATTTACGTCAAACTTCATGTATAAATACGCCTGTAAATACTTTATTTTACTGTTGACATAATATTATTGCGAACTACAAATTGAAAACTTGTAATTTAACCACATTTCATGCAATAAATTTTATTTTACACAGCACCTGTTCGACAAGTTAATGTCAAATTATATGTCATGTAAACCTCGCCGAAAGCAGGTGATTAATCCCTACAGCTGAGCCGGGACCTCATCTGTATTAAAATTTGAATCAAAGAAAGCCACACAATAAGAACTTATTCGTAAATCGAACTAACCTCTACACAGAACGCACCAACCTAGATTTGGTTTTTATTGTAAAAATCTGTCGTATGTGGATTAAAACAACGCAGGACAGAGGCGAATGGCGACAACGAAGAGAGGCCTATGCCCAGCAGTGGGATGAGAAAGGCTGACGATGATGATGATATAAATACATTATAATAATTTTGTACTAAATCTAGAATGGGCGATAAATAATACTATAAAACTTCAGATTACCCAATACTTGCCATATAAAATCACAGCTGGTAACTAATAAATAAATAATGCCAGACATTACACACAGCGCTATCTAGCCCCAAACTAAGCATAGCTTGTATCGTAATTCGATTCCCGCCGCGGAACAAATGTTTGCATGATCTACAGATATTTGTTCCGGGTCAGGATGTTTTTAAGAAAAGTATATGTATATGTATATCAGTTATCTGGGTTATTTTTTTTTCATTAGTAAAATATGGCCTCTTTAATTTAATAGAATTATTAAGGCTTTATTACGGAGGTCGTATAAATGCATATCGAGCTAACAATGACGAATTTTCATACCAAAATAACAATCTGTAAATACATATGAAGGTACACACGGCTACACATCAAGCTATTCATTACCAGTATAAGCTGACCTCTCATTCTACGAAAAGCCTACACAATGCGAGGTCAGCTTATACTGGAAATTATAGCTTGATGTGTAGCCGTGTGTACTTATGATATAAGCCACTCAGATCCGAACCAAATATCTGTAGATAATGCAAACATTTGTTCGCAATGGGAATTGAACCCGCAACCTCCTTCGTCTCAGGCGGCTATTCGCCGACCTCGTCAAATATTCTTATATAATATTAATTTATTTTCAAACCATGGGTACATAGATAACACTGAGGGCGACTCGCGCAACGTTTCCTAAACGTATTTATTGGCAAAATATTATTTAGATAGTTGTCAAATTATACAAATACGTCAACATTAAACATGTTTAGCCGCTAAATACGTTTAGGGATCGCGCAAACCGGGCTAATTTACGCCAACTTATCATCCCCATAGTGATTCCCCAACCGCAATCCTATTTGGCGAGTATTTTACATAGAAATATTCTAGACTAGACCATACACACTATTTAACCAACACGACATCAAAAAAGGGAAGTTAGTTGCAGTCTAATAAATTCCTGTGTTCCCTCTAGTTATAATACTTATTTACTTATCCCTATAACACAGGCTGTCCCGGAATTAAGCCTGAATGGAATTCCAACCATGAAAATAAACATTTTATTTCTCAGGAGTAATTTCACGAACTTTTTAGTTTGAATTTAAATCGGTTTTTTTGGACTTTGCGCCTTCTTTACTTATTGTTCTCTTAAGTATCGAGAATCACGTCCCCCCCCCCCACACTCGGCATAACATACTAGTTCTGGGACACCCTGTATAAACCACTAACCTATATAATTTAATAAATACTATCAGATTTTTTTACTTCAAATCCTGTTGGATTGCAATACCTGCTTTTTTAAAATAAAATGTTTTATCACTGAAACCCATTAAACAAAGTTATTTGGAGATTGCAGTGTAAAAAGCATCTTTATTTTCTACGCCCTTACAGGGGTATATATTTTTCTTAACCCCCTTAAATTATATAAATGTCAAATTTTATTTATCTAAATGCATTTAAGTTTTATGTTTAGTGTTTTTTTTACCCCTAACTAATGGGGATATTTTTACTTTTACCCCGATGGATTATAAAATCTGCTTATTTTTAAATGTCCCTTAATTGGTTTTTACCCATTTTTAACAATGTCATTTAAAGATATTATTTCAATGCCAAAAGAATTTTTGTTTTTTCGCCCCTAAACGGGAACATGTTTTTCCTTCCCTTAATTGCCCCCTATAAAACCTCAATCATTAATGTTTGTATTAAATGAAAGCATTTTACAAAATGTAGGGTGTAAAATTTAAAATAAGTACATAATTAGGTGCAAGTTAAAAAAGAGATTAACATTATTCATAATCTATTGATAGACATATTTTAGCTATAGAATGTTAATAATTATCTGAAATCAATAAAATATTTTTTTCCACATAAAACCGTTACAAAGTAAGACTTAATGCATAACAGCATTTTCTACCAGTCAATCTTGGGGTAAATAATAAAGTTAAACACTGTATAACGCGTGTTTAAAAAAGTCCTTACAAATTTTGTTTAGCATTTTTTAAACAGTGTTTAGCGGGTGTTTAACTCTTTTGTGATAAGATCCTAAACATTTTTAATAGCTAAAATATGTTTACAAAATTATTATAAACTAGCTGACTCGCCCTGGGTTCGAACGGATTTTTTCTCAAAATGAAATACAGGATTCATTAGTTCTGAGCCGATACTTGCAAATTTAAGCTCTTTAAAATATTACTTATAAATAAGGGTATAGTTTATATCACAATATATTAAGTGCAATATGGCTTACAGCGGCTAGCCTATCATTCAGCAGAGTTCAATCGGGAATGATCCAGCTATCGTAGACACTCTGCCAGTCGATGTTTTTGAAGTATGGGTGTCCTTTGATTTCCTCTATACTGTTAGCGCCGAGTCTTTCGGCCGGCTCAAATGTTAAGAGCTGGAAAACAATATAATAAATAAATAATGCTGGACATTTCACACAGCGCTATCTAGTCCCAAACCGACCACCGTGGCACAGTAGGCGAATGGCAGTCTGAGACGCAGGAGGTTGCGGGTTCGATTCCCGCCGCGGAACAAATGTTTGCATGATCTACATATATTTATACAGGGTCTAGTTGTTTTCCTATATACACGGTGTCCTTTAAATCACTGTTTTCCCAGAACAAACGTTGTTCAGACCATGGTCTATGTCATATACAGAGATGTATAATCTATGGTCACTGTTCTACTTTGTTGATGTCATAATAAAGTGGATACATGTGGGTAGATATTGATCATGCGGCCATCTTTACTTTACACACAGCTCCCTAGCTGAATAAACGATTCCTATCGAATTAATGCGTTTCCTTTGCTAATATGGACATAATAGTCTACTAACAGTTTATAACATCAAATTAAAAAAAAAATTAAATCGGTCTTCGAAAAATATAAAAAGTTGCGAACTTAAAACGTCTATTTTAACGTTACGCTCTACAACATAGCCAGCGCGCCGAGACCGGTAGCTACTAGGTACCTTTAACTAAGGAGTAGATAATACGCTACGGCTAGCGTACCCATGAACTTTATGTCACGGTTAGGTTTTGAACAAAGTTAGACTTATTCGAGAAGGTCTAGATTTTATTTTTTTATCCTCTTATTTGATGCTATAAACAGTTATTAGACCATGGTCTGAACAACGTTTGTTCTGGGAAAACAGTGATTTAAAGGACACCGTGTATGTATTTACAGAAAAAAGTATATAAGTATTTCAGTTATCTATTTGGTTCTCATAGTAGAAGCTTTGCTTAGTTTGGGGCTAGATAGCACCTTGTGAAATGTCCAGCAATATTTAATAGTTATTTAAACCATGGGGTCGCACCCCATGGTTTAAATAAATAATAAATATTGCCTTTATTAAATGAAAATTAATTCAAATAAATTTTAATAGATGGCATTATAACAATAAATAGTACTAGACATTTCACACAACGCTATCTAGCCCCAAAAAATATAAATCATTTATTTTCTCTAGACAAAAGGTTTACTTGATATCTAAGGATGCTGATGCTGAAGTACACTTGTTATGCGAGAGACTGGTGCCTGTGAGATAACTGATAGAATACTTATATACTTTTGTTTTTTGTAAGTACATACTTATAATATATAGAGAAACAACATGACCCGAAAAAAATATCTAGGTATAGATCATGCAAACATTTATTCCGCGGCAGGAATCGAACCCGCAACCTCCAGAATCATTTGACAACTATTCGCCCACTCCGCCGCAGAGGTCGTCAGTTTTGACGTAACATTTTTTTTAATATTTTTAGTTAATAAATACATACTGCGTGTCACCGCATTTACGACATTACTTGAAATCACGGGTAGGGCTGATGGCTAGTATTGTTGTAAATAGTTTTTTTTCAAATTACCATGGAATGTTTTAAATTTTCAATCTACCTTAATTTTAAGTCCTAAAATATCAATGCAACAGCCTGTACAAAATTGGTAAACAAATCATATTCATTCATAATGTAAGTAGGTAGCAGTTGCAACAATCCTGCTTAGTACCTGACTAAGCGGCATAGTTGAAAAGGCGCCGCCGATTTACGTTAAAATTTATTTATTATAAATGTATCGATTACTGGATAAATATTTAGGCTACGGATATTAAACCCAATCAGTTACAATCAAATACGATTCCGGATGTGCGTTTTAAATTAATGTCGTGATTGCGGTGGCACACGGTTTAATGTAGAGAATTGGCATTGGATTTGGCACAGGATCGATATAACTGGAAATATGATGGGGAGGCTTTTGGCCAGCAGTGGGACAGCATAAAATAAACTAGATATAAATAAAAAAACGAGTGTGCGACCATACGACTGAAGTAAAACTTCCTTTTCAAAATATTAATTCATAAAATTGTTCAATTACAAAATTGTCCACACGTCTGTAGGTCGATCAGTTCATTCTGGACAGACGCAAATCGCACTCGGACATTAACGATTAAAAATATACGAAACGTAACTCTCTCTCTTTCTATCTTCACTATCTTATATCTCCCTCTCAACTTCCGTTCACACTTTTCGTAACGCATTCACCACCTTACTTCCCAAGTCAGGCGTGCGTAAAGAAGTTTTACTTCAAAAAATGTAGAGAAACGCCTGTAACAAATGTTTGCAGATGCTGCAAACATACGTTAAGACGTTACCTGTGTCAGAAGCGATTCCACTTCGAAGGGGATGCCATCCGGCAGCTCCAGTATTGTATGACTCGTGAATGTCGTCCTATGGTAGTAAGATAACGGCTGGAACAAAATTAAAACTGATTCATGTATTTGTACTAAAAACGGGATATTTAACACTGCCTTTTGCCCGCGGCTTCGCACGCATGTTTTGTCAATAAAAAGTAGCCTGTGTTAATCCAGGTTATAATCTACGTACATACCAAATTTAATTCAGTTAGTTTTTGCGTGAAAGAGTAACAAACATCCACACATACAAATTTTCTTGTTTACAATATTAGTGGGATGATTTGTGAGTTTTTCATTATCGGGAATTCGGGATAGTTTCCGAGTTGCATGTGCCCTGATAATTTTTTTAACCATAATAATGATAAAGGGCAAAATGCCTTTAATAACAGAAAGAATATACCTAAATAAAATTATTTACAATAAAATAGAGACAAACAGTTGAATCACCTAAAGACCGTTGCAAGCGATCTATAGATAGCTGAACTGCTCCAGATCACTACCAGGCGGAAGTGTACCCAAGACACTGGCTGCATTGCCCCGCTGAATTGCAATGCGGATGCGTTGACCCAGATAAGCGCAAGCTCTCGGATCACACGTCGCTTCGACCAGACGCCAAGAAAGAATTTTGAAAACGCGATAGCCCAGGGTATCGACCCCAAATGGCTCAAATGGCGTCACGTATCTGCGCTAAAAATGAGATATTTACCATGATTTGTAAGTTTTTGAGTATCGGGATATTTCGAGGCAGTTGCATGCGCCATGATCACGGGGAAATTGGAGTCTTTGCGGGTGGGTAGTTATTGGCAGATATAACGATCTATCCTCTTTCTAAGTCTCTTGCTAGGAATGAATTCACTAATACTATAACTACCACCAGTTTCTTTCTCGATCATAACTCGATTCCGACACACGATATCAAGTATCTCACAAATCATAGTAAATATCACGTTTTTTGTACAATACCAATAGTGTTCATAACCATGATAGTTTCAATAGTTATATGGTCAATTTATATGGTATTTATACGACGTATTTTGTTATGTACGACATTAATAAATAAATAAATAAATATTGCTGGACATTTCACACAGCGCTATCTAGCCCCAAACTAAGCAAAGCTTGTACTATGGGAACCAGATAACTGATATAATACTTATGTATATACGTTTTTTTTTTGTAAATACGTACATCTTATAATACATAGAAATACATCCAGACCCAGAACAAATATCTGTGGATCATGATCATGCAAATATTTGTTCTGCGGCGGGAATCGAACCCGCTACCCCCTGCGTCTCAGCCGGCTATTCGCCCATTGCGCCACGGAGGTCGTCTTTAAATGAAACATTAAATGAAAACACGAGTAGTGCAATTTTACCTACATACAACAACCTATTTCACAACAAGACTAGCCATTAGGCTAGTATTGTTGTATTATTTCACAACAATACTAGCCATTAGGCTAGTATTGTTGTATTGTTGTGAAATAGGTTTTATCAAATTCATTACCCTAGAAAACTTTAAATTTTCGAACTATCTTAATATCAAACCCCAAAATACCAATAAAACAGCCTGTATAAAATAGGTTAACAAATCATATTCATTCATTATGTAAGTAAACTGTCTAAGCAGCATCGTCACATAGGCGCCGACGCTTTGGTGTTTATAAATAATAAAAATTGTTTATTGGAAATGTATCGATTACTGGATAAATATTCAAGCTACCGGTATTAAACCCACCTCTAAAATCAGTTAATACGATTGCAGATGTATGTTTTAAATTAATGTCGTACATAACAAAACAGGTTGTATTTACTATTTGCTAGTGGAGTGGTCGAAATTCGACCGTAATTGTTTTTTTTTTCATTTACCCCTCCTTCTACAGATATACTTCTACTATGCCAAATCTCACACTCCCCTTAAAAATAAGCCAACGACCTTAAAAAGGCGTACAGAGTTACTCCGCGTATTAATTTACATATAGATTACTGACTGACTTGCCTGCGGCTTGCACGCGTGGTTTGCCAATAAAAACATTACCCTCCTTTTGCGCAGTCGGATAACAAGTAGCGTATGTCCAAATCCCGATTATAATTTATCTATATACCCAATTTTATTAGAATCGGTCAAGACATTTAGTCTTAAAAATGTAACAAAGAGAAATAGTTAGTTTCTAATAAGACTGAAATCCAGTCCATCCAAAGGTATCCAGTAATCTCCGGAATTACGGGTCCGATTTCGAAAATTCTCTCATTAATAGGAAGCTACATTATTCCTGAGTGATAATATGACGACCTCCGTGGTACAGTGGGCGAATAGTCGGCTGAGACGCGAGTAGAGGTAGCGGGTTCGATTCCCATCGTGGAACAAATGTTTGTATGATAGACTGATATTTGTTTCGGGTCTAAATGTTTTTCTATATATTATCAGTATGTATTAAAAAAAAAATCTATCAGTTATCTGGTTCCCATAGTACAAGCTCTGCTTAGTTTGGGGCTAGATAGCGCTGTGTGTCCAGCCATATTTATATCTAATATATAAAATTCTCGTGTCACAGTTTTCGTTGCCATACTCCTCCGAAACGGCTTGACCGATTTTGATGAAATTTTTTGTGCTTATCCGGTATCTATGAGAATCGGCCAACATCTATTTTTCATCCCCCTAAATGTTAGGGGTAGTCCACCCCTAAATTTTTATTTTTATTTTTTAGACAAAATTTTTAATTTCTATTTTTTTATGATACAACATACAAAAATACATACAATCCTCAATTTTCACCCTTCTACGATCAACCCTTATTTTTTAATAGCAATTATTTATATGGCAAAACAACGTTTGCCGGGTCAGCTAGTTTATTTATATAGGCTATATTTTAAGATGTCTAAACTCACCACTCCGCATATAAGTAGGTACATAACAGCGCCGAAGCTCCAGTAATCGGACACTCTCTCATCGAGCTCCGCACCATACGCCATTGTCCGCGAGTACAGCTCGGGCGCGAGGTACATGTCCGCACTCGACTTGCGCAGCGCTGACAGAGATATCTCGATGCCGGGGTACGATGTGAAGTAGGTTAGAATGATTTGTCCGCGGTCCCCAAGGAGGATGTTTGAGGGATTCAGATCTCTGAAAAATTATAAGAAAATTAAACCCGAACTGAGATCTCGCGAGTCTCCCATATAAACAAAAAAATATATTATGATATAATATATCTTTGACTACTATCAAAATAGTGCCAAAATTACTAAATAACTATCTTGCTTGACCTACAGTTTCATTCAAATTACATGTAACGGGAGTTCATTTCAATTGGTACCCATTTTTGAGGTAGAAATTGCAGTTATTCTGTATTTCAGACTTTTGCCAATATTTGTGTCACTAAAGTTACACGTATACCAAATTTCAGCACTGTGGGATCACTGGTGTACCCTGTGAATTTCTTCAAAGTTTAGTTTTTATTATGGTTAATAACTTAAAAAATACAAGGTTTAAACTAAAAATAAAAACGGGGTCGAAATGTACTCACAGAGACCTTTTATTAAACGTGCCACTTGACCGGAAAGTCACATTTTGGTTTTTTTTACCCCTCTTGAACCTCAATATTTCAACACGAGGAGGGTTTGGAGGGTTCCAAAATTTTTACCTCATTTAGTCACACAAAAATTATGTCTACACTACCTACCTGTATACCAAATTTCACGATGATCAGATTAACGATTCGAAAGTTATCCTCGGACAAACAAACACACATACATACTCACATACAACGCCGATTTGCCCAAATTGATTTGGAGATCGCTTCGCTCGATCAATTATATCCTGTTATAAATGAATATTATATTAATGTAATTCATATATATATATGTTTTACCTGCAAATAACTCCACTGTTATGTAAACTTTCCAACGCTGTCAATATTTCTGCCCCCCACTTACAAACTGCTGAGGGGGGCAACACATTTCTGGGATGGATAGCAGGAATCTGAAATACACATTGCATACTATTGGAACATCCTTGGGACATCATCATCATCATACCAGCCATAGGATGTTCACTGCTGAGTGCCTCCTTCATAAATAAATAAACAAAAAAGCCTTTAATGTTTTATAAACATCCGGAATCCATTACAACGTTAGCTGTGGTCGTTTGACGGGCACAGGGGACCTTTGCCCAGCAGTGGGAAAATATAGGTTGAAAAATAAAACAAACATCCAAACTTTCGCATTTATAATATTAGTGTGATAAATAATTAACATTAGGCACAGACAATTAACATAAATTGTTTAATTATTATTATTAACTACGACCTCCGTGGTGCAGTGGACGAATAGTCAGCTGAGACGCACGAGGTAGTGGGTATTCTACGCACGAAGTATTCTATCAGTTATCTGGTTCCCATAGTACAGTTCCCATAGTTTGGGGCGAGATAGCGCTGTGTGAAATGTCCAGCAATAGTTATTTATTGTAACTACATTGGTAGATTGTCGACGTTATTTGTGGAACTACATGCCTCAAGTTGATAGACGTAGGGCATGCATCGTAGGGCACGTTTCTGAGGACCTACGAGGGCATTCTCTGTTATAGACGAAGACCACTTAACATTAGGTGGGCCATATTGATCTATCTCCAGCTAGTATGAAAAAAAACAGAAAATTTAAATCCGTTATTGGCTGTAGTTATTGGTTCCGTACCTCAAAAGGTAGAAAAGGAACCCTTATAAGATTCTCTTGTCCGTCTGTCCGTGTGTCACCACCGATTTTCTCAGGAACGGGTGGACCTAGCATGTTGAAATTTATACCAGATACTAAGGTCCCTATTGGGTGTATAAAAATCAAGGTCCTGAGTCAACACGATACAAAGATATGGGCAAATTTAGATTTGCGTGAAAACTTTTAAGTACCAAAATGCACCTTAATTTTTAACTTTTTTTTATTTTTCGTAATTTTCCCTTTATTTGTACTGTAAGACCTTACTTTTAACCAAAATTGACAATTCTAGCTCAAACGGAAGTACCCTATAGGTATTAGGTCGAAAACCTATATGGTAGTTCCCGTTGACCTAGAATAACGAAATTTACCAAAAAGCAAGGTCTTACAGCACAAATAAAGGAAAAATTGCAAAAAATAAAAGAAGTTGAAAATTAAAGGGTAAATACTTACAAAGTTGACGCCAATTTAGATAGCCCTCTGAGTTGTATGGGCGCTCTTACCATTTAGAGGACTAGCACCTCAAATAAGGTAAATAAATAAAATTGGGATGTGTGTGTTTTTTTTAAGAGATGTTTTTTATCGTTAAATAAAATAAACATTAGGCATACACATGCATGCACTATTTCTTTCTTAGCTTAGTCGCGAATAAATAGGCAGTAAAATTGACGTTTCAAAGTGATCCTTGTGATATTAATGAATAAAAACATTTTGAATTTTATGAATCATTATAAAGTGCTGAGACTTAGGTTATTTAAAGAAAATTGAACCGTAATTGAATTGAATTGGATCGCTCTTTCGTACAATTGGACCAACGGTTGGGGCAACATTATTACATATTTTGACATTTCATAAACGTGAAAAATATATAGTGAGTATAGTTTTTCATAGATTCTATTAATAGTAGATTATTAAACGAGGGGCTAAAGCAGTGTCTTGAGTCACGGGCGCTATGTTGAATCCCGAACGTAACGAAGGATTCTAGAGTGAACTCACGAGCGGAGCGAGGGAGGTATTAGAATCCTGAGTGCAGAGGGATATAAGCACGCCCAAGATGTAGACAGCTTCATCCACGAGGAGAATACTCTACTTTTCACACTTTCTGCGAGATCATAAAAACCCAATCTAGGTTGATGCATTCTGTGCAGAGGTTAGTTCGATTTACGAATAAGTTCTTATTGTGTGGGTCTCTTTGGTTCAAATTTTAATACAGATGAGGTACCACCGAAAGATATTCCGGACATCAGCCTGTATGAGATCAGGATGGCCTTGAAGCAGCTTAAGAACGACAAGGCGCCGGGTGAGGACGGAATCACTTCAGAGCTTCTGAAAGCGGATGGATCACCGGTACTTAAAGTCCTTCAGAAGCTCTTTAATTCCGCCTTGCTTGAAGGTACGACGCCAAAAGCATGGAACGAGGGCGTGGTGGTTCTGTTTTTCAAGAAAGGTGACAACACCTTGCTTAAGAATTACAGACCCATCTCGCTTTTGAGCCATGTTTATAAGCTGTTTTCAAGGGTCATCGCGAACCGTCTCGAACGCAGGTTTGATGACTTCCAGCCTCCCGAACAAGCCGGGTTCCGTAAAGGCTACAGTACCATAGACCACATACATACGCTGCGGCAAGTCATACAGAAGACCGAAGAGTATAACTTGCCGCTATGTCTCGCGTTTGTGGACTATGAGAAAGCCTTCGATTCGATCGAAACATGGGCAGTGCTTGAGTCTCTACAACGATGCCGTATTGACTATCGGTACATCGAAGTGTTGAAGTGTTTGTATAAAAACGCCACTATGTCAGTCCGAGTACAAGAACAGAGCTCGAAGGCGATTCTCTTAAAAAGAGGCGTAAGACAGGGAGATGTCATCTCTCCGAAACTGTTTACGACCGCTTTGGAAGATGCCTTCAAGCTTCTGGAATGGAAAGGACTGAGCATCAATATTAACGGCGAATACATTACTCACCTTCGATTTGCCGACGATATTGTGGTCATGGCAAAGTCGATGGAAGAGCTCAGCACGATGCTCGAAGGCCTCAATCAAGTCTCCCAACGGGTAGGGCTTAAAATGAACATGGACAAGACGAAAATTATGTCGAATGTCCATGTCGTGCCTGCCCCAGTTATGGTTGAGAACTCGGCTCTGGAAGTTGTCGACGCGTATGTATACCTAGGACAAACAGTCCAATTAGGTAGGTCCAACTTCGAGAAAGAGGTCAATCGTCGAATCCAACTCGGATGGGCAGCGTTTGGGAAACTTCGCAACGTCTTTTCGTCCAACATACCTCAGTGCCTTAAGACGAAAGTCTTCAATCAGTGTGTGTTACCAGTGATGACATATCTATATAACATATCGTATATGAAATTAACTTCGTCTAGGGTACCACTGAAGTATGTAAATTAGTTTAATTTAATTTTTTTATGTAAATTTCTTTCACACTTTTATTTATTTATTTTGTTTGTTTTTATTTGCGGTCTTATTTTGTTAAACATGTCCGCAACTAGTGAAATGGCCTTAACGGAAGACCAGCGCTGGTTGTTGCAACCAGCACATGCTGAGTTAAGGGCCATATTGCAACTATACTTTGTGCATAAGTACATTTAGATTTGTTTTGTGTTTTTTTTTACTTTACTTGTTTTTTTTAAATTGTTTTTCTGTGTTAAATCTGTATGTTGCAAATAAATAATATTCTATTCTATTCTATATGGAACCGAGACGTGTTTCTTCACTAGTGGCCTTATGAATAAGCTCAGAGTCGCTCAACGAGCTATGGAGAGGGCTATGCTCGGGGTTTCTCTACGGGATCGATTCAGAAATGAGGAGATACGTAGGAGAACTCAAGAGACATAGCCCGACGGATTAGCACGTTGAAGTGGTAATGGGCAGGCCATATAGCGCGCAGAGCAGATGTCCGAAGGGGCCGGAAAGTTCTCGAATGGAGGCCACGGACCAGCAAGCGCAGCGTAGGACGTGCACCTACGAGATGGGAAGACGACTTGGTAAGAACCGCAGTCGGCGTTGGATGCAGGCCGCTTCCAACCACAGTTCCTGGAGATCAATGAGGGAGGCATTTGTCCAGCAGTGGACGTCCTACGGCTGATATGATGATGATGATGAGGTACCAAATTCAAATAACTGTAAAGTTGTTCTGAATTTCATTATGCCCGCAAGGGCACAATGAAATTCAGAACAACTTTACTCCCGCCTCAGCCGTAGGGATTTAATCGCCTGCTTTCGGTGAGATTTACAACAAATCTCACCATTATATTATAATATGATATTGTCGAGCAGGTGGTGAGAAAAGTATATTGACTTTAGTTATTAATTATAATTAATTAAAATGTCTTACCTTATTAACACTAGGCGCCTCACAAACAACATTATCAACAACATCACTACTCTCCGTCAACACCTTATCAACATTCAACATCAGCTTCTGCGAGTTCAACACCAACTCATCAACGTTACTGTTCTCAATATTATCAACATCAACATTTCCACTAACAATATTTTCACTATTTATGTTATTTTCACTGTCTTTTTTATTTATTGGTTCATTAAAAACGTTTTCTAGATTGACTTCTCTAGCGGGAGTTGTTGGGAGTGATTTTGCATAGTTTTTTATGTAGTCGAAGAGTTTTTCCCCCGGTGCATATGAAAGTATTAGGAATAGAAGATTGTTGGTTTCTATGTATGCGTGTAGTGGGACCATGTAGGGTATGACAGTTGGAAGGTTGGGGGTTCGCGTCTCGGTTGTTCTTTGGAGGAAGTATTCGTCGAATTCTGTTAGATTGTTTGGTATTTTTTGTATGACCTGCAATAGAAATTATAGATTAGTTACTTAATTGCATTGGCCTAGTGAATTTTATTTATTCTTAACAAGCTATATGTATATATACATACATAGGTTAAATAAACTTTATTAATAAAAAAACCTTTATTCTCAAAAAAGAAAAGCCTTAAAAAGAAGAGAACTAAAAAAAAACTAAATATGTGTTTAAAACTATGACAGTATGCGAGCGCATTAAATTAACTATAAAATTAAGTAGGTACATTATTTCTGTTTGTTTCCTTCAATATTTGTATGGAGTGGGTAGTTTTGTATATAGGTACATAGACTGCTGAAAACATAACCCTTCCTTATGGCTTTGCCGTAGTCGGGTTAAAAGGAACACTAACAGCATACATTTAGCACACTAATATTACGAATGCGAAAAACAAACATCCAAAGATGTTTGTTTATTTGTTACTCAATCACGTCGTAACGGCTAAACCGATTTCAATGAAATTTGGTATGTACGTAGATTATAACCTGGATTAACACATATGCTACTTTTTGCTGACAAAACACGCGTGCGAAGCCGTGGGCTGAAGGTAATATCAAATATAGGTACTATATATATATATATATATATATATAGTGGTCCCGCCGAACTTCGTATCGGCTTGACATGCATAGGTATAACGCGGGCTGTCAATATAAGTCACCCTGGTAGAATTGTCAATTGTTGTCCCCGGCCATCATTATTTATGAGAAAATGAATGACTTCCACAAATAATTCAATACCAAAATTAGCCAAATCGCTCCACCCGTTCTCGAGTTTTAGCGAGACTAACGAACAGCAATTAATTTTTATATATGTATATAGACAATATATCTCGGGATAACTCCTACCGAAGCATCTGTTTCAAACGATATTCATTTTTTTTTACATCCTCCTTGACGATATTTGCAGCACGCATTCTGTCAATTCAATGTCAAACGTCATAAGGTTACATTATAAAAGCGCTAAGGTTAGATTATAAATAATTTTATATGGTGGTTAAGTATTCTTAAATTTTCTAATTTTGCGCGCAATTTTCTTAATTTTTTCTTTCACAAGAACCTTCTCCTGACCATAAGAAATACAACAAAAAAAGAATTGGCCAAATTGGTCCAGGCGTTGTTGAGTTATGCGCTTACCAACACATTTTGCGATTCATTTTTATATTATTTATATGTATATCAGTATTATATCAGATTCTAACCGAGACAGATAGGCTCGTATCAAATAATAACCATTTATTACTAATGCAAATTTTATCAAATTTGATAGCTTTACAAGGGTGTGGGTTTTTTCATTTACTTAAATGAATAAATGAAATGATAAAATTTTATTGCACAAAATAAAATGACGACCTCCGTAGCGCAGTGGGCGAATAGCCGGCTGAGACACAGGAGGTAGCGGGTTCGAGTCCCGCCGCGGAACAAATGTTTGCTTGATCTACAGATATTTGTTCCTGGTCAGGATGTTTTTCTATCTATACTAATATTACAAAGAGGAAAGATTGCGCAGGAAAGCAGACGCGTGCGTCAACAAAAAGTAGCCTATGTGTTAATTCATGTTATAATCTACGTACATACCAAATTTCATAGCAATCGGTTCAGCCGTTTCGACGTGAAAGAGTAACAAACATCCACACATACATTCATACAAACTTTAGCGTTTATGAATTATAATATTAGAGGGAGTAATAAAATAAGGTATAAAAGTCAAACATACCTTCATAGCATAACAGTTCTTATCATTCTTATGCATCACCAACATCATGCTGGAGCCGAGGACGGCCAGTACGGTGTATAGCCCCAGGTCCTCATACGGCCGCTTCAGCATTGAGATCGGTATGGGGCAGTGTAGCGCGTGACTATTGCCCTCCTGCTCTGGCAGAAGCTGTGTGAGAGGGACACCAAGATAGAGAATACATTCTAGGGAAAACTTAATTGGAGGTGGACAATAATAGAATTAGGATTAATAATACTTTTCTCACACCACCTGCTCGACAATGTCAAATTATATATCATGTAAACCACACCGAAAACAGGTGATTAAATCCCTACGGCTCAGCCGGGAGTACATTTGTACTGAATTTCATTATGCCCGCGCGATCATAATGTGATTTGAATTTGGAACCTCATCTGTATTAAAATTTGAACCAAAGAAACTCACACAATAAGAAGTTATTCGTAAATCGAACTAACCTCAGCACAGAATGCACCAACCTAGATTTGGTTTTTATTGTCTCGCAGAAAGTGTGAAATGTAGAGTATTCTCCTCGTGAATAAAGCTGTCTGCATCTTGGCCGTGCTACCGGTATTAAACCCACCTCAAAAATCAGTTAATACGATTTCGGATATGTTTATTTAAATTAATGTCGTACATAACATAACAAAACCAATTCTTATAATTTTTAATTTTTGTAAAAAATTAGTTATATTAGGTATATTAAAGTTAACTGGCTGGCTACTTTTACCGCGTCAAATTTATAAAAGTTTAGTATTACATAATGTAGATTCAATTTGGTTTAAGTTCAGTATTATGTTAATAAATGTATGATATACGGTAATGTAACTGTGAATCTAAGTATTATTAAATAAATAAATAAATAAAAACAGGTTGTATAATACACATAAATATTAATCCCTGGATGGTTTAGATTTACAATTGGACCCAGTAGATGGCGCTATTGTCGAGATCCAGAAAGTTTCAGACGAAGTCGCGGGCATACAATTAGTGTCTAGAAAAAGTCACGGGCATAATGAAATTCAGTACAACTTTACTCCCGGCCCAGCAGTAGGGCTTTAATCACCTGCTTTCGGTGAGATTTACATGACATGTAATTTGACATTGTCGAGCAAGTAGTGTGAAAAATTATTTACATGACAGGAGAAACAGTTGAATCATCTAAAGACCGTTGCAAACGATCTATAGATAGCTCAACTGCTCCAGATCACTACCAGGCGGAAGTGTACCCAAGACACTGGCTGCATTCCCCCGCTGAATTGCAATGCTTATGCGTTGACCCAGATAAGTGCCAGCTCTCGGATCACACGTCGCTTCGACCAGACGCCCAAAAAGAATTTTGAAAACGCGATGGGCCCTCGTACCGCATGGACAACTGGCTTAAATGCGTAAGCTCTGTCGAGACTTTCATATTTGCGCCGCTTGAGATCTTCGGCTGAATTTGCCGCCGCGCCGGCCTTAACTGCTGTACCAGACAGATGAGATGGCGCAAGGGTATCGACGCACGTGGCGTCCCACACACGTCCACACAGGCCTACCCTTCTACCAAGGTATAAGAGTCATACCGTCAGGCCGCTTACCGTCGTCGCGTATCAGAACGTTCGGTTCGAGAACGGCTGGCGGCACTTAATTGAATTACGATAAATCAATTTTTTTTAACTTACACTTCGTACGGCATCGCTCAAGTGATTCTTGTATATTTCTTCAGCGTACGATAGATACTTGTTAGTTTTTTCCTTAATCAGGGCTCGCCTGTGAGGGTCTGTGTCAGCTGAAATACAAAGATAAGAAAAAAATATTAACACCTAGCTTCCGCCAGCGGCTTTGCGCGCGTTGTTTGTCAACCATAGTAGCTTATGTTTCAATCCTGATCGTAATCCTAGCTCAGCCATTACGACGCGACTGAGTAACAAACAAACGAAGAAACAAACATCCAAATTTTCATATATATAATATTATAGCTCGAAGAAAAAAACCTGCATCACACTAATATTAGTGTGATGCAGGTTTTTTTCTTCGAGCTATGTGGCTGATTTTATGTGTACCTACTGACGGCCGTTAGAGCAGAAAGGTTCTCGAGTGGTGACCACACACTGGAAAGCGCAGCGTAGGACGGCCCCCAGCTAGATGGAAAGACGACCTGATAAAGGTTGCTGGGAGCCGTTGGGTGCAGGCCGCACAATATCGGTCACTCTAAAAATCTATGATATGATGATAAGGTTTTTTATTACCTTAGTACTCCCAAATCCCTCAACATAGATTCTTTATTACAAGCTATACCTACTATTGACTTCGAGGTATACCCTATCCAATAAACAAAGAATCATCACAAACTGACTACACTCTAACAAGTTAATTATAAGAAAAATACGCGTCGACGTTTGAAGCTCCGCCTTTTTTAGGGTTCCGGACCAAAATGGTAATAAAAAACCGGCCGAGTGCGAGTCGGACTCGCGCACGAAGGGTTCCGTACCATTATCTATAAAAACGGCAAAAAAATCAAGTTTGTGACCCTTTGGGTACGGAACACTTATGATGCGACTTTGTCCGTCCGTCCGTCCGTCCGTCACAGCTGATGATATTAGCTACTACTGAAGCTATCGGCTTGAAATTTAGAATACCTACTTATGAACAATACGGACCAATTTGTTTAATTCGTATTTTTAGTTTAATTTAGACTGTCTATTTATAAATTCTTTTTTTATATAAAGTAAATTCTGTTTTGGCCGTATGAAGCTTAGCAATAGTTTGTATCTACATTATAAGGGCTGTGGATTTTGTTAAATAAATAAAATAAAAATAAATTGCAGAAAAAAAAATTTGATGGTCAAATGAGCTAAAATGGTGGGGGCTCATAATTACAAAATAAGGTTACTAGGTCAAGTGGGATATCATATCAGAGATTGATTTACACATTCCTATACCATGTTTTTGAAGTGAAAACTTCTATAGGCGCGTTGAGCATTTTTTGAGATGGGGAAAAAACCATTGAACTCGCGACACTGCTACCTACACCTGTAGACTGTTACTGACACCTCTGTATATAATTATCTGCTTTTATTCAAGTTTTCACTTCTGTCGGCACTCCCAGAGTGCCACTTTTTTATTATTTTGTATGTTTTGGAGTTATTATGAAACATGTCGAAAAAAATCCTTATCTCTGAAGTTTGCTAAGTGAAAAATCTGAAATTAATATGATTGATTGCAAAGATTGACATTTGCAAAGATTACAGAAAAATTATAAAGAAGTCTATCTAGAACAGATTTTAGATATCTTAAAAGTTGTCTCGGTTTACCGGCCACATAACTAGATGGCGCTGCTTAATTAACATAAATAAAACTATCTAGGTTCGGAACCCTCGGTGCACCAGTCCTACTCGTACACACGGCTACACATCAAGCTATACATTTCCAGTATAACCTGACATCTTATTCTACGAAAAGCCTACACAATACGAGGTCAGCTTATACTGGAAATGTATAGCTTGATGTGTAGCCGTGTGTACATGATCGGTGCCGTTTATTTTCAGGCTCGGAACCCTAAAAATATGTTTTTAAAAATGCTTACTTATTTCTTTAGGTTGGTAGTCCTGCATATAATGACACAGGTGTAGAAAATCCATTATCCGCTTATAGAAACGCACAACACTACAATAACAATATACAATACAAAAAACAATATTATAATATATTACGTATATTTTGTATAATGGTATTAAGTTTACCTATAATGTAGGTATAGTTTATAAGTATTATTTTTAATATCTTAAGTATTGTTGTTAAGTATAATTGATCGAGCGAAGCGAGATCTCTAAATCAACTTGAAAGAAAAAAAAAAATATTTTTCTTTCTTTCTTTTCTTTTCTTTCAACTTGGGCAAATCGGCGTTGTATGTATGTATGTTTGTCCGAGGATAACTTTCGAAGCGTTGATCCGATCATTGTGAAATTTAATACATAGGTAAGTACTGATGGCACAATTTTGGTGTGACTGAATGAGCTTAAAAAGTTGGGAGGTTTTTTAGATATTGGGGTTCAAGAGGGGTAAAAAAATGAGGCTAACTGGTCAAGTGGGACGTCAAATGAAAGGTATTCATTAGTACATTTAGACTCCGTTTTTATTTTTCGTAAATTCTTTATAGTTTTTGAGTTATTATCCATAATGGAAACTAAACCTTGACAAAATTCACAGGGTACACCAGTGACCCCACAGTGCTGTAATTTAGTATGCGTGTAGCTTAAGTGACCCACCATCATGGACTCCTGTCACCTGTAATTCGGATGAAACTGTAGTGCAAGTAGGATGGTTATGCATTTCAAAGATTACAAATAATATTTTTTTGTTTTTATGGGAGAATCGCGAGATCTCAGTTCGGGGCGCACCACTAGTATTTAACAGAGATAGAGATGGTATAAAATGAGGGTATTTTGTATACCTTAAAGTAAGAGTGACTCAATAAAAATCTCTTAAACTCTGTGAGAACATCAGTTCTTTGTTGCTCCTGTAAAATTTGCCCATATGGAATACGAATTCTAATAATTAGGCCGACGAAATGCTGATTTGGGAATACTTGGGCACTGCAATAGAGCGGTACAAGTGTCCCTCAGGGTGCAAGAATACGGGCACAATAGGCAGCTTAGTAAGTGTGCAATAGTGTGGTCTACGGGCAACTAGTCGCCGACTCTCCTCTTTTTAATTATAATTAATTGTTATTTACAATGCAATTGACATCTTGTTTTAATACAAAGTCTAACTGGGGGTGCAAAAATACATATAGAAACTTTGACATCCCATTTTAATCCCATGAGAACTAACTTATGGGATAAAAAGTAGCCTCTGTGTTAATCCAGGTTATAATCTACGTACATACCAAATTTCATCGAAATTTAAACAACCGTTTAGTCGTGACAACGTAACAAACAGACAGAGATACAAAGAGACAGACCTATTTTCGAATCTATAATATTTAGTATGGATTAATTATCCATACAATGACAATAATAACTAGTGATTCGCCCCGAACTGAGATCTCGCGAGTCTCCGATTAAAACAAAAATATATTATTTGTAATCTTTGACTATCAACATAGTGCCACGTAATAATAACCAATTTACTTGACCTGTAGTTTCATTTAAATTACAGGTAACGGGAGTTCTTGTTATTTAGTTCCATTTTTTTGTGGTACAAATTGCAGTTATTCCAGATTTCAGACTTTTGCCTATATTTGTATCACTTAAGCTACACGCATACCAAATTACAGCACTGTGGGGTCACTGGTGTACCCTGTGAATTTTGTCAAAGTTCAGTTTTTAATATGACTAATAACTCGAAAACTATAAAGAATTTACGAAAAATAAAATATACCCTTCATTTGACCAAATAGCCTCATTTTCATTTTTTTTACCTCTCTGGAACCCCAATATCTCAACAACCCCCCAAAATTTTTAACTCATTTAGTTACACCAAAATTGTGCTATCACTACCAAACTATGTATTAAATTTCACGATGATCGGATCAACGCTTCGAAAGTAACCCTCGGACAAACAAACATACATACACACAACGCCGATTTGCCCAAATTGATTTAGAGATCTCGCTTCGCTCGATCAACTAATAACCACAAAGTTTCACTTTATATCGAAAAATTATACTCCGAAACACTAGTTAACCCTGGATCAATATTTCTATCGGACGATTTTCCAATGTTATATTAGTTGTGACACCTGTCAAAACAGACCTAGGTACTCGATTTTCACGAGCAAAGTATACGTATAAAATAATATACAGATGTAATGTGTATTCACGTTCGCGATATACTGAACTTCAAGTAGGTATGTTGCTTAGAAACGCCCAGCTGATAACGCGATAAGTAAGTTTATCGACAAGTGTGGGGCAAGTATAATGACAAATATAAATGAACTAGTTGACCCACCGAACTTCGTACCGCCTTGACATGCATATAACGCGGGCTGTCAATATACTTCACCCTGGTAGAACTGTCAATTGTTGTCCCCGGCCGTCATTATGTATGAGAAAATTAATTTTCTTCGTAATATTTTTGTGTGAATTTTTCCGATATTTTAATAGTTGTTCTGCTATTTGAGGCGGAAATAAATCCAAGAAATTAAAGATCATCAAAATCGGTCCCGCCTTTCTTGAGTTATAAATGGTGTAACTAACCCGATTTTTTTACAACCATACTTAACCATAGACAAAATTACGTTTATTAGCTGTCATTTGCGTTTTGTTATTCCATGTCAGATGCGTTTTTGTTATACCACGTTTTGTAGTGAATTGTATTATCCTTGACGTTTTATGTCACGTCACACGGGAACGCGGTCGAACGGGATAAAAAGTATCCTATGTTCGTCTCCTGGTTCTAAGCTAGATCCCCACCAATTTTCAGCCAAATCGGTTCAGCCATTCTTGAGTTATAAATAGTGTAACTAACACGACTTTATTTTATATATAGATGGTATATTTTTATAATAATGTCGTAACTGGATGGATCCCTGTGGATGGAAAGCGACACCGTGGAAGACCTAAGAAGCGGTGGCGCGATGATTTGGACGCTTTTTATAGGGACTGGCGGGATTTGGTACAAGGTCGAGAAAAGTGGAGATGAGGGGGAGGCCTTTGCCCAGCAGTGGGACAGCATAGGCTAGATAAAAAAATAAAATATTTTTATAACGTGGAACGTGGTCTTTCATAATTACTGATAAAAACGGGTATTTATAGCGTACATACCTTTTTCATAAAGAAACGTCGGGATAAGAAATAAAAAAGGTACATACGCGATAAATACCCGTTTTAATCAGTAAGGGGCCGTCCATAAATTACGTGAGGTGTTCAGGGGGGGAGGGGGTCTAGCCGAAACTAGACCAATCTCACGACCCCCACGTGAGATTGGCCGAGATTCGGCTAGACGGCTAGAGGGGAGATCTCGACTAATATCACGTATTTTTATTTTTTTTATTATATCAACTAAAATCTAGATTACGAGAGAAGCAATAAATAAAGAATATACTATAATACATAAAGAAGCTTTTTCAAATAAGTTCGACGCATTAACCAAATGAATACATATTTTGAAAAATCTCACGTGAGATAGAAGACGGGGTCGAATCAAATCTTGCGATATCTCACCGGGGGGTGGGGGGTCAAAAACCGTCAAAAATGTCTCACGTAATTAATGGACGCCCCCTAAATATGTACAGTGATCGCAAAAGTTTGAAAGACGAACCAAAGTCACCGACATATCACAAAAGATTAACAAGCTAAAGTGGCAGTGGGCAAGGCACATAGCTCGAAGAACTGGACAGACGTTGGGACAGAAAGGTTCTCGAGACTACACACTGGAAAGCGTAGCGTATGACGCCCCCCACTAGATAGAAAGACGACCTGATAAAGGTTGCTGGGAGCCGAAAGATCGGTCGCCTTGGATATCTATGGGGGACGCCTATGTTCAGCATTGGCGTCCATTGGCTGATATGATGATGATGATATTTATATACACTGGCCATAAGCACACACACACACACACACACATACACACAGCATTACACTTGAGATAATATGGCGTACGAGCTACAACGCTAAGAGTTCGAGGGTGTTATTTATCGCTTACACCCGAGAGTGTAACACATAACTTTACAACACCAATGCAAAAAGATATAAAAAATCGATTTTATGACTGTTGGTTGCTAAAATAAATTGGCTTTCCTGGTGTCTATTTTAAAATATTACCTATGTTTTTTTATAAGTTTTTTACAAAACAGTTAAAATTAGAATCTTTCAAGGTGAGCCAACAATCAAAACCACTTTTAGATTTGATTATTTTGCAAAAATGTAATATTAGGTTATTAGGGGATCTACACAAAATCTAAAAACATGGCAAAGGGTCTATGGGACAAAACAGTTTGGGAACCTCTGCTCTAAAGTAATTCTTAGTAGGAAAAACACTTACTTATTAATTTAATTAATTAAATAAGATCCTAACTGTATGACACGGGTGTAGAATAATTACGGACTAAATTGAAAAATAAATGAATTAATTATTATTTATCCGGGTCCAAGCGAACAAGCCCGCTAATCTATCAAATCGCTATATCTCTCCACTTGGACCTTACTAGGGTCAGGCACGTTATCAAAATGGATATAATTTGATATCGGCAGACAGTATTGATTAAACACACATTTACTTTATAAAGTAACCTACTGTTGAAGTATGTCGGTTCCCAGATATAAGGGTTTTGCCCATTTATGTAAAACTTCAGTATGTTACTTTTCAGTATTTTATATCAACTACTAAGGCAGTTTTCAAAATAAAATACTTCAGCACTGTTTGTAAATTATGCTTTTATGAGTGTTTTTTTTTTGTAATTTTCTCTGAAACTGTTTGAGTCTTATATAGAAAACAAACACTCACAGCACGAAAATATAGTTTACTAGCTGTTGCCCACGACTTCGTACGTGTTACACTACTAAAATGTGTCCTGTCTCAATTCGTCACGCTAAATCTCTCCCCTAAAAACATTAAAAACATGGTAAGACCACACTATCTGTCATACATCGCTCACTAGGTCATTTGTTAATTTATACATTTTTATCTACATCTACTAATATTATAAAGAGGAAAGATTTGTTTGTTTGTATTGAATAGGCTCCAAAACTACTGGACCGATTTAAAAAATTCTTTCACTGTTGGGAAGCTACACTATCCCCGGGTGACATATACTACTTTTTACCCAACTGCGCAGAAGGAGGGTAATGTTTGTATTGAAAAACTACGCGTGCGAAGCTGTGGATTTGTCTGCTAGTATTATAAATATTGGGGTTTTGCTATCTCAAATCGTCGAATTTATCGTAGTATCGTCTCAGTTTTCTACTAGATAAACAAATTTATTAGCAAAAAAATAATGATACAATTTCTTTGTAACTAAACTAGACAGATCTTGTGCACCAACGGCTCCCAGAAACCTTTATAGGGTCGTCTTTTCATATAGTGGGGGGCCGTGCTACGCTGGTCTTTCGTACAAAAATATTTTTATTACGCAATATATATTACTGCTTTAATAATTATGACTCAGATACGAAGTAATTATATAATAATTAACTAATGGATCACTTTAGCATTCATAATTGACTCTTAATATGAACCCATACAATAATCCATAGTAACATCATAAGTTCGAAAATAACTACTTCTTTGTTACGTTTTCACTTTTTTTTACCTCATCAATCCACGTCGGCCTATTTTTGTTCCAAAACGGATGACTGGATGAAAATGCTGTTTAACATTAAGTCCCCAACATCCGACATTATGCTGAGCTGAACGGCATTTTGGTACGCCGACACATTAGAAGAACTGTCTTAATAAATTCATTTGTACTCGCTTGTCTTCATAACTGTTACATGTGTCATTTTATACCAAATAAATTATTATTTTATTCTCCTTTTGTACATACTTTTCTGTTCAATAATGAATTAAATAAATTAATAAGATAAGCCAATAAAACTTTATAGTACTCACTCTGTACTCCAATAAGCATCTTCTCAATTCCCGACTTGTAACATTCAAATGCCCGTTGAAAATCCCCCATGTCCTCACACCTCGCAGCCAAATTCAACATATAACCTGCCTCAAACACATAACTATCCTCCGTCTTTGTCTTACTCTCAACGTTAGAAAGAGACAACACACTCCTCTTGCTATACAAAGACAATTTGGAACTACTTCGTCGTTCCAACTCACACATCGAAGTAGAGGATTCTAAATTTGAATTTAGGGAGGTGGTATCTGAGTCTGTGTTGCCAGTAGCTCTAGGCATTGTGTGGTAGTCTTCGAATTTTGAAGTTGATGGAATGTCGAAATTTATTAAATCTGGCAACATTTTTCTGATGCTCGGTTTACTTTTCTCTATGGATAGTTTGGATAGTTCATCAAAGAGGTCGCTGTCTATGCTTTCTATAGAGGATAGTGATTCGAAACTGTTTGATTTGTTGTGTTTTGGTGTCGTTCGTATTTCTACGTCGGCTGCCTCGTAGATTGGTATTTGTGATATAAAATCTGTTTCGTCTATTCCAGTTGATATTGTTTCTGGTCGGGCTGGAAGAAATATTTTATGATTTTAATTGTTAAATTATAAATACAATAACTATACAACTATACAATAATTAGCTTTTGGAAACAAAACTAATGAATCTGTCTCAAATATATAAGTATAACACATGCATTCTACTAAGATTAGTTCTAACTCAGGACGACATACATACACAAATAACATTCATAAAAAAGATTAATGTACAAAAATCATTACGACACAAGCAAACAATATTTTTTTAGGAATACCTAGAACAAACTATGGAAAAATAAATATAATGTTTGAAGAAGGGGCACAAATGTACAACAAATTACCGAAAGACATTACAGAAATAAAAATCTTTTAACATTTTTAAGAAACTGTTAAAGCAACATATTTTGAAGAACTTTTCATAGCCGCTGTTATTTTACTCATATCTAGTGTACAAATCTATTTTTTTATAAATTACTAGAACCGCTCATAAAATCGCTACCGCCTATCACTGTGTCCCAGGCCTTAGTCAACATTCTGTTTCGCGCTCAACGATAAGCGACTGCACCGCTTACTGTGCAACTACCCCCTTAATAATTTATTGTGATTTTCGTAAGTTTTTGTTTATATTGTCTAAATTTAATAGTATTAGTTTGTATCACTACGCTTTGTGGCATTAATAAATGTATATTTAGTATAGGTTTATCTCAGTAAGTGAATTGTAAATTCTTATGACATAATAAAGCATTCTAAACACAAAGAAAACTTTACCCTCCTGCGCAGTCAGGTAAAAAGTAGTACACACGGCTACACTTTCCAGTATAAGCAGACCTTGCATTGTGTAGGCTTTTCGTAGAATGAGAGGTCAGCTTATACTGGAAACGTATAGGTGATGTGTAGCCGTGTGTACACGTCCCAATCCCGGTCATAATCTATCTGTATACCAAATTTCAAATAGATCGTTTAGTCGTGAAAAAGTTACAAACATCATACCAACAATATAAAATCGAAAGTGAGTTACTTTCGATGATTTTTTTTAATAATGAACTGTTCAACATTATGAGCGCAATTTGCTAAAAATTAAATTTTTGCGACTCCAATTTTTTAAATTGACATATTTGTTTTATTAACTCACCAACGCGACACGGTACTATAAGCGCCATCTTTTGACGTTTATTTGCAACTTTGCTAACATAATGGCGTTAATAAACTACTATTTGATTATGAAAAAGCATTAATAACTGTTTCTTCAGGGCATTTTTTATACAGTCTAACAAGGTAATTTTATAAATATTTAAAAACCGCGACACTTATTGATAGAGCGAAGCGAGATCTCTAAATCAACTTGGGCAAGAAGAAGAACTTGGGCAAATCGGCGTTGTATGTATGTTTGTTTGTCCGAGTATAACTTTTGAAGCGTTTATCCGATCATCTTGAAATTTGGTATATAGGTAGGTAGTGTAGGTCTGGTCTTAAGTGGGAATGGGCGGGCCGAATACGTTGCCCGAATGCACTCCGAGAAATGGGCCCATATTCTTACACCATGGACGCCTGAAGACGGAAGGCGACGTCGAGGTCGGCCGAGAAAGCGTTCACGGGACGATATCGACACCTAACAAAGAGGATGGTGGGAAATAGCGACAGATAGAGATGCTTGGAGATACTTGGGGGAGATCTTTGCCCAGCAGTGAGACGAGATAGGTTAGGAAAAAAAAAGGTAGGTAGTGATGGCACAATTTTGGTGTGACTAAATGAGGTAAAACTTTGGGGGGGTTGTTGAGATACTGGGGTTCAAGAGGGGTAAAAAAAAACAAAAATGGGACTATCCGGTCTAATAAAAGGTAGTATATTACATTCAAAGGAGTACATTTCGACACTGTTTATATTTTTAGGTTAAACCTTGTAGTTTATAAGCTAATAAAAACTGAACTTTGACAAAATTCACAGGGTACACCAGTGACTCCACAGTGCTGAAATTTGGTATGCGTGTAGCTTTAGTGACACAAATATAGGGAAAAGTCTGAAATCCAGGATAACTGCAACTTCTACCTCAAAAAAGGTTAACCAATTAACACGAACTCCCGTTACCTGTAATTTGAATGAAACTGTAGGTCAATTTGGGTGCGCATTTCGTGGCACTATTTTATTAATCGTGTTTTCGGAGACTCGCGCGATCTAAGTTCGGGTCGAACCACTAGTTAATATAATAATTATAAACCCTTAAAAATTAAAAAAAAAACGTTATACAGCAGAGATCCCTTCACCAAAAAGAATATAACTAAAAAGATAGTCATCGGATCGGCTTCATTTCACATAGCTAAGAAACCTCACCATTTAAACTAGCTTTCTATTTAAAAAAACCGCATTCAAATCGGTACATCCGTTTGGGTATTACGACGTCAGACAGAGGCGTTGAACTTATAACTAGATTGCGTCGGGGGTAAAAACAGCGCCAACTTTTGGCATTTCTTTGCAACTTTGCTAACCAATAGAAGGCGCTACTAACTGATCAAGGAAGAGTTATTTCACCTGTTTCTACAGGACTCCTGGCGTCTTCATCATCAGTCTGGTACTCCAAGGGCGGAGTCTCCTCTATAGGCAGGTGGAGTGATGATCTGATGGATTCTATCACACCGCTGGGCTTTTTGTCAGGTTTCGGGTAGCCGGTCTGTAATTTTTTTTAATGATCACACAAAAAATATCAAATACAAACAAAATAGAAGACACAAATGAAATAGTACACTGGTCTTATTGCTGTGAAGCGTTTTCTTCCAGACAACATTTGAACCTTGAATCTGAACCAAGAATTTATTTAAATAAATAATTTATAAATATTGCTGGACATTTAACACAGCGCTATCTAGCTCCAAATTAAGCTGAACTTGTACTATGGGAACCAAATAACTGATAGAATACTTATATACTTTTTTATGTATATACATACTTATAATATATAGAAAAATTTAGGATCATTATCATAATTTGCCCTTTTCCCATATTACAAACAGTCGGCACAAGGTATCTTTTTCTACTGTAATACCTCTATATAGACATAATAGATCTCCGAATCAATTTGGCCGAATCGGCGTTGTATATAAGTATGTATGTTTGTTTGTCCGAGTATAACTTTCATAGCTTTGCTATATGGTCGGATGATCATCGTGAAGTTTGTTATAGTGATGGCACAATTCTGGTGTGAATAAATGAGCTAAAAATGTGGGGAACCCCCCCACATTTTTAGCTCATTTATTCACACAGGCAGGCAGTTGAGATATTGGGGTTTAAGAGGGGGTAAAAAATGAGACTATCAGGTGAAGTGGGGCGTTTAATGAAGGCTCTTCATCTGTACAATTCGACCCCGTTTTTACTTTTAGTTCCAGCTTTGTAGTTTTTAAGTTATTAGCAATAATCAAAACTGAACTTTGACGAAATTCACAGGGTACACCAGTGACCCCACAGTACACGTGTAGTTTTAGGAACACATATGTATATAGGAAAAAATCTGAAATCCAGAATAACTGTAATTTCTACACCAAAATACAAAATGGTTATCTGGTTCCCATAGTGCATGCTTTGCTTAGTTTGGGGCTAGATAGCGCTGTGTGAAATGTTCAGCATTATTTATTTATTTATTGTACCTAAGATTTAAAAAAATATTTTATTTTGATTGTTGATTTTCTAATGTATTTTCTCTATGACGTAAATGTAAAAACCCCAACATTTTCCTCGTTTTAACAATGCAACCAGGAAAGGATGATACGAGATAAGTTCACTATATTTAAAAACAAACCGGACAAGTGCGATTCTGGCTCGAGCACCGAGGGTTCCGTAAAATATTTTTTGTGTTATACTTAACTACAAATTAACATTTTTCGAATTTTATTTTCTTTACTCGTGTTGTGACTGTGAGAGCTTGCTTCTTGCCAAATTTAATGAGTCTAGGTCAACTGGAACTACCTTATATGTTTTAATTTTTTTATGAGCAAAATATGGCCGTTTGCTTTGAAGTAGAAGCTTGATTTTTTTTTGCCTAAAAAAAGGTTTCTGCTGAATAACAGCGCCGAGCTGTCGATCGGTGTCGAGGCATAATGCTGAGCTGAAACCCATTTGCTGCAGTAGCACAGACACACCTACTTGCCTCTTTTTAATTTTTCCCTGACTACATTGTATATTTATTATTTCATTCTATTGTTCCTATGTTTGTTGTATGTTTTCTCTTACTTGTGCTTTCTCTTTGATGTTATACCTTTTGATTGTATTGTGTGAATTTGTGTGTGTTATGGTAGCAAATAAATGTATGTCTATGTCTATTTTTTTACAACTCCAAGGGACCGTAGACCTATAATGTATTTGATATTAATTTCAACCTGATACCTCCACGTTCCTGAGCAGAAGGGTCTTGAGACAAACAGGCGGACCATGAAGTGATCCTATAAGGGTTCCCTTTTTCCTTTTGAGGTAAGGAATCCTAATAAACGCAATTGTGTTTGGCACCGTTTCTGACAGTGCTAAAGATTGCCACCTCTGAGAAATAACTAAGTATCCGTGCTTCAATATTGATAACATTGATACAAATGTATAAATAAAAAAAATAAACAACCCATGACCTCTTCTTTTTGCGTCTGGGATAAAAACTGTCATACCTATGAAACACCCCAGTTAAACAAGCTTTCTATAAAAAACACATCCGAATCGGACCACCTGATGGGAAACTACAATGCCTTTTTTAGGGTTCCGTACCCAAAGGGTAAAAGGGCACCCTATTAATAAGGCTCCGCTGTCTGTCCGTCTGTCACCAGGCTGTATCTCATGTACCGCGATAGTTAGACAGTTGAAATTTTCACAGATGATGTATTTCTGTTGCCGCTATAACAATAAATACAATATAAATCAGAATAAATTACATATTTACGGGGCTTCCATACAACAAACGTGATTTTTTTGCTCGTTTTAGCTCGATATTGATAACGGCAACTGGTAGACGCTAGAAATATTCACAGAATACTTAGTTGGTATATATTCAATTTAAAAATACATAATTAAATTAAAATAAAAAAAAATATTTAAGGGGGGCTCCCATACAACAAACGTGATTTTTTTGCTCGTTTTTATAGCGCGTAAAAAACCGGCCAAGTGCAAGTCGGACCGTACCATTACGGTCCGACTTGCACTTGGCCGGTTTTTTTGATCTATTTCTTAAGGAGTTTTTCAGGAGCTCCATAGTACTATTCTATTTTTTTTTATTCAAAACAATACAAATACTCACTACACTTTCATTTACCAGCTCGTACGAGTATGTGAACCGGTAGAGCATGTTAGCTACATCTGATGGTTGTTCAGCTAACATGCTCTGAAATAGGCCCACATCGAGCCAGTTCCTCTCTCATAGATGTACTCCGGGCAAACTACGATGTCACAGACCGACACATACACAGGCGTCAAACTTATATATAAAAACCCGTTTTTTGCGACGGGAGGTTAAAAAAAACATAAATTGAATTGCCAAAGAGACGGGAAGACAAAGCTTAACATTAGTGAAAGTAGCACACACGTCTGTTTATAGCCTGAATATTGATACTTACTTGAAGGAAGTTTACGAAGTCTGTACTCGTGAATAACAGCTTGTGTTCTGCTATGAATTCCAACAGCGACTTTATTGTTTTAGCTCTCTCGTCTATCACCTGAAACACAGAACATTCTTAGGTGCAATAACAACTTTATCTATAGGTACATCATCATCATCATCATCCACAGCCTGACTTCCCCCATTGTTGGGTATAGGCCTCCCCAAGTTTGTGCCATCCACCACGAGCCTGCGCTAGTCTCACCCACTGACGGCCCGCGACCTTTACGATGTCGTCCACCCATCTCGCTGCGGGTCGTTCTACCCATCTATACCCGCTCCTCGGCCACCATTCAGTCACTGTCCTGCTCTATCTGTCATCACCACGTCTAGCCAAGTGTCCCGCCCAAGACAATTTGAGCTCCATAACTGGAATCCCAACGTCATGAACCTTCGATCGTCTTCGGATCTCGACGTTTGTAACTCCATCTAACAGTCTGATGCCTAGCATGGTACGCTCCATGGCTCTTTGTGCAACTCTTAACCTGTACACAGCCTCCTGCGTAAGCGTCCACGTCTCGGCACAATAGGTCATGATGGGCAGAACACATTGGTTGAATAAGCGGGTCTTCAGACACTGTGGAAATTTAGGCAACCTAAGGATGTCGTCTAGCTTGCCGATTGCAGCCCATCCCAATTGGATCCGTTTAGAGATCTCCTTCTGCTGATGCTCTTTACCAAACGATAGAATATGTCCAAGATAAACATACTGGTCGACTGTCTCCAGCCTCTCATTTCGCAGGTACATACTAAATGTAAATCTAATTCTAGGGTAGGGGGAATAAGAGATCTGCACTGACGTCCCGCATTGGGGTGTATTGTGCATTACCTTAGTCTAATCTAACCCCAACCATCCTAACTCCTTGAAGTAACGGAGTAGGACTTTGGTTTGGTGGCACCAGCTTTTCAGGTTCCTCGTGGATGTTGATGTAGTAGCGTTGTTGGTGAAGGATGAGGATTCGATGACCCCTTGCAGACCCGTTTTCAGTCTAGCGTCGTTTGTGGCAGTGCAGTGAAGTATCACGTGCTCCACATATTTCATTTCATTCATCTCAGCCCATCTGCACCCACTGTTGGGTATAGGCCTCCTCTTTATTACGCCATTCTTTCCAATCCCTTACGAGTCTCATCCATTGACACCCAGCTACGCTTTCAATGTCATTCGACCATCGGGCGGGTGGTCTGCCTCTTGGTCTACGAGCAAATATAGTTCATTAAACACATTATCTTGCGCGGCGACAATTATCAGAACAAACCTCTTGTTGGAACCGTTTAAAGTAGCTGTGTCGTGGCAGATTTGGAAACGTCCCACCGAGATGTAACCCCGCATGCAAGGACCTTATGCTCTTGTGCAGTCTCTGGACATCACTGTACCGCTTCCACACCGAGATGGAGGTCACGGCCTCCGGAGAGTCAAAGGGGAAGAGCTAGAAAAATCATCAACTTTTCTTAAACATTTAACCGGGTCTGGTTGTTTCTCTATATATTATAAGTATGTATTTACAAAAAAACGTATAAAAGTATTCTATTAGTTATCTGGTTCCCATAGTACACGCTCTGCTTAGTTTGGGGCTAGATAGCGCTGTGTGAAATGTCCAGCAATATTTATTTTATTTAGTATCTACACAACGAAACAGACCGATTGGACATAACTTCCTCGGTAACAGGGTGGTCCTTAATTGGCACATCCTACCAGAAAAAGTTGTTTGTGCTACTCATTCAAAAACACGAATTAATAAGACATTGCTACAAAAGTGAACATTAAGTCTTTCAGCACTGTGATGCAGACATCAGTAATAATGATACACGTCTATAAACAAAATACAGTAGAACCCGCTTAATACGATCACTCGCATAACGCATACGCCATTTTACCCCAGAACCTGCAACTTGAGACATGTTTTTATACATTTCTTAAGGCCTAATACGATTTGTCATTTTGTTTAATACGCCTAATACGCGCTAGAAGAACCCGGAATACTGCAGGCTTTTCCTGGATATTGATGACAATGTGACACCGTACGAAATTCAATCAAATGAAGATCTTATTGAAAATGTGAATAACACACAAAAGAGGCCCAAGCATTATCAGCTGTTAATTATTTAAGACGCTATGTAGCCTCTATGAATCAAAGCGAAGACGCACTGCAAAAGTTATGTTGAAAATCTTGTAATTGCTAATGCTTCAAAATCTTTCTGTCAAACCAAAATAAGTAATTACTTTAAATAACGTAATTATAATTACACTACGTATTTAATGCAATTTATAAATATATATATTTTAATACCTACTTATACGAAATTAAAACAAAGTACATACATAATAATAGTATGTTTTATTTTCGCATAATATGCTTTCTCGCATAAATTTAGGGAAATAAAGACATCATTCACATTATTGCATCTGCTTTTATACATGGCTAGAGCATTTTGTATTGAAATCGTCTATTAGTGGGTGAATTAAAACTAGGCCAACGGGCACTGTCACCTGGAATCCATATCCATGAGCAGACATGGGACTGATCTGCCCATGATGGGCAACCCGTGGCAGGCAGTCTGATTGTGAAATCGCTGCTCTAATCTGGTCTTGATTTCAAAGATCAATGTTCATTTACATTAAAATTACAAGGATCACGTTGAAACATAAATTTTACTGCCTGTTCCTTTGTGAACAAGCCAGGAAAGAATCAGAAGAAAAACAAGGCGAGTTATTCTATTTAATGATCTTTTATACAATATATGCCTATATACAATGCAATACCAATGCAATGCCTATACAATCACGATGCATATCGGTGAAATGTTGGATGTGGTGATAATGATTTTGTTAATCGTAAATAATAATAAGGTCCTGACTAAACAGCCAGTGATGTAAAATAAAAATTTGGAACGCTCAACATTCAAACAGCCTTATCTAGCCCCAAAGTATGGAACCAGATAACTGATCAGCTATCTGGTTCTCATGATTTTATTAATAATTAATATTCATGTTTCCATTCCATTCCCATTTTCACTTTCAATAAAGTTGTTTTCGCCAGATAGTATGCTTGTGTAAATTTTCTGCTTATTGCAAACACTACAGGAGATTATCTTAGGGTAACAGCTATTGCACAAGAGTGCTTCAAACATCTATGATTCATCGTTATGGCTTGGTAACTTTCAAGGTTTTAAATTTTACTATGTTCTAAAAAATATATCAATACTATAAAATTAAATTCTAATACAAAATTGTACAAGTAAATAGATTTTTTAACATGGCTCTTATGAGCTCTTGACACTATATGAACTGTAGCCTACCTAATTCCAAACAGCCATTACATTTTAGTTTAGTGCCCTAGAATCTAATAAAGAGTGAATTAAGTAGTAAAACTGAGTTTGGTACCAAAATACAACTCACAACAGATGTAATCTTGTAAATTGTAAATCCATTTTTGTGTTTTTCTGTTTCGTTGACAGAGAACCGGCGTATCCATTTGTCTTTTGCCGACATTTTATCGATTTTTTATGCACGCACACGGTATTACACCTACATTTTATCGCTAGCAATAATAACTATAATCATTATGCTATCGTAAGAGGAAATAAGTGTGAAATCGTAAGGAAAAATATGAATTTATTATTTTTTTAGGTCACTGAATAAAAAAAACAAAACAACAAAAACTTTGTTACGTTCCCAGTCTTAAATCTGTCAGTGTCAATGTCAACTGTTTGATGAAGTTTGATTATAACTCAATTGATAGCATGGACATTGTCTATCTCCGTCTAACTTATTATGACTGAGTATCTTTAGCCTCTTTCCTTTCCATGCCGCTGAAGAGTTTTTATATTTAGATTGTCAAAGCATTTAGTTTGACAATACTTTGCGGTTTATTCTACGCAGAATTTAATGTACATAATTATGTCAAAAAAATATTTGCTTTGGTTATTTCTGCATATTGTGTACATACCGTATATCTTATTATTTTTTTGTTTAATTCCTATCAAATCAATAAATCAATCAGAAACAGCTACAGGCCAAACTTATATTTTGATAAGAACTAGGGTAAGACACTTTGTTCGTCCTTACTCGCTTATATTATAGTATTTACCTATCTACCTTGTTTTGTTAATAAGTACCCTAAAATAGTTCAGTTGTTTTAGTTATCGCTAGATGACACTACCTATACTACTTTTGAAATAAATAAATAAATCCTATTATCCCAGAGATCTTACTACTGATTTATTTTTGTGTAGCTTTAGAGGTACCTATTTAGTTAATGCTAAGATAGGTATGTTACACTATAAAAAAAAGTAAGCAAAGTAAGAACCTATCTTTATACTTGTTAACCATAATGTAGTAGGTAGGTAATCTAATGTTTATATGATCGATTAGTAGGTAGGTAGGTACTACATGAATTTGCAACAATCCTTGCATTGTGTGCTTGAACACCACCACCAACAAAACAAAAGGTAACAGGGTCAAAATTGCTGCTTCGCTTCATCAGCCATCCCCACTATAAGTCAAGTCACTTAACCGAATGGCGCGCGGAGAGAGGTTGTGCCGTCTCGCATTTCGTCCGGCCCGTGTCGTGTCGTGTTTCTTGTGTCCTCGACTATTGCGATATTACTTTTCCTTCAAGACATGAATACAAACCGTGCTAAACAAACTCAGTGCCAACAATAAACTCTAAAAATGTGTGTACAAACTGTGCAATAGTCAGTGACCTGTATCCGCGACCAAAGTTTTGTAAACAACCGGATATCAACATGGGTTCGAAAATCGAATACGTGGATTCCTCGCATTTATACGCGACCAACTACGTTCGTAATTCGAAAGCGATCGGTGTGCTTTGGGCTATATTCACGATCTGCTACGCTATAATCAGCGTTGTGGCCTTTGTGACTCCTGAGTGGATCGGTGATTTAGAAACAGAGTATCCTAGGAAGTTTGGATTGTGGCAAGTGTGTAGAGCGGATGAAGCCACAGAAGACTGTAAAGGGAGGTTGGATGACTTCCTGTCGATAAACGGATTGGTGTTCAAGATTGCAACTGTGTTAGTGGGCTTGGCGGTTACTCTGGCCTTGTTTACGATATGCTCCATGCTGTTGTTCTTCTTTTGCCAGTCAACGACTGTCTTTCATATTTGCGGATGGCTTCAGCTCTTATCTGGTGAGTTTATGAAGTAACTGTCAACTAGTTAACATATAACTTTTTTTTTGTGGCGTCGCACGGTTTGTGAATTTGCCATAACATACCTATAACTTTATTATCACTGATTAGTATACACTACTATCCTCTAGAAACAAGTAACCAACCGGACGTTGTTTGTTGTTAATAGACCAATGAAGGCCTCAACGTGACTTTACGACTGCTAAAGACGGGAACTCAAACACGGAAGTGCTTATTTGTTTGTAGGTAGGTACCTAAGTACCTACCTAGTTGTCTGTCATTTAAGCTATCGAGAGCAAAGTCGGTCAGTTTCCTCTAAAACTGATAAAACAAACCTTAAAATATAAAGGTCGTAACGGTTTGACATTTAAAACAGGTTTTAAGTGAAAGTTATGCATATAGAGGTAGGCACTAGCTGATTGACCTTGCACAGCTTGCACCGTCTCGTTCTGGTCTACCGGTCTACCTGTTAGAACTGCATACATAGAAGCCTTCACGTAATGCACACAAAGGGCCATCACCACACTGGTTCTTTACATCAAGGCGATTTCAAGGCCACCATTCTCAAAGTTAGGCAGGCATCGATCACTCGTTTTAAACCTACTGTTTTTGTGTTAGTCCAGAGAGAAACATGTTTGAATCTTCAGTAGCCTCAATAGGTAGGTACTTTGAGTGAGATGATGATCGATGAAGAATCAGAAGAAGTGAAAGGATTCGCTGCGTCTCACAGTTTCCCATCATAGAAACTAGTGGTTCGTCCCGAACTGAGATCTCGCGAGTCACCCAAAACACAAAAAAAAATATTCTTAGGGCGACTCGCGCAACGACGCCTAAATGTATTTAGTGGCTAAATATGATTTAAGGAGTTGTCAATTCATACAAATACGTAAAATATAAACATGTTTATAGTGGGTTCCTATATTCGTCGGTAACCAGCTACGACTCGTTTCTCCTTGAAAATGTGTCAAAAGATTTTAGACACTAGTTTAGTTTGATACTTTTTCAAGGAGATAAGAGTCGTAGTCGGTAACTGACGGATATAGGAACCCGCCATTAGTCGCTAAAAACGTTTAGGGATCGTTGTGCAATAATCTTTGACTAATAAAATAGTGCCACGAAATGAGTAACCAATTTATTTGACCTACAGTTTCATTCAAATTACAGGTAACGGGAGTTCATGTTATTTGGTTTTTTTTGGGTAGAAATTGCAGTTATTCTGGATTTCAGACTTTTCCCTATATTTGTGCCACTAAAGCTACACGCATACCAAATTTCAGCACTGTGGGGTCACTGGTGTACCTACCTACCCTGTGAATTTTGTTGAAGTTCAAATTTTTATTATGGCTAATGACTTAAAAACTACACGGTTTAGGTAAACTAAAATAAAAACGGGGTTGAAATGACTACTCACAAAGACCTTTTATTAGACATGCCATTTGACCGGGATAGTCCCATTTTGTTTTTTTTTACCCCCCTTGAACACTCTCAACAACCCCACCACATTTTTTGCTCATTTAGTCACACCAGATTTGTGCCATTACTACCTACGTATAAAATTTCACGATATCGGATCAACGCTTCAAAAGTCATCCTCGGACAAACAAACATACCTACATACATACAACGCCGATTTGCCCAAGTTGATTTGGAGATCTCGCTTCGCTGGATCAGTAATTGAAAACTAAGTGACGAAGAATAAACTAGTGTAACGACTAACGGAATTAGAAGAACTAGCATCACAAAGCAACTAACATAATAAACAGGTGCAATTCTAAGATACAGCATCCGGTCGGAGGCAGGTGGTAAATTTACCTGCAAATAGAAAATGAAAGGCATTGAAAGGAAAAAAAGAATGGCCTTTAAACGTGGTATTTTAAGACGAAAATAATACAACAAATGTTAGTAAAGAAGCTGGTATGACATTGATAGATTCAGAGATAATGCGTTCTTAGTTAGAATGCGAGAAATATTAATTCCTGGTACCTAGGTGATTAATACTACCTTTTACAAGTTATAATTGAATCATACAAACTAGATGTCACTCGGAACCTTGGTTAGAAACTTAGTGTACCTAGTAATAGGTACCTTTAACCTGTGGTCGCATACAAAGAACGCAAAGGTTACTACGTAAACACCTTGACTTTTTTAAACGCTGTATTGGTTTTATCGATTGGCGAATCTATGAGAGACAAAAATATACAATGCCTAAAATAATAAGGTACCTAGGTAGGTAGTTAAGTAATAATGTAAATTACACACCTAACGAAACAAATAAGTAAACGAATAACTTAATTAGGTAGGTATAAAAGGTACCTAAAGTCTAACTTTTTATTAGCTGCAGTAAAATGACGTTTTGTGGGTTGCCGGTTTTTGAAGAAAAATAAATAGGGATGTAGCTAAATGAGTGAATCATAAATGAATAATCAGTTTTTTTTTTTTGAGATTTAATATTAAGTTGTAATGTATTTTTTAACCTATTATTATTACTATACTAGAGGATTGATCTTTTTTAGTTGAAGTATAGGGAGGTACATTCAAAATGAAACAAAAACGTCATAATAATGTTATTTAATTAATTTTTGAGAATTGAATCACATCCCTATTGAGATTAGGCTGGCAACATTATTTTACGGAATGACATTTAGAAACGTCATTTTACTGCAGCTAATAAAAAGTTAGACTATAATACGTGCCCGTCATTGAAATTAAACAAGATGGATGCCTAATTTGAGCAATTATATTTTACTACGTATTTATTAGTAAGCTCATCATTAACTATGCAATTAAAATACTACGCGTAACAATTCAATTTATAGAAATTACGAGTGCTGACAAGTTTCTGCCTGCACCAGAATAATTATTCTCGCTTCGACTACTTTAAGTTTAAAGACAGACATCAATCACATCCACATGGGAAGCGATCTCTTTGCCATTTCAGCGGGATTCGAGTCTCGACCTCCTTGTTTTTGGTGCTAATGCCAAGCAATTGATGCATGCAAGATGCAACAACATTATCACTACATAACATATAACAAAGTCGCTTCCCTCCGTCTGTCCCTATGTATGCTTAGATCTTTAAAACTACGCAACGAATTTTGATGCGATTTTTTTAATAGATTGAGTGATTCAAGAGGAAGGTTTATATGTATAATACATGCATAATATAGTAGAGAAACACTGATAAATTTAGAGATTTCTAATGTATGTCGTAAATAAACTCATTTTTTGCGCTTATATTGCAAACGCTCGCTGGCTGAACCCTACGAGATAGATCAAAATAATGTAGGTACTACAGTAGGTATTGTACACCTTAAAAAGGTCTACAAAAAATTCGCGATAGTATATGTCTATCTCTTAGGGATAACCCACAATAACCATTTTGTATCCATTACATTTTACTAGAAATAATGGCTTACCTATTTACGAAGCGATTTTAAGCAATACCTACAGCATTAATCCTTATCCAATTAAGTACCTTATATACATTGTGCATTTAATATACAATACGACCTCCGTGGCACAGTGGGCGTATAGCTGGCTGAGACGCAGGAGGTAGCGGGTTCGATTTCCGCCGCGGAACAAATGTTTGCATGATCTACAGATATTTGTTCCGTGTCTGTGTGTTTTTTCTATGTATTATAAGTATGTATTTACAAAAAAAATGTATATAAGTATTCTATCAGATGTCTGGTTCCCATGGTACAAGCTCTGCTTAGTTTGGGGCTAGATAGCGCTGTGTGAAATGTCCAGTAGTATTTATTTATTTATATACACAAACATACAATTAATATAATATAGACATTCTGTAGTATATTTAGTACCTATCACCATTGCACCCATGCGAAGCCGGGGCGGAATAAGTAAGGTTACATATTGTTTGTCTCCTAAGACTTTACCTGTTCCTAGTCTAAGGTATAATATTGAATCGAAAATAAGCGTAACATAGGTACACTAACAACATTTTTAAAAGTGACACAGGGGCTAGTGCGAGTAATAATTGGACACCGCATAACCGGTAAAACTTCTCAGTCATGCAACAAGAATTCTCGAACTAAACAAAAATGAAGCGCGACTAGCGATAGCGAATCGAAATGAAGATTTTATTTTGGATAAATTTTAGATTGGAGCAGAGCACGGCCAGATTTCAAAGATTCGTGGTCGTTCTATACAATTGAAAAATTTGCCTAACTTATGTATTCAGATAATGATAGTAGAGTGGATAGACATATATATAGCTATTCGCTATTGACTATGTAGGTACATTATCTATCACACAATACGTGCACAATACACAACACATATACCTACCTACATTTTGAAAGAGACAAAGAAAAGATACTTTGAAATTAATAGTAAATAGCGAAAAACATAAAAACCGGTCAAGAGCGAGTAGGACTCGCACAGGAAGGGTTCCGTACCATTATCTATAAATTATCGGCAAAAAATCACGTTTGTTGTATGTGCCCAAAATTGTTGGGGAGTTTCTCGAATTACCCGAACTGTAGAAGATCTTCCCCCCCCCCCTCCTCCACCTACTAATCAGAAGATGTTTCACAAGATGAATCAATCATAAATACATAATAAATACTTATAATGTAATGATTATAATGTTATAATTAATTATAATTTATAAAATTCGACGTAAAATAACGTGTAAAATATTATTTTTATTAATAAATTCTGGTATTCTTACCTGTTGCCGTTATCAATATCGAGCAAAAACGAGGTTAAAAATCACGTTCGTTGTATGGGAGCCCCCCTTAAATATTTATTTTGTTTTAGTACCTATTTGTTGTTATAGCGGCAACAGAAATACATCATCTGTGAAAATTTCAACTGTCTAACTATCACAGTTCATGAGCCTGGTGACAGACGGACAGACAGACAGCGGAGTCTTAGTAATAGGGTCCCGTTTGACCCTTTGAGTACGGAACCCTAATAAAACAAAAACGAAAGACAACTAGGTAAATACTGTGTGGCTAGTGAATAGATAGATGTGGCATGACAAAACTTCTGTCGGTATAGGTAAGCATAATCTCACTCACTCTGGCATCAACTTCAAACATCATTGCCTTCTAATGCAGTTACGAGGTAACAAAATTATTCCAAAGAATGCGGATAATGACTTCGTAAGCAGCAATTCGCTTGTGCCTCGTCCGTCCAGTGTTAACATAATAGCACGATTACTGCCAGCCCCATGTTTCTCTGCTGACCTCATCACGACTCGAGTTCACTAAACCGCTACGTGACCGGCAAAAAATTACATACAGGCAACACAGAAGCGAGCAAATAATATCTAGTGATCTGTATTCCATTGGAATAAGGTTGATTTAATACGGTACCTACTATGAGGCTTTGGTGGTGAACTGTTAAAAGTGTTACGTGTTAATTTGTAAAGGAAAGGATTGTTGCTAAATATGGAAAGTTGGTTACGAAGAACTGTCCAATAGACGTCTTTGTTGAGAAGATGTTGTTAAATAAGTAGAACAATGCAGGTAACTAGGTGTGTTGTGACTAGGTACCTAGTTGCCAATCCTTTTGGAAGAGTTTATACAAGCAAAAAAAAAACGCTTTTGTAGTTAGCCGAACTAAAAAATAGAAAATAAATAATAGTTTAAAAAACTACAAAATACGCCATTAACGATAAACGAATAACGATAAACAAACTAACGGGTTGAAAATAATTTTTAATCAATTTAAATTAGGTAAGAATAGTATGATTAATAAAAATGAGTGCTTTAGACCACACGACTGAAGTAAAACTTATTTAGCTCCATCTATATGTATATACCTAGTCAGGTCATAAGTATTGTCACACAGTAAAAACTTTTCTTTTAGAATGCTGGCCACAAAAAAGTTTATAGAACTCGAATTTCGAATTGTTCATGAAACTAAAAATGTATACTTTTTAGAATTTTACTCATTTTTAATATGGAGTGGACGCTTAAAGAAGACCGTGTTGCAGTTATTGCGTTGCATCGTTGCGGTTACGCGCCAATTCAAATTTTTGACATACTGAAAAATTTGAATATTACCAAAAGATTCGTTTGTCGCACCATCAAACGATACAATGAAGACTCTAAAGTCTAACTTTTTATTAACTGCAGTAAAATGACGTTTTGTGGGTTGCTGGTTTTTGAAGAAAAATAAATAGGGATGTAGCTAAATGAGTGAATCATAAATGAATAATCAGTTTGGTTTTTTTTTGAGATTTAATATTAAGTTGTAATGTATTGTTTTAACCTATTATTATTACTATACTAGAGGATTGATCTTTTTTAGTAGAAGTATAGGGAGGTACATTCAAAATGAAACAAAAACGTCATAATAATGTTATTTCATTAATTTTTGTGAACTGAATCACATCCCTATTGAGATTAGGCTGGCAACATTATTTTACGGAATGACATTTAGAAACGTCATTTTACTGCAGCTAATAAAAAGTTAGACTATAGTGTAGATGACAGGTGAAGAAGTGGTCGCCCTCGGTCTGTTAGGACTCCAGCAGTGATAAAAGCTGTGAAGGCGCGAATTCAAAGAAATCCCAAACGTAAGCAGAAACTGTTGGCCCTTCAGATGGGTTTAAGCAGAACCACGGTGAAAAGGGTGTTAAATGAAGACTTAGGGCTTCGGGCATATCGAAGAAAAACAGGACATCGTTTGAATGCTCGTCTAAATGGACCTGAGACTGAAGGGATGCCGCGCTTTGTTGAAGCGGTACACGGGAAAAAAATATCGGGAAATTCTTTTTTCGGATGAAAAAAATTTTACCGTAGAAGAGAGCTACAACAAACAAAATGATAAGGTGTACGCACACAGTAGTGAAGAAGCGAGCAACCGTATTCCGCGTGTCCAACGAGGTCATTTTCCAGCCTCGCTCATGGTATGGTTGGGAGTTTCTTATTGGGGCTTAACAGAGGTACATTTTTGTGAGAAAGCTGTAAAAACGAATGCAGTTGTGTATCAAAATACAGTCCTGACGAACCTTGTGGAACCTGTTTCTCATACCATGTTCAATAACAGGCACTGGGTATTCCAACAAGATTCGGCGCCAGCTCATAGAGCGAAGAGCACACAGGACTGGCTGGCGGCGCGTGAAATCGACTTCATCCGGCACGAAGACTGGCCCTCCTCCAGTCCAGATTTGAATCCGTTAGATTACAAGATATGGCAACACTTGGAGGAAAAGGCGTGTTCAAAGCCTCATTCCAATTTGGAGTCACTCAAGACATCCTTGATTAAGGCAGCCGCCGATATCGACATGGACCTCGTTCGTGCTGCGATAGACGACTGGCCGCGCAGATTGAAGGCCTGTATTCAAAATCACGGAGGTCATTTTGAATAACCTTTAGTGTCATAAGAATCTATGTTTTGTTAAGTTCATTTTGGTATATAAATGGTTACATAATGAATAAACTTGTTTCAATTATTTTATATGAAACATGTGACAGAATTTATGACCTGACTAGGTATATATATTTATATATTTTTGCAGTTTGAATAATTTAGGCTAATTTGGGATAGGAGATATGCGACAAATCACAGAACATAAAAAACAACACATAGAACTAGCATGATGACTTTTAACTAAGAAAACCAGTGTAGCTAAACTCACACATGTAAAAACCAGCACACTTAGAAATAAAAGTTATAATTGGTTGAAAGAGAACGTTCAAAGAGGCCTAAAACCATAAAACCAATTTAACGGATGTAAAACCTTAGCTACTATGGAACATGGTATAAAATTCAATAAAATAAACAGTAACATAAAATTAAAGTTTACTTCTTCTACTCGGCAAAAGATGTCGCTTTAGAAAATATTTATATTTTAGTCTCTATTAATTAGAAATAAGACTGATAATGCAATGGCTGTTACTTGATTACCCACAAAACAAAGCCACTCAACAACAGATGGCGCTGTCGTAAACGATTTTTGTTATAGTCTCTAACTGCAAAGAATAAGATTGATAATGCAATGGCTGTTACTCGCATGCTCAAATAACAGCGCTACTCACTTAGTGATGTACCATTGAGCATACAAGACGAATGTATCGATATCGATTATTATGACCTACCTACTACGGGTAACGAAATAGGTACGTCAGGTTATATTTGTGGAGGTCGAAATAAAAAGCTTTTCGTTTCTTTCTTTCTTAACATAATCACAGGTATCCAACTCATAAATACTTACTTAACAAAATATTATATTACTGGAATATTATGTACTGAATTATTATTTGAGGGGTAAACTAAAAGTTTTCGGAATCAATAAAAAAATATTAATAATGGTCAAAAATGAATTTATTGTTTCTCAAAACAAAACGCAAAGAGAGAATCCCTTTGCGTCAATGCACTTTTTCATAAGATTGAACAAATTTTGAAAACATTTGTGCCACTCCTCCGGTGGTGACGTCAGATACATGTTATTCATACTCTTCGACAGCCTCTTCTGGTGATGAAAACCGTTGATCGGGTAATTGGTTCTTAATTTTTGGGAACAGAAAAAAGTCACACGGTGCCAGGTCATGACTCTGTATGCTGGATGACTGATAAATTGTACATTTTTTTATTTTTTTATGTCTTGCGTCTTGGGGAAACTGAAAACAGAAGTTATTATATTATTTCACACCATAGGTCTAAAATACATTCAGAAAATCATTAATAAAACAACAAGGAATTAACGCCCTAAAACTTATACACCTTTTAATAGGGGGTAACTAATTAAAGCTATCGATAACACATTCATCAGTATATTGGGGTCACATCCCTAATTGAGTAGCGTAAGTTGAGGTTTAAGAGAAACGCGACGGAGTACGATTCACAGTCTATTTTGTTTGACGATTTTGCATTTTAAACAAAACTAACAAAAAACAATAAAATAATACTTACCGGTGATAGGATATGCCCCCTTTTGTTAAATTATTAGTTCGGCTATAATATTTACACTCCAAAACGGCACAATATGGCATTTTTATATTTTTTTGAAGTACGTTTACCCCACAGTAATTGAAACACGACTGAAGTGAGCGAAGCTTGTAGTGCGCGGAACTCCGCGTACTTGGTGTTACGCGGGCCCCGCCTACTTACGACTTCTATTGTTTTTTGTGTTCTGTGCGACAAATCAACAGGCTACGAGAGAAAGAGAGAAAGAAAATATGTGCTCTCGCACCTCTCTCTCTTGCCCCTATTGTAATATACGAAACGTAACTCTCTCTCTTTCACTAACTTATATCTCCCTCTCAACTTTACGTAACGCATACACCAGCTTACTCCCCGAGTCAAGCGTGCGTGAAGAAGTTTTACTTCAAAAAGATTATGTAAAAACGTTCCAAGATGGCCATAAAAAGTAGTGAGATTAAATAAAGAGCCAAGTCTAAGTGAATAAAATAAGAGCAGGTAAAACCTACCTCTCTAGGTATTTAATGTACATAAAGAGTTTTACTTTAGTTTAGTTTTACCTGCCTATGGGAAGTACTAGTTCTATTTTGATGAACTAATGCAAAATGTACTGAATAACTTCTTATCATTCGTTATGACGGTGTCTTAACTAAAATGCGGGTTATTAGTTTAGGTCAGGCTTTCATAAGTAGGCGCTTCAGTTAAAAATAATGCACGCACGTACCTAGTATAGATTGATGACCGTGCAATTTAGCATCGTAAAAAGTAAAAGTTAAGCGTGATATAATCACAACAAATGCCTAATGATACGGTATTTTTACGCTTTTTATGACGATTTAATGTTCTAAATTGCAATTTAGCACGACAAATGAGAAATGACGGACGTTTTGAAGTTAAAAATGCTATTATTAATTCTATGTTGACTTAGCTAATAGATACTTTCACATTTTTACAAAAGTTCCTATTTCTCAGGCCATTCTCTGTTTTATACTTGAACTACTTCATACTAATAGGTTGGGGGAAAAGTCTTTTCGCATTATAGTATGTATGAACTTGTAATAAAATCTCTTTGGCTATACTATTTGTATCTGGCTGGTTTTGGTATCATTCAAAGTTTAAATTTTAAAGGAGATAATTCCAAATTCAAATTAGGAAAATGTGTGATTTTTATTTGTTTTTCGTACTGTATAGATGAGTGAATCTAATGAAGAAATTCGATACATTTTAAAATTTTACTACAAAAAGGTACAAATGCAACGTAAGCCGCGAAAAAAATTTGCGATGTTTATGGACCTAGTGCAGTGTCTGTGAGAGTGGCACAAATTTGGTTTAAGCGTTTTCAATCCGGAAATTTTGATGTTAAAGATGCACGTCGCTCTGGTCGCCCTATTACGGATAAAATTGATGCCATTTTTGAAAAAGTGGAGCAAGATCGGCATTTCAGTAGTTACGACGTAGCTGAAGAACTGGGAATTGACCACAAAACAGTTTTGGCGCATTTGAAAAAAACTGGGTACACAAAAAAGCTCGATATTTGGGTACCCCACGACGAGCTAACTGAATGAAACCTAATGAACCATGTACTCATTTGTGATTCTTTATTACGACGTAATGAAACCGAACCATTTTTGAAGAAGCTGATAACTGGTAATGAAAAGTGGATCACGTACGACAAGAACGTGCGAAAAAGGTCGTGGTCAAAGGCCGGTCAGGCTTCACAGACTGTGGCGAAACCCGGGTTAACTCGCAACAAGGTGATGCTGTGTGTGTGGTGGGATTGGAAGGGCATTATTCATTATGAGCTGTTACTACCAGGCAGGACCATCGATTCTGAACTCTACTGCGAACAACTGATGAGATTAAAGCAAGAAGTTGAGAGAAAGCGGCCGGAATTAATCAACAGAAGGGGTGTGGTTTTTCATCATGATAACGCTAGACCTCACACATCTTTAGCCACTCAGCAAAAATTAAGAGAGTTTGGTTGGGAGGTGTTAATGCATCCACCGTATAGTCCTGACCTTCAGATTTTCATCTGTTTCGGTCTCTTCAGAATTCTTTAGGCTTTAGGCAGGTTAACATCACGAGAGGACTGCCAAAACTACTTGTCGCGGTATTTTGATCAGAAGCCCCAAAATTTCTATAGCAATGGGATCATGTCTCTACCTACAAGATGGCAAAAAGATATCGAACAAAATGGTACCTACATACTTTAATTAAATGTAAATAAACTATATTAAAAAATGTTTTGAATTTTCTTAAAAAATGCGAAGAAACTTTTACCCCAACCTAACATAAAGATTTCTACAGACATACCCAATTGTCCAAATTATAATCAAATTAGTTCTATAAAAAGCTATTCGTCGAGTTTATTGTGAAGCTAAAACTTGATATTTAGGTAATGATAAATACATGCTATTTAAAGTTTTATAATTTATGTATATCATCATTTATTTCATTTTGTGTTTGCATGCCGAGATAAAAGTGAAGTTTTTAAAACTAATCAATCGTAACTCTAATACCACGTATACAACCACACTTCCAGCAAAATAATTTCATTAACAATAAGGTTACGAAATTAGTCACCTTACCTTAATTCATATTTTGAAAAAATAACGTTCCATTTCCACATTTTCAACCCTAAAAACTACTTTTTAGGGTTGAAAATGTGGAAATGGAAATGAAAATGTGGAATTTTTAAAATGGCAAAACTCTGCATCAGCCTGCTGGTAGCAGCAGGCTGATGCAGAGTTTTGCCATTTTTAATGCGACCTTTTTGCTTTGGGAATATGGGACCCTACTTTGGAACAAAAAGTTTTTAATCGTTAACATTTTGCACATTACACAGCTCTACCGTTGAGTTATCGCAATTTCGCAATGTTTACCAGGAAAAACGTTTCTCCAGTCGCGGCTATTAAACACTTCAAAGAAAACGGCCAATTACATAGTATGTGAAAATCGGCTTGGGTAAAAGCTTGTAGAAAGTGGTCCGGTCTAGACTCCACTCAATCTAGACTACAACTAAGTACTTCGGAGTGGTACTAGAATGTTTAACAGGATGTTGTGCCGTGTGACGTGATTTATAGGATTTATAAGTGTAATAGGTAAATAAAGAAGTATCTTTTTAATGTGCAAAAGATTGATATTTGAGAGGCACTGTGGACACAGTCTTGACGACCTCCATGGCCGTGGCGCAGTGGGCGAATAGCCGGCTGAGTGAGATGCAGGAGGTAGCGGGTTCGATTGCCGCTGCGGAACAAATGTTTGCATGATCTACAGATTTCCGGCTCTGGATGTATATTATATTATTGCTGTCTTATTATAAGTATGTACAGTCAAACCTGGGTAAGTGAGAACTGGATAAGTGAGAAAACTCTATAAGTGAGAGTAATAGCCAGGACCCGTCATTTTAAGCTCCCAAAACCTCTTTAACGAGAAACAGAAACCTCAGTAAGAGAGAGTCGTTTTTCCCTCATGGCCCTCCGTAAGTGAGACTGCTACTCATCTATACCTCTATAAGCGACAGTCGAGCTTTATTCACAAATTTAACATCTGCTATTTTATAACTCCTTCTTAACTTTCGTGGAACTTCCTACTATTGTTTTTGTATTGTTTTCTCGTCAATATTGTACTAATATCAATTAGCTCAATATTGTATTTCGTGGAACTAAATAAATTGACGGATTTTTTTAAGTGTAAATAAGTTCTAAATAAAATAAAATTACATAGTGCATGAATTTTTGTTTTCTTGATACCTCCCCTTATAAAGTACTTATATGTCGAAATCTAATGAACGTAACATATACACACTATTAAAAATATATATGTACATAATACATATATGTTGTGCATATTCTGCACATAATTTAATCATATTACATATTTACTACATTCGTACTTGCTGTGACTTGCTATTGCTGCGTACCTCTGAGAGAAACGCTACCCATGTACCTGCATTAGCGAGAAACTCGGGTTAGTGAGAAACCTCTATATGCGAGATTGAGATTGTGCTCCCTTGAACTCTCGCTTATCCAGGTTTGACTGTATTTAACAAAAAGTTTATAATTAGGTATATCAGTTAACTGGTTCCCATAGTAGGTACATCTGCTTAGTTTGGGACTAGATAGTGCTGTGTGAAATGTCCAGCAATATTTACCGTACAAGAAATGGAACCTCTTTAGATGCAAATAAGACCTACAAAAGGTAAACTTTCCGAAGTCTTCTAAAAAAATGACAATGTCTTTTAGTGTCATTTAGGATGTTTGTAGAAATTTATTTCTGTGTGATAGAAATATTAATTTTGTAACTTTTACATTGATTTTAGTAAAATTATATTAAAGTATGGCGACTCCTCTTACATCTTTCGACGAAGGCAATAAATGTCCTAAAGTATGCAACGACATAGGGGCTTTCAAAAAAGCTGCCAAAAGCCCTGAACAGGCTGTTGAAGAAGTCAAAGCTGCTGAAGAAGCCAGGGCTCAACCTGATGAAGGACAGACACCGCAAACTATGCCCCAAGAAACGCCAGATAACCGACCACCTCCTTCAGGTGAAGAATATCTACCCAATCTAAGACCAGGGCAGGATGGAAAAGTAGACTGGACCCCACTAGGAGGCATGACCGGTACTAGACCAGGCGTAAACAAGTACTCCATAAGTAGGTATTCACTAAGTGAGTGGAGAAATCATAATGACCACGTTCTGAACCCAGAAACCTTGAACGAGTCTAACATCATCGATTACAACGCCAAAACTTCTATGATGCAAGCGTTCGGCAACATTGATAAACAACAATCGGAAAATACTAAGAGGCTGAAACAGAAAGCTCGAGATATCTTCAGGTGGAAGGTAGAAGTGGAAAAAGCATGTAAAGCTATTACTGAAGAAGTAGAGACCTTGGAAATTGAAAGGCAACGACTGAAAGGAGCTTCTAAAGTTTTAATGCTACCAGAATCGATATCCAAAGAATGTCTCGATCTACGCTCCAATCGATTTGAACCAGATTTAGTCGCTGACGCAGCTGAGCAAGAGCTTATTAAAGAAATGAATCTAGTAGGCGAAGTGAGAGCAAACCTCAAGAATACACTAGACAAAATTGAAGCACAAATGGTAATCAACAAAGCAGCTAAACATAAGATCGAATACGATTGGTGCGACAAAACCATGGCTTACAACACTGAAGCTACAAACTTGAGTCTCAATCCTAAATCTAACACTATAATGTTTAGACCTGGTGCAACGAAGTTCGGCGATATGTCTGCACCTTTGGAATACTGGGAGTTCTTTTGCAGAGAAACGATCCAAAACTGTGAATCAGTGAGACAAAATTCTGCAGATCTTCGCGGCAGTCTTAACGCCATTCTAGTCAATGGTGGGAGAAAATTACGCAACCAAGCCGATAAAACTGATGTCGCTTTGGCAGAAACTGTAGCTATAACATCCGAATTATGCACTAAACTAGAAGAAACTTTACGCAGTACGCTCCAAAGAATCGCAGATATGGAAGGTTTAATCGAAAATTTGAAGGCATCTGTTCAAAAGATGGATGCTGCAATGAAACTAGCCCAAACTAGGCTTGACAATCGAAATAACTGGAGGCCACACGGAGAGAGCGTAAGAGATCAGCCTCATCTTGGTTTGATCGATGAAGTAAAGAAGATACATGAAACTGTGACTTCTTTGCTGGGACAGCTTAATAATGCAGAGAGAAATAGAAGTGATCTGCTGAAGAAGAGGATAGAATTAGAGAGAGCTATAGCAGCAAAGAGAAAGACTTTGAATATTGATAGAGAGAGATGTGGAATGGTGAGATCTCATTATCCGTCTGCATCAGAATTAGCTGGATATTAATATAGAAATGTTTAAGAGAAAATATTTTAATTTCAATTCTTTAAATTTCAAAACGTTTGTTCTTTTCGATGATGTGATTCTTTGGCATTGCTTGTATTATTGTAGGTATTTTGGATTAGGTTTTGTAAATTTTAGAGAACAATAAATTTAATTGTGTTAATACTTTTATGTTCTAATTTATTAGTGCTTAAGTTATTCATACCTACTACGTAATAAGTAATACACTTTAAAATTGGTATCATGAAACTAGAAATATTACTGCTTACATAATTCACTTTATGTAGTACGGTACTTAAAGACCCAAAGTCTCGAACACCGCTGTAAAGTTGCAAGACTATCGATCTTTTACAGAATACATTTCGGAGAATGTGCCTAGGAACTTTACGATCTGATTCCGCCATCTCCTTTCCATCAAAGGACAAGCAGGCGCACGGCTCAGTGCCATCCGTACCTAGTTGATATACCACTCATTCGCACACCGTTTTGGTTTTAAATTCTTGATGCGCACAGCTAAGGTGTGAAACACTTTGCCGTCGTCTGTTTTTCCTAAAGAATACAACCCTGGTCTCTTTAAGGTAAAAGTGAATAGGTTTCTTCTAGATCTTCGTGCTTCATCTTAAACCACATTATCTCTTACCATCAGGTGAGATTTTGATCAAACGAAGAAAAAAAAACTGAGGTATAAATAATGACAGATCTTTTCTCCTCAGTTCATCTTGCAATCTTATTGCCTAATACCTAAGTGTATTGTATAATCTGTGGATTACCACAGCAATCATTAGATTGCTGAGTTGTTCGTCTTCGTTCTTTGTGAAGGTGTCATTATGATTTTGATCCTAACTAGAGTGCCACCAACCTAGTATTATAATTACCTGGTATTAGGCCATGTATATGGCCTGGTATTATAATTGTAACGGAGCGAGACTGGTACAAATCTTACTTATGTTACTTTAGGTAATCATCATAATTATGTTTCATTAGAACTTTTGCAAGCAGTAGAGCTGACATGCGCAACACGACTTTTCTCGACTTGTTTTCTCGTGTAAAATAGTGATATCTCTTTATATCTACGATTAGCGCGATTGCCCCCCGGGCTAGCTGTCATTTTTACACTCCATCACGAGTATTTTGTCGTACTTTTTGAGGACGAGATACCGAGAAACGACGTAGAGTGAAGTTGTATGACTGTATGACCTGACCTCAGATCTTACCACAAGAAGAATGACAGCGAATGACGGCAAACTTCTCTATTGAATGGTGTATTTTGGCGTGCATGATTATGGTAAACCAATGCACAATAGGGTAAACGAGAAGTTTCTCGATATCGACAAAATTTCTCGTGTCACGCGTTGTTACATAATCTTACGACGTGCATGGTCTTATTGTGTTCCTTCCTCTATTCGTAACGTGAACCATTTTATACACTACTACGGCGAAGCAAATGTGGGTTATGTGTTTATCAGCCTTTATATGTTCACCTGCGCTCTCGTAGCATCTATACTACTTGTCTTATTTTGACTATACTAATGAGGTGTCCAATAATGTGACTTGATTGTCTTGGTGTCATAGGCTTTATGACGTTATTCTTAGTTTATGTAAGACGAAAAAATATGCAAATTACTACCAGTCAGTGGGGATAGTCTGGTAAGGCGAATTATTCGCACAAAAAATATTATGTCAGTATGTATATTGTGTTGGGTATCAAATGAAAGGGCTTGACGTGTATATTCTAAATCTAAGTATACTTTGGGTAATCTCCGGAATTACAGAACCGATAAAAAAATATTTTACTTATAGATAGCTACACTATCCCTAAATGCTATAGGCTATATTTTGTTTTTATAATAATACGTGCGAAGTCGTGGCGCCTCAGCTAGTATATAAATATATACATTTTTGTCGGATTATGAAAAGTTATTGGTAATTAATAAGTTAACGAAGTCATTTATTAGGACACAGTGTCCCAACTTTTGATTTTAATATTTTTTTGTGAGAGCATGGAGTTCCTTTACTTTTTAATCGCTACAGTATTAATACTTCTTTAATGTGCAATTAGAATCTAATAAAATGTTTGAAGAAGGAATTTTGTTTGTCCTGTTGTATGAGGATACTTTTTATCAAATTTGACTAACTTCCGCTGTTCAGATTTTTTTCATCAGATACAATAAAATGATTCTTACAAAGGACTGCATCGATCGGCATCAAAAAAAATGTTACCAACTTGATTTATTTTAAGGCGCTACTCACACTTGACCAAAAAAAATTAATGCCAAAATGTTTTTCTTCGAAAACGAGCTGATGTTTTAAAAGAAACTGCACCTGTATCTCCTCTGGTTATGGGTGCTGCCGTACTGTTACAGTTAAAAAAAACACTGTATAATGATCACTTAAAAATATCTCAAATAAAGAGATAGAGAGAGTGTGACCTTGCTATGTATCTATTTCGTCATCTTGCTGTGTCGCCGCTGCGCCTCGGTAAAAACCTGTTTTTAACGGACTGTACAATGCAGCTATTTTAATGGTTTCCGAATCGACAGTAACAAAAATATTAAAATCAAAAGTGTCAATTGGGACATTGCGTCCCAATATATTTTGTCCGAATCGACAGCAAGTCATTGAATTACTGACAGTATACATATAACGCATAACCTACACAGCTGCTCAGTATTCTTTTATTCATCATTTCATTACATTTCATAATATTGGTATGTTAAACCATATATGTCTATGTATATGTTTAATCGTTTATTTTTCTGCGCTCGTGAGGCTACCCATGTGTCCCATCTGAAAACCAGCGCCGCTTATCTTCTCCGGATGGTAGGCAGCAATACGCTGAGATGGGGCCTGTTTGGCCCACACAGCACGGAAGACCATATTATATGTATACTTAAGTACTAAATTTTTATCTTGTGTTTTTTCTTTAATTCTGTACTTAAATAATTTTTCTTTTTATTATTATAATCTTTAGGTAAGTAGGTATGTTTTTTGTATTTGTTCTGTTCTGAATGGTCTGTCCTGTGTGTGTGTCAAATAAATGTATTTTCTTTCTTTCTTCTTTCTTTCTTAAAAATATACCTATTATAAATGTCAGTTCATCATCATCATCATCATATCAGCCGCAGGACGTCCACTGCTGGACAAAGGCCTCCCTCATTGATCTCCAGGAACTGCGGTTGGAAGCGGCCTGCATCCAACGCCGACCTGCGGTTCTTACCAAGTCGTCTGCCCATCTTGTGGGTGGACGTCCTACGCTGCGCTTGCCGGTCCGTGGCCTCCACTCGAGAACCTTTCGGCCCCATCGGCCATCTGTTCTGCGCGCTATATGGCCTGCCCATTGCCACTTCAACGTGCTAATCCGTCGGGCTATGTCGGTGACTTGAGTTCTCCTACGTATCTCCTCATTTCTGATTCGATCCCGTAGAGAAACCCCGAGCATAGCCCTCTCCATAGCTCGTTGAGCGACTCTGAGCTTATTCATAAGGCCAATAGTGAAGGACCACGTCTCGGTTCCATTGGTAACACACACTGATTGAAGACTTTCGTCTTAAGGCACTGAGGTATGTTGGACGAAAAGACGTTGCGAAGTTTCCCAAACGCTGCCCATCCGAGTTGGATTCGACGATTGACCTCTTTCTCGAAGTTGGACCTACCTAATTGGACTGTTTGTCCTAGGTATACATACGCGTCGACAACTTCAAGAGCCGAGTTCTCAACCATAACTGGGGCAGGGACGACAGAGAATAAATAAAAAATAATCAATTAACAACTAAGCAGGAAGGCTAAGAGCAAAGCTAACTAAACTAAGAACAGAAATGTATCTACTATCTTAGAGACTTGAAACTATAAGTGCGTTCCTTTTACGAGTAGACTATACAGGTGTAATAAGAACAAGAAACACCTAAAGTGACCACTTTAAACCCCCATTCTAAATTATGCCATTGACAAATATTGAGTTATAGTTAAGTGGCCCAGTCAGTCCATTAGATGAAACTCACTTCCGGTTTTGCCATTTATCTAAACCTTAAACACTCAATTGAAATATTATTTGTACAAAAACGTTAAGTGCTTACTTAGATTAGTGCAATCAGATAATAATTGCCAGTCTAGATTTCAATCGGTGCGCTTTTTGTGACATATTGAACGTGGAACGTTGTTTAGAGGTTCATTTCTCTAAAGGCTCCTCTTCGCTAACGGCAATGATGGCCGAATACAGGTGACCAGACCACCATCGTGTGCACTTCGCCTGAAATTGTACATGATAGGGGGCGATCATCTAAATCTTTTTTTTTTACTTCCGCCCTATAACCCTATAACCCCTATACTTATAATTTAATTCTAGATAAGGGTCTGGATACCGACTCCTTTTTTAGAAATAACATAATTACAAAATACTTACACCTTATAAGTATATGACTTAGGTAAGTATATACTTAGCTGAATATTTTTTCAGGTTAATAATAATTACTAATTGAACTGATACTTACAACTAATAGACTACAATCTGTAATTACGATAACACTAACAATAGAATTTACCCATGTGAATCTAACGTGGAACAAAAGGTGGGACGGACTCTCAAGCTGATTGACAGTAAGAAGATAATGGGGCTCCGTTAGCTATTGCTACCATAATGAGATGCAATACGGAGTCAAGAACCTTACTAGAACATGGCATCTATTTACTTCTATATTCTATATTTCACACAGCAAGCCCCAAACTAAGCAGAGCTCTTACTATGGGAACATAACTTTAGAATAAAGTGTGAAATATCAGACTAAAATATTAGACACATTGTGAAATATTGGACTTGTAAGAATTAGGTACGATCATTTCGAACTTTTTATAGATAAACTCTTTTATAAAAACAAACTTTTTACACAAAATGTGACTACACATTCTGTGGCAGTTTGAAAGACATGACATTTGGTTGATATGTTTAATTTCCTTTCGTCGTATTTTTAAGATTTAGAATTATTTTATTTATAGTTTGATCATATTGTTCAACTCTTAAAATTTCCGGTAAAATGGCAGACCCCAACATGACATGTCCTGCCATCTGTCCCACAACTTCTAAGCCAGCTGAAGAGAAAAAATATCGAGTAGCAGGCATGAATCGAGGTTTAGAAAACCTTCACGCAGCTCCCTATATACCCGGGATAATCACACGTAGAGAACCAAAGGTATATCCACCAGGTGCACCACCCACCTACCTCCCTCAACCCACCGACACCACCAGTGGAGATATTCTAGGCATGGGTCCTATAGGTCCATGGGCTCCAGGCCATCTCGACTGGACACCAGCAGCTGGTACTACTGGAGTAAGACCAGTCGTAGATAAATATTCAATTACCAGATACTCTACCGGTGAATGGAGAAGGAACAACGAGAACGTTCTGACTCCAAGGGCGACAGATAAAGGTAGGGCGTTGGAAATCCAAGCAAAGAAAGATATGGAAGTAGCGTTCAGAACCTTAGATAACAAAATGAATGATAGTAATGAGAAACTTGATAAGAGAGTAAAGGATCTTTCTCTTGCGAAGAAAAATGTGGAAAGAGCGTTGAATGCAATCACTGAAGAGCTCGCGACTTTAGATGTTAGTAGAACTAAGCTGAAAGGAGCTTGCAGAATTCTTATGATGCCTGAAGCTATATCACGAGAGTGTTTAGAAATGCGAACCAATAGATACGAACCAGACCTAGTAAGAGATGATGCGGAACAAGAGTTGGTAAAAGAAGTTGCTATAGTAGGCGAGATCAGAAGAGCGTTTTCAAACATGCTAGCTGAAGTAGAAAATATGATAACTAATCTAAAAGCTGCCAAATCAAGCATAGAATTTGATTGGAGTGACAAGAACCTGACCTTGAAACTGGATAAAACAAACCTTAGTCTAACTCCACAGTCTAACTTGATCCTCTGGCATCCTGGTGTGGCTAGATGGACGGACAATGCTGTTAGCTTAGAATACTGGTTGTATTATTGTGACGAAATCATTAGAAACTGTGATGAAGTAAGACAAAAATCAGAAGCACTGCGTAGTGATTTGATGACGACAATCATAAAAGGAAGCGAGGATATGAAACTGCAAGCTGAAAGAACTAACGCTGCGTTAGGTGAGACTATCCTAGCTACCGAAAATATGTGCGTCGATCTAGAAAAAACTTTGAAAGACAACCTGCAGAAAATTGCTGATATAGAAAATCTGATAGATTATCTAAAAGATTCGCTAAGACAAGTTGACGAGAGAAATAAATTGGTGATGACAAGACTGCATACAAGAAACTACGACCGTCCAAGTGTAGAGAACTGCAGGGATGAAGCACAATTCGAGTTGATGGCAGAAGCGAAATTAATTAAAGAAACTAGTGCATCCCTATTTGATAAGATAAGAGAGGCAGAAGCAGTCAGATCGGAGCTGATGAAGTATAGAGGTGATCTGGAGAAGCAGATAGCATGTAAAAGAAAGAGTCTGCAGATAGATGAGGACAGGTGTGCTAGGGTGAGAGCTTTTATGCCTACCCCTGCTGAGTTTGCTACCGCATAACTATTTTACAATATATTTTAGTTAAAAGAAAGTAAAATGCCTTTATTTCTCAAATGTCCAGTACCAGAACAGAATAAAATATTTAATAAGCGAAGCGAGATCTATAAATCAACTTGAGCAAATCGGCGTTATATGTATGTTTGTTTGTCCGTGAATAACTTTTGAAGCGTTGATCCGATCATCGTGAAATTTGATACGTGGGTAGTGATGGCACAATTGCTGTGACTAAATGAGCTAAAATAAATAAATGTTGCCCCCCCCCCCCTCCCCCCCCCCAACATTTATTTATTTTATATATTATAGGGGGAGACTCGCGAGATCTCAGTTCGGGGCGAACCACTAGTATTTTTAAGTTTTATAAAGCTATTTAGATATACTCATAGATGTAATAAGGCCATGATGATGATGATGAGGCTATAAGGACAAGCTTGCAATACTTTCCTTTCACACCTACTTGTTATCATCTTCGCTGGTGGAGCGGTGACCAGCCAGCGTACATATGATACGCTGGTCACGTCTGCGTGTTACTTTCTAAAATGTTAAAACTATCAACAAACTTAACGTAATTCCCGGAAACAATAAGCATTTTATGTCTAAGCTAAATAATTGGAAATTTTATTAGTTTTGCTGATCATGAACAACATTAAAAATGTTGTTTCATTTCACTAAAGTACTGTTATTTACGAATATTTACGATCCACGGTTCCAAGCATCTTAGAAATGTTAGTATAATTTAGTGAGATCCAGTGGCCATGGCCAACGTCGGAGTGTTTCTAGGCATCTCGAAAGCCTCAGATGCTTTTTGCTCTCTATCTAAAGATAAGATAAGATAACTCTTTATTGTGCACCAAAGTAAAATACAGAACATAATTCTTACAAATAGATTTAGTACAATGGGCGGTCTTATCGCTAAAAGCGATCTCTTCCAGACAACCTTTGTATGGACAGGATCAAAATATAACACATGACGGCGGTGCATCTATATAAATTTAAAAACATATCTACATACTATAAACCTAAATTACCAGTAATAACACAAATTTAATTTAAATAAGCAACTCTAAAAGTGGTTATGATGAATTAACAAGCAGCTACAACTTCAACACAAGGACAGATAATGGGTGTGCACTTTTGTTTTAAAATTACTAATAGACTTGGATGTTCTTATAGGGAGGGGCAAAGCGTTCCACAATCGTACGGCTGCTGTTACAGTGAAGGATCGACTATAAAACTCTGTCGTATGGACAGGAGTTTTAAGTTGGAGGGAATCTGAAGAACGCAAATTGCGATCATTAGCCTGGTGGAGAAACTCAAAACGCTCCTTAAGATAGAAGGGAGAAGAAGGGTTAAAAAGGATGTAACTAAACTTAGCTAAACTTAACCAAGTTAAAGATTGTGTGAAAGGCCAGGCTAAAGGTACCCTCTAAGCCGACGAGCATGTATGAAGGATGTAATGCGAGTGAATGAGGCAAAAGGAGTATGAAAGAATCGTAGCAAGTAGAGATCCGTGGTATCTGCCTACCTCTTCGAGATAAAGGCGTGACAATATGTATGTATGTATGTATGTTATCTAAACAATGCGTTTCTCATAACTTGGTAGGTATTTCCTAACATTTTATACGAAACAGTATAATTATTTGTTAGCTGGGTTCATTACTTAAGTTATTTTAGATCAATTTAGTATATTTTATAACTGGCTTCCGCACGCGGCTTTCATGCGTGGTTTGTCAATAAAAAGTAGCCGTCTCAATCCACGTCTACCAAATCTAACTACATACCAAATTTCATAGAAATCTGTTGAGCCGTTTAGTTTTGAAAACGTCATAAACATACATGTAGGTAGAGCTATGTACGAAATTATACTATTAGTGTGGTTAATTAAATCTATGGGGATGTCCCAAGGATCGATTCTTGGGATCATATTATTAACGAATGTTTTTATTTGTTTTCGCTCTATAGCTAGCCTCTAATATTTTTACAACGTGGAGTGCCGCGGGGATCTATTCTTGGACCTGTATAATTGATTTACGTTTTTAGTTCCACTAATTGTTCACATTTATATAGTTGATAAGTACTTAGACATGCTTCTCATACAAATAAAATGAAAGGAACGTTCATTGTTGAATTTCGTAAAATAGCTATCTCGACCTACTTTTCTGTGAAAATGATGCAACTATGATTGTGGGGAAGATATTTTTATTGTTAGCTTAACTTCTGAATAGCCGTTATAAATTTATCATAATGTTCAATTGTTGGATCTCTCATGCCAATGAGTACAGTAAGATTAAAATTAGATAATACTTTATTGCAGTATACAATTGGCGGTCCTATCGCTAAGTAGCGATCTCTATCAGACAACCTGTGGATGGAATGGACGAGTTATTATTTTTATCTATTCTAAATCTTAATATTTTCTTGCAAGACTACAGAAACTGCTCCACATGTGTTTAATTTCCATTTTACTCGTACTGGGCATAATATTTTATAGCTTCCGCACGCTGATTCACATGCGTGGTTTGTCAATAAAAACTGCCCTATGTATGTGTCAATCCAATTCATAATCTAATCTACATACATATTTATTGTATACCAAATTTCAGAAAAATCAGTCAAGCCGTTTAGTTGTTAAAAATAGATATTTGTTTTATTTATATATCAACAAAATCCACAGCTCTTAAAAATAAAAGTTTACAATGCTCATGTGTCTATCCTACAGCCAAAAACGGATTTACAATTTATAGATCTAAAATTAAATAACGTCGACAAACACCAAAAAAGAAACGTACATCCATCTATTTATATTAGAATCTATCAATCAATACGTTTCTCCATCTTTACATGTATTTATCTATCGATCTAAATATTAAAGAAGTTGCTTTTTTTTAATTATATGTAATATGAGTATGTATTGTATGGATTTCCACGAAGAAGTGACGATCGAGGCAGAAAGAAGCATAGGACCCCCTTCTAACCCCCCCACTAGATGGTAAACGACCTAATAAAGGTTGCTGGGTGTGTTTTATTTTATTTATTTATCAAAAAAATCCACAGCACTTAAAAATAAAAGTTTACAATGCTTATGTGTCTATCCTACAGCCAAAAACGGATTTACAATTGGGTGGGTGCAGCAAGCAGCACAAGATCGGTCGCTCTGGAAATGAACAGACTACAGATGATGTTCTATGATGATGACAGATTTCCATACCAACCGGCCTTGTGCGACCTGTATCTACATTCTACACACCGGCTCCCAACATTTAGTAGGCCATCAACATAAGTTACCTAGATTTTACTGACGTAACACGTCCCCTATCTCCATGATCATCACGATGTATGAGTACGTGAGTATGATATCACATTAGTTCTTTTTTATCGTGACACTTATGACATTACCCAGCAGTGGGAAGGTTTGAGAACGTGACATTGTTCTCTGTGATTCTGCACCTATTTTCCTACTAACTGGGGGTTTATAAACAGATTCATTTAAAATAATGTATTTAGCGCATAGAAGAACTACTTAGGTGCCAAGTTCAATGGTCAGTAAGAAGAAATTATATTTTAAGTTGTTATAAAATATTTTATGTTGTTATAAATAAATTTCATAACTGACCATTGAGATTGGCACCCATTTAGATCTCACTTCTTTTGTCGTTGAAGTCAACAACCAAGGCATATATCATAATATTGAACTTGGCTCTCATTTCACATTTATGTTTTTGATGGGATACTTCTCAACAAGACTTGATCTTAGTACCCCGAGATCGCTCGGTGGGAGATCTCCCCTTGTCCTTGGCGGAGACCTTTCAATTTGACGTCTAGTCTGTCAAACACTTATAAAAAATAGTACAAATGTACATTATTTTCCATATAACCTTTGTATTGCGGAAACATCAGCTTTAGTTTTAGAACTAGATTATGGCAAAATTAAGTACAATAGACGGCCTTATCGCTGTAAGCGGCTAGGAGAATTACAGACAATAAATTCGCGTTTTAAAATGATCCTTGTGATAGGTAATAAAATTAATATGGACTTTGACTTTGTTGATCAGTGGACTAGCGTGCTGAAAGGAGACGTGTGCCTTTCACAAACAAATGTCCCTTTATTTCAGAGAAGTCTCTATAAAATTACGACTTCATTCTTCCTTCATCAAATTACAGACAGTAACTTGGTAAGCCCATTATTACACTCGTATTGCCAGCAATTTAGTTATTTAATGCTCGGAGTAATAACTTCCTATACATATTTTCAGTGTTAGGTAAGAGTTGATGTTGGTGTAGGTATGTACGGTATTTCCAGCTCCCACTTGTGTAGTCGTTTGAAACACATTGGCTGTTAGGTAGGACCTGTTCGTTGGTAAGCGTAGAATCACAGACATACATCAACTCTAATCGACCGTGTTCAGAGTTCAGATCAGACATAGGCAACAGAATAAATGGGTATCGTGGACGGACACTAATCGACCGTATTCAGTGCTCAGATCAGACAGGGGCTTTATATTGATAGGGGGTGAAAGTCTCGACATTGTTAGCGATGACTTTTCTATCGATAAGTCCGAACTGACAATGCCAATACTACAGATGTTCAGACACAAATTGACGACAAATTGTAGGCAGGCAATCGACTACATAATCGACCGTGTTCAGAGTTCAGACTAGGGTTGCCAACCGTACTCTAAAATAGAGTATTGGCCTCTATATCATGTAGATGTACTCTATAATCTATAACAGTAATAGAGTACGCTAAAATACACTTTTTTACACAATGTTTACTAAACTAGTGCCAGTCTGTAATAATATGCAAAAACCCATAATCAGAACAAATAAGTCTACTATTTACTGTTAATATGTTGGGATCACCGATTCCCCAAACCATATTCGAACGTTCCTGAAGGCAGCCATTAATGTCATTAAGTTAAACGTGTCAATGTATTGTCATGTCACAAGTTGTTTTGAGTAGTCTTTGAGGTTACCCGTTACATTGATTTAGTTTCCACTATGTTGTGACTTTGTTTTATCAAATTAAAACAAATTTTTCATTGTGTATAGACAAATGTTTGACTTATTTACAAAAATGGTTTGATTTTAGTAGTGATAACTGGCTGTATTCACTACATACAATAAAACTAATGTTGAACTTAATCATTTAGAACTAATTATAGAAGGAAAACTTAATTTACAAAGACTAAACATACACATGGACAGTTTATATGCAGAAGTAATAATTTTAAAAGAACTCCAAGCCGAATTGTTTAATAACACAGATTTTATGCAAAAATCCACTGCAGAAAAATCGCAATTTATTTTAAAAAAATGTCCTGATGAATATGATTGTTTAAAAAAAATTATTAGCTATAAGTATACTCTCTGTTCCCGCCACTTCAGCATTTTCTGAAAGAGTCTTTTCGGTCATGAATGTGAAGTGGCGAGAAGAGAGAAACAGAGCTTCATTGAAATTTATCAAAAATGAGCTCTTGATATATATAAATTTAGAGTTGGAATGTTTGGACTCATACAATTCCTTTAAAAACAATTTAAAATTGTTATGTGCTGCAAAAAGTACAAAAAAATACCTTTTTAAAAGTACAAAATAAATGATACTCTTTTTTGTAAGTCCGTACTCTTTATTTACCTCCTTTAAAATCAGATATACTCTATTTCTTCTAAAAAAAGTTGGTAACCCTAGTTCAGACACAAATCAGCAGCGTCCGATTGTAATCGTGTTTTATAACACACAAGTTAATTAGGAAGTAACCTATCAGTTCATCACATTATGACCGCTCCTAGACCGTATTACGCCATATCTTCATAATAACCCACGTTACGAAACTGTTAATTTTATAATTAACTGGTTCGCGTCGCGTGTGATGAGCTCTGATGAGCGTCGTGTGAAAAAAGTGGCCTGGATTTTTGATGACAGATGAACTAAGATAAATATTCTTTGCCATAACTACTTTGCTAGAATGTTTTTTACTTACTGTATTATATACACTGGCCGCCAAAAAAATCGACCCACCCGCTAATTTTGAGTAACAAAGTTGTTATCTTAAGTATGCGTTGACATATTGGTATGTTTTGCTTATGCTTTATAAATAAACATCTGAGTACCCACTTGGCATTGTTTTAGACGAATACAAGTGCTAATGTGGGTATTTGTAACATTTTAAAAGCACTGATAAAAAATTAATTGCATAGAGTGCAAGGTTAGTTTATTTCGAACTTTTGTCGCGGCATATTCAACGTGCATCGTAGTGATTTAATCTTTTATTAGAGCAATCATATTCGTTGCTTTTAACCATAAAACATGGATACAACTGAAGCAGAAGCCGCTCAAGTAGTAGCTCTCGTTTGTGAAGGGCTAAGTCAGCGAAATGTGGCAAGAAGATTAAATTTGAGTCGATCAGCAGTGCTTCGAGTTTATAAACGATACTTAGAGACGTGAGAGTACCGCCGGAGACCAGGATCTGGAAGAGGACGTGTCATAAACACGACGAATGACCGTTTTATTGCCTTGACTTCCTTGAGAAATCGGCATCTTTCTGCTGTTGATGTGCAGGGCAGGCTGAGGAACACTCGTGGAGTGGCTGTAAGTGAGAATACAGTGAGAAGAAGACTTCGGGAGCAAAACCTGAAACCACACAAGCCTGTCACGGGACCAAAACTCACTGCATCTCATCGGCAAGCAAGGTTAGAATTTGCTCAGCAACACATCCAATGGGATCTTGGTCAATGGGAGACAGTTCTGTTCAGTGATGAGAGCCGAATGTCCCTTGTAGGCTCTGACGGACGTCGTAACGTTATGAGAAGACCAGGAGAACGTTATGCTCAGTGCTGCATAAGAGAAACAGTCCGGTTTGGAGGAGGCTCTACTATGTTTTGGGGAGGCATCTCTTTAACCGGACGTACGGAGCTGGTTTTCTTTCGGAATCGTGCGGTTAATGCTAAAAATTACATAACGGATATTCTGGAACCTCATGTAATGCCATACGCAGGATATATTGGCGAAAATTTCCAGCTCACGCATGATAACGCAAGACCACACGTCGCCAGAATTGTAACCGGATATCTTAGGGAGGTTGGCATACCAGTTATGCAGTGGTCAGCCAATAGTCCGGACCTAAATCCGATCGAACATCTCTGGGACCAGATAAAAAGGAAAGTTAGAGCCCGAAATCCAGTTCCAGAGACGTTAGATCAGCTGGAAGCCGCATTAACGGAAAAATGGGAACAGATACCCCAAGAAGACATCAAAAAGCTGATCCGTTCGTTGAATAGGCGTATGGCAGCAGTCATTAAAGCAAGAGGAGGAAACATCCCATACTAAGGTGAAGCGAAAATGTTTTTAAATGTCAAAAACCGTTAATTTTGCCAAATGTTTCATTATCTTATCACATTTTTATGTAAAATATCCCGCGCGACCACGCGAGATTTTTAGGTTTTTTACAACCCCATAATTGCATTTTTTCATTATCAACATAAAAAATATCTATCGATTGTAGTAAAAACCCATAGGACACTTTTTTGCGAAAAAACGTAGGTGGGTCGATTTTTTTGGAGGCCAGTGTATATTATCTATGGTATTAACATCTAAACAAATCATCCATATAGCCAAATTTCAGCATTTACGAAGAAATGGCTGTAACTAGACGGATGGACAGACAGACAGGTAGACAGACAGACGGACGACATGGTGAATCTATAAGGGTTCCTAGTTCGACTACATAACCCTAAAAACGGAACTCTTATGGTGCAACTCCGTGCAACTTTATCCGTCTATCAATTTCAAGGTAGGGCTAATAAGTAAAATGGGGTATCAAAATAATTAGTTTTTTAGCTAGCCTACATTTTCCCACTGCTGGGCAAAGGCCGCCCCAACTCCTTCCACCATCGCGATCCCACCATCCCTTCTCGAATCCACTGATATCGTCGCGCCAACGCTTTCGCGGTCGTCCCCAACCTCGTCCATCTTCCGGTAACCAGGGTGTTCGTTCAAAGAGCTTAAATTAGCAAATGCTAACACAGTTTTTAATTAATTAATTTATTTAATTCTTAAGGCACACAAAACAGAATAAAACCAATCAGATACAAAATATAGTGATCGACTCTTAGATCTAGATTGTATCCCAAAGCATGTGTACACAGCATGATAACTCTAGCGCAGTTCTGTGTAGACCAGCTGAAGGGAAATATTCACTTACACAGGCAAAACAAAGTAACAACAAAAATAAAAATAAATTAAATAGCTTACTATAATGTAATGAGATAAATAAAAAAAAAATAATTAATAAAATATAAATGTTTAGAGAGTTAAGGCCGTACTCTCTTTAATAAGAGTGGCCTTGATATCTTTTTTAAACTTAAATAATTTATTTTTGAAAATATCAATATTATTATTACTTACTATTATTTACTAACAGATCATTGTAAAGACGACACATTCTGACCATCGGATTATAATGCCGCATCATTGTCATAAAGGCTGAAAAGAACTTATTATTAATTCATTTATTTCGGAACAAGTCCATAGGTACATTAGTTAGACAATAAATTCGACGTTATACAAAAACAAAGTAACACACACTTAAAAAATAATAAAAACCACATAACTTTACAAATAAAAACAATTAAAATGGTCAATAGAGTTTCAATAAAATAATAATTAAAATGGGGCTATGGGGCTACTTATACTCACGACGTTTCTCCTGTGAAAAACATATTAGGTAGGTATTAAATCTTTATCAATGAAGACTTAACATTTTTGATTTAAAATAATCTAGTTCCAACTAGCGTAAATATTGGCGCTGTCTGGAGATAAGCCGCCAAAAAATATAGTTTGCTCAAAAACACAATATCAAAACTTGCCTAAAACAAGTCAGATAAACAAACCAAAACCAATTATTTTTTTAATTTAAATTTCCTCGGAAATTATTGTAGACAGTGCAATTGACATTGATAGACAATTCACTTTGCTTTGTTAGTTAGCTTAGTATTACAGAGCAACGCCACCTGTTAGTAGATAAAAAAACGGCCACGAAAACACCTCATTATAGTCTAACTTTTTATTAGCTGCAGTAAAATGACATTTCTAAATGTCATTCCGTAAAATAATGTTGCCAGCCTAATCTCAATAGGGATGTGATTCAGTTCACAAAAATTAATTAAATAACATTATTATGACGTTTTGTTTCATTTTGAATGTACCTCCCTATACTTCCACTAAAAAAGATCAATCCTCTAGTATAGTAATAATAATAGGTTACAAAAATACATTACAACTTAATATTAAATCTCAAGAAAAGAAACCAAACTGATTATTGATTTATGATTCACTCATTTAGCTACATCCCTATTTATTTTTCTTCAAAAACCGGCAACCCACAAAACGTCATTTTACTGCAGCTAATAAAAAGTTAGACTATAGTAAAATCTGCTACTACATACCCATCGTATCCTGAGAAGCGGCAGAACCGGTACCCACCAAGTTCATTGTTTACAAAGTTACCGACAATTCTTTTGTTTGAATTCAAGGATCAATGTGTATCTCACCCCTCTCCATTTTAATACAAGGAGCTTGAAAACATGTATGTATGATATTTTTAGTTGTAATGTATCGTTCTGAGTGTTGGGCTACGAAAGGGACGGATGAAAGAAGAGTGCACGTGGCGGTAATGCGAATGTTGAGATTGATGTGTGGGGTAACGAGAATGGATTAGAACATGAATGACTATATTAGAGGAAGTTTGAAAGTAGTGATAGAAAAGTTAAGAAGCGTGGCAGGTCATGCGGAGTGAAGAAAATCATGTGACTAAAAGAGTGTTAGATAATGTACATATAGAAGTCGAGGAAGCCCGAAGAAGAGATGCACTGTGGAATGAGTAAGAAATAAGTGACAACGGAGATGACGGCTGATAGAGAGGTATGGAAGAAACAAACATGTTGTTCCGACTCCAGGTAATGTGGGAAAAGGGCAGGAAGATGTAATTTTTTGTCAAAATCAGTTCTGACCGATTATGAGTTTTAACTGTGAGATAATGATTAGAATGGCATCTCAGGCTCTCACTAGGAAGCCATGGACTCTCATAGTTTCATTATAATCCCACGCAACCGGAACTAAGTAATTACCTACTTCCGAAACGGGAAGTAGCCGAATAGAGCATGCGAAGTGCGGAATCATAATAAAACCGGATTATTTTTTTTACTCGGCTATGGCAAACCAGGAAGCAGTACCGTCTTTACCATAAGGGCACAGGGGGCTGTGCCCAGGGCCCCTATCGTCACGGAGGCCCCTAAAAGCCGATATATTCGTTAACAATATAATATTTTTTTTTTATTTTAGGTAGATATAACCCGAAAAATGTAAAAGACAAACTATGACAAAAGTTCATAGGGTAAATGTGGGCGTTGTTAGCGACTTTCTGGCAACCCTGAAAGCAAAAAGCCTCTGTCAACTCTGTTTTTATATGTAGCTTAGCGAATTTTAATCGGACACCAGAACAGTTTTTTTGAATAATATTCTAAATAAATAAAATAAACTAAATAACTACACCAATTAGCGGTCACCGACACAAACCACTTCAAATATAAGATCATAGCAGATTTTTTTTTTCATCCACTTTACTTTTCAACAAGGCCCCAAATTCTTGTGTGCCCAAGGGCCCCGGCATAGCCTAAGACGGCGTTGCCTGGAAGGGTTAGGTTTTAGCAGTTAGTAAGTAGATTTACGAGTGTTCCACCGTAGCGACTAAACTCATCCGATTTTGATGAATGAGTCAAACGATGCGTTTATATTATATTCCGGCTGACATAGGCTACCATCAACATAGATTTACGTAGTCGTGTTTCAGTTTTTAAACAAATTGTTTGTTGATTTCTCAAATAGAAGTATATAGGGTGTTTAATACTAAATATATGCACAAAAATGAAAGGGGTTATTTTGATGAGCTGTGAAATGTTTACCATAGAAATGTGAAATTTATTTTGGCATGAAAAACAAACACTTTATTAAACTTAAGTTGTGCTATTGCATAATGCTTGCCATCTAACCGCAGATACTGAGTATTGGTGACGTCTCGAGATATCTCTTGTTGTCCCTTTCTAACCCAAAACCCGCAGCCATTTCCGAAAGAGTATCAAATCGTCCGCTAATTTTGGATGTCGATTGCAAGAGTAGGCAGTAAGTTTTATATCGAATTAATCACCTAAACTTAGTAAATTTTCTTTAAAATTTGATAATATAAGTAGTAGTTATTGAAGTAAAACTTCTTTACGCACGCTTGACTTGGGGAAAAAGCTGGTGAATGCGTGACGAGAGAGTTACGAAAAGTGTTAACAGGCGAGGCGAACGGAAGTTGAGGCTATAAGTTAGGGAGCTATAAGTTAGTGAAGATAGAAAGAGAGAGAGAGAGTTACGTTTCGTAAATTACTGTAAGAGCAAGAGAGAGCAGTGCCCGCGCACATTTTCTTTCTCTCATCCTCTCATAGCCAGTGCATGAAATATATATAGGTACACTGGCCTCCAAAAAAATCGACCCACCTACGTTTTTTCGCAAAAAAGTGTCCTATGGGTTTTTACTACAACCGATAGATATTTTTATGTGGATAATGAAAAAATGCAATTATGGTGTTGTAAAAAACCTAAAAATCTCGCGTGGTTCGGGATATTTTACATAAAAATGTGATAAAATAATGAAACCATAACATTTGGCAAAATTAACGATTTTACTGTAAATGGCAAAATTTATGTTTTTTGACATTTAAAAACATTTTCGCTTCACCTTAGTATGGGATGTTTCCTCCTCTTGCTTTAATGACTGCTGCCATACGCCTATTCAGCGAACGGATCAGCTTTTTGATATCTTCTTGGGGTATCTGTTCCCATTCTTCCGTTAATGCGGCTTCCAGCTGATCTAACGTCTCTGGAACTGGATTTCGGGCTCTAACTTTCCTTTTTATCTGGTCCCAGAGATGTTCGATCGGATTTAGGTCCGGACTATGGGCTGGCCACTGCATAACTGGTATGCCAACCTCCCTAAGATATCCGGTTACAATTCTGGCGACGTGTGGTCTTGCGTTATCATGTATGAGCTAGAAAGTTTCGCCAATATATCCCGCGTATGGCATTACATGAGGTTCCAGAATATCCGTTATGTAATTTTCAGCATTAACCGCACGATTCCGAAAGAAAACCAGCTCCGTACGTCCGGTTAAAGAGATGCCTCCCCAAAACATTGTAGAGCCTCCTCCAAACCGGACTGTTTCTCTTATGCAGCACTGAGCATAACGTTCTCCTGGTCCTGGTCATAACGTTATGACGTCCGTCAGAGCCTACAAGGGACATTCGGCTCTCATCACTGAACAGAACTGTCTCCCATTGACCAAGATCCCATTGGATGTGTTGCCGAGCAAATTCTAACCTTGCTTGCCGATGAGATGCAGTGAGTTTTGGTCCCGTGGCAGGCTTGTGTGGTTTCAGGTTTTGCTCCCGAAGTCTTCTTCTCACCGTATTCTCACTTACAGCCACTCCACGAGTCTCCCTCAGCCTGCCCTGTACATCAACAGCAGAAAGATGCCGATTTCTCAAGAAAGTCAAGGCAATAAAACGGTCATCCGTCGTGTTTGTGACACGTCCTCTTCCAGATCCTGGTCTCCGGCGGTACTCTCCCGTCTCTAAGTATCGTTTATAAACTCGACGCACTGCTGATCGACTCAAATTTAATCTTCTTGCCACATTTCGCTGACTTAGCCCTTCACGAACGAGAGCTACCACTTGGGCGGCTTCTGCTTCAGTTGTATCCATATTTTATGGTTAAAAGCAACGAATATGATTGCTCTAACAAAAGATTAAATCACTACGATGCACGGTGAATATGCCGCGACAAAAGTTCGAAATAAACTAACCTTGCACTCTATGCAAAAGTCATTAATTTTTTATCAGTGCTTTTAAAATGTTATAAATACCCACAATAGCACTTGTATTCGTCTAAAACAATGCCAAGTGGATACTCAGATGTTTATTTATAAAGCATAAGCAAAACATACCCATATGTCAACGCATACTTAAGATAACAACTTTGTTACTCAAAATTAGCGGGTAGGTCGATTTTTTTGGCGGCCAGTGTATATATCTCAGTCAGTAGTTCGTTTACGAGTTTATTAGCGTTACGCGAACGGTGGCTTCTTGATTATTTTTCGTAATTTCATTTCGTTCCGAAACAATTTTATAATTTAATATTTTGAAAAAGAAGTTTTACTTCAGTCGTGTGGTCTAAAGGAAACTCGTTTTTATTTTTGAGAAGTCTTTTTTATGTGTTGAGAAACCATCAGACACTTGAATATCGTCAGTATATTACCAAACATCCTATATAACGCTGTGATAATGCAATCAAAGATTTCTATGCCACTGGGAGCAAGGTCTTGTTTAACAAGACACCTTACCTTACAAAGCACCAACTCATCAACTGCGCATGTCTTCGGAATCACAGAATACCAAAAAGTTATTATGCAGTGTCACAGAAGCTCTCGCGTATGAAAAGGGGTTGCGCGCGCAACCTGTCCTGGATCCATTCCTTACTTAATTTCATAAGTTGATAGTGTGACCGTGTGGCCTAATGGATAAGGCGTCGGACTTCGAATCCGAAGATTGCAGGTTCGAGTCCTGTCACGGTCGACTAAACAAAGTGATAACTTTTTGATTATTGTTTTTGTTTTATCTTCTTTAGTTGGATTTGTAAACAGTTCATTAGTGTATATTATATTACCTAATTCATAATTTCATACATAGTGACCATAATCAGCTGCAAATTTTATTTCAAAATGAATATCATACAGCCGTACTGACTGAAGAACCCTTTACTATGCGAGGTCCGACACGCGCTTAACCAATTTATATATCGGTTAAAAAAGCTTATATTTTCCGTTCATTACTAACCTCACAAGAGAAATTGACACACAGATTAACAGTAAAGTTTTTATGAGATATACGCAATTTAAATACTAGTTAGTATAAGTACTGGCTTTCTTTACAACCAACGGACCATAATAAACTCAGTGCAATTACAAATGGACGATTACCTTTAGGCTAAGATAAATAGGCACTGCAGGAGCTTAGATATTATAATTTAAATTACGCGCCTCTCTCCATCGCGTCAAATATTATCTGAAGGAAAACTTCTTTTCGCACGCTTGACTTGGGGAGTAAGCTGGTGAATGCGTGACGAGAGCGTTACGAAAAGTGTGATCGGGCGAGGCGAACGGAAGTTGAGAGGGAGATATAAGTTAGTGAAGATAGAAAGAGAGAGAGAGTTATGTTTCGTATATTACTGTAGGAGCAAGAGAGAGCAGTGCGCGCGCATATTTTCTGTCTGTCTTCCTCTCATAGCCAGTGCATGAAATATATATATATCTCATTCAGTAGTTCGTTTGCGAGTTTGCGAGCGTTACGCGAATTCTTGATTATTTTTTGTTTTTTAAATTAATATTTTGAATAAGAAGTTTTTCTTCAGTCGTGTTGGTTAAAGCACACTCGTTTTTTTATTTTAGTAAGATTTACAAAGCTTACAATGCTGTTTTAGATATAGTGATGATAGTACACAAGTTTGGTGGTTACAGACATTGTAACCGAGAGACTCAAGATAAGCTTAAAGAATAGCTTGTGTTTTGGGGCTCAGAGTTCTAATTATAGAAGCATAAACTACAGAATTGCTCGATTTCTAACAGCAATATTATTGAAATAGATTTATAAAACGATCATAGACTACCTCCGTGGCGCAGTGGGAAAATAGCCGGCTGAGACGCAGGAGGTAGCTGGTTCGATTCGCCGCGGAACTAGGGAATGCAATCCCGATCTCGTGTAATTTTTCGGGATCAATCCCGACGCATCATATGACGAGATCCCGTTCGAGATTGACGGGATTGGTCGGCAGTGGTCAGCGACGCTACACACGTCCACTCGGGGCGCAAGCGGCGCGCTGACTTGACTGATGGCCGCGAGCGGCAGGAACGCCAAACAGCGTTAGAAAACTATTCCGTCCGACTATTTCCGAATATTAGCGACAGATAACGATAATTATTTAGTTGGTAAGATTAAAGAATTAAGATTTTTATTTTCTTTCGAGTAATATGTTATTTTAGTTAACCTCACTATCACAAACAAGCAGTTATTAGCTTTTTCAGTCATCCGAATTTAACATTTTTTTTAAACTAGACGGGATCCCGAAAATTCCGGGATCCCGCGGGATTGATATTTCTAATCCCGCTGGATCTCGAATTTGCAATCTCGAGTCGGGATTGCATTCCCTACGCGGAACAAATGTTTGCATGATCTACAGATATTTGTTCCGGGTCTGGATGTTTTTCTATATATGATAAGTATGTATTTACAAAATATATATATATATATAAGTATTCTATCTGTTATCTGGTTCCTATAGTACATGCTCTGCTCAGTTTGGAACTAGATAACGCTGTGTGACATGTCCAGCCATATTTATATTTATATAGACTTGAAGTAAAACGTTTCAAACTAATCCTAATGGTTGGTTATGACTGCAATGCAACTGTCGCTCTATCTGTCTGTTTGTTACGTTTTCGAGAACAAACGGCTGGACCGATTTCGATGAAATTTGGTACACAGATAGATGATCGGTATGGGTATTCAGATAGATCGGGATTGGATGATATATGCTACTTTTTACCCGACTGCGCAGAAGGGTTATGTTTTTATTGACAAACCAAGCCGTGGGCGGCAGCAGTTACGTTGAATGAAATATCAATTACATCAGCCCGTATGATGATGATGATTTTTATATTGGCATGTCAATTTTATTTTTCCCTTGTCAATAACTAGTGGTTCGCCCCGAACCCGCACCGTTCTTGTGCTGCAGAAGAGGGCTGTTCGTGCAATTTATAATATGGGCCCCAGAGAATCATTACGCAATAAGTTTAAAGAAATAAATGGTATGATATTCCCTTGTCAATACATACATCTATGTAAATCTGATGTCACAAAAATATTAATTTGTTTAAGAAAAATAGCGATAATCATAATTATACTACTTGAAATAAAGATAAACTCGCTGTTGCCACTTGTAGACTCCAGTTAGTAAATCGTTTAAAGGGCAAGGTGTTCGCTTTTTAAACAAACGCCCAAGTGATGTACAAAAATTGACCGTTATCAAATTTAAAAACGGAATTAAACAAAATCTTTATAAAAAGCTTTATATAAAATATCGGATTATTTGGATGATAGAGAAGTTTGGTATTGAAATTGCTCCAACTCGTTCAAAATGTTACAATTTAGACCTGATTTATTTTCTGTATTGTTATGTATTCTAAAAGGATCATTAGAAAAATAACCAGCCTTGTTTCTTGCCTTTCTTTCCTGGCTTGGTCACGCAGGAACAGGCAGTAAAATTGACGTTTCAAAGTCTTCCTTGTGATTTTTACCTATATATTAGTCTATTTTATAAGTATATTAAGTATTAGGATTAAAACTTCATATTATTATTATATCTTAGAATATATTATGTGTAAATGTAATGTATCCGCTAAAGTACACCGCACTCCGTAATTTTTAAAAATTTCGCTCCATCCAAAGGTTGCCTGGAAGAGATCGCTTTTAGCGATAAGGCCGCCCATTGTATTGCCTTATTTATTTTAACCCAGTACTTATTTTTTTTATTATTTCTGTTTGTGTGGTAATTCAATAAAGAGTTATCTATCTATCTATCTATCTTTAATGAATAAAATATTTTTATACTTTGACTTTGCTTGGGTCGTCTGGAAGATGTTTTTTGGAAAATTTCAACCGCCGTGTCAAGAGCGTGACGAGTCTGATGAGAGATGAGCATGATGAGTGTGATGTCTGAGCAATAGTTGTACGCAACGCTTGATCTCGGCCTCAATGATTAGGGAAAAGTTGGAATCAATGGCTAACCGCAGTCATTGCGTTGTAGAAACTGTAATTATTTTGCATGAAAATTACACAAATTTCACTTTTTAACACCTACGATAAAATGGCCAGTGGTAAGTCGACTGAAGGTGGACATAGAAACTTCTTAATGGACATCATCATTATGATATCAGCCATAGGACGTCAACTACTGAACATAAACCTCCCCCATATATTTCCAGAGCGAATGACCTTGTGTACCTTTAGTCGTCTTTTCATCTAGTGGAGGGCCGTCCAACGCTACGCTTTCCAGTGCACGGTCTCCACTCTAGAACCTTTCTGCCCCAACAGCCGTCAGTTTCTTCGGCTATGTGCTCCGTCTACTGCCACTTCAGCTTGCTAATCCTCTTGGATATGTCAGGGTCTTTGGTTCGTCTACGAATCTACTCATTTGTGATTGGATCGTAGAGAAACTTCAAGCATAGCCATCTCCATAGCACGCTGAGCGACCTTGAGTCTTCTCGTTTCACGTCTCGTCTTCACGTTTCTGTGCCTTATGACATCACTTGACATTGGTATATCTAAAGGTTATTTCCACTAACAACGGATATTTACTTTTTATTTTTATTATCCCGATATTTCAGTTTTTAGTGAAAATAGTGTTCCTAAGCATAATAGTTTCAAGAGTTATATCATCCAAAGGTTGTCTGGAAGAGATCAATTTTAGTGATAAGACTACAGTACCTACTAAATCAATTTGTGCAAATAATGTTCTGTATTTTATTTTGGAGCTGGGAGCCGATGGGTGCAAGCCGCGCCAGATCGCTCTGGAAAATATGGGGCCTATGTTCAGCAGTGGAATATGGATGATAAAGATTACCTTTCCAGTGGAAAAGATTTAAAAATGATTAGAATGTTTTTTCGTTTGTTCCAGCACTCCTGATGGTGGCAGGAGTGGCAGTATACCCCGCTGCGTGGAACGAGACGTCAGTGCAAGAGACTTGCGGCCCCACAGCAGACCAGTATAACATCGGTAAGAATATCTAAAGTCCAGCTGTGCAACTGAAACTTGTCGATCAATAATTACACAAAACTTTTATCCGCCTCGGAACAAATGTTTGCATGATCTACAGATCCATTACAGATTGTTCCGGGTCTAGATGTTGTTCCATATATTATATTAGGTTGGGGAAAAACTCTTTTCGTATGTATGAACTTGTAATAAAATCTCTTTGGCTATACTATTTGTATCTGGCTGGTTTTGGTATCATTCAAAGTTTAAATTTTAAAATAGATAATTCCAAATTCAAATTAGGAAAATGTGTGATTTTTATTTGTTTTTAGTACTAAAGATGAGTGAATCTAATGAAGAAATTCGATACATTTTAAAATTTTACTACAAAAAAGGTAAAAATGCAACGCAAGCCGCGAAAAAACTGCGATGTTTATGGACCTAGTGCAGTGTCTGTGAGAGTAGCACTTCTGTTTAAGCGTTTTCAATGCGGAAATTTTGATGTCAAAGATGCACGTCGCTCTTGCCGCCTTATTACGGATAAAATTGATGCCATTTTTGAAAAAGTGGAGCAAGATCGGCATATCAGTAGTTACGACGTAGCTGAAGAACTGGGAATTGACCACAAAACAGTTTTGGCGCATTTGAAAAAAACTAGGTACACAAAAAAGCTCGATATTTGGGTACCCCACGAGCTCACTGAAAGAAACCTAATAAACCGTGTACTCATTTGTGATTCTTTATTACGACGTAATGAAACCGAACCATTTTTGACGAAGCTGATAACTGGTGATGAAAAATGGATCACGTACGACAAGAACGTGCGAAAAAGGTCGTGGTCAAAGGCCGGTCAGGCTTCACAGACTGTGGCGAAACCCGGGTTAACTTGCAACAAGGTGATGCTGTGTGTGTGGTGTTATTCATTATTCAGAGCATTATTCATTATAAGCTGTTACCACCAGGCAGGACCATCGATTTTGTACTCTACTGCGAACAAATGATGAGGTTAAAGCAAGAAGTTGAGAGAAAGCGGCCGGAATTAATCAACGGAAGGGGTGTGGTTTTTCATCATGATAACGCTAGACCTCACACATCTTTAGCCACTCAGCAAAAATTAAGAGAGTTTGCCTGGGAGGTGTTAATGCATCCGCCGTATAGTCCTGACCTTGCACCTTCAGATTTCCACCTGTTTCGGTCTCATCAGAATTCTTTAGGCAGTGTCAGGTTAACATCACGAGAGGACTGCCAAAACTACTTGACGCGGAATTTTGATCAGAAGCCTCAAAATTTTTATAGCAATGGGATCATGTCCCTACCTACAAGATGGCAAAAAGTTATCGAACAAAATGTTACCTACATGCTTTAGTTAAATGTAAATAAACTATATAAAAAATGTGTTGAATTTTCTTAAAAAATGCAAAGAAACTTTTTCCCCAACCTAATATAGAATTGTGAATATTCTTTATTTATTTTTGTTTATTTTCATATTGACTGGGCAGATTTGGCAAGGAATTGAGATGTCTGGAAGGCCTTTGCCTAGCAGTGGGACAGAAGTAGTTCATAATAATAATAATTGCAATCGTTAGCGTCATTTTGTAACGTCTTTTTGAATGTAAACTTCAAGTAGGCAGGAGTGGTGCGGAACTTGGGATATCTTCCTTCATTTGTCTTTAGCTCTTTTTAGATTTCATCTGTTAATCTTTTAATATTCTCAACGAAGCTCCAATTCGGCTATTTTAATCGGCGACGCAATAACCGAGGGTGTTTAAAACTTTGATGCCTATGTCTTTCTGTGTGTCTGTCTGTGGCATCGTAGTTCCCAATGAGGGATTTCCACGGCTATGTTTGTATAACAGATGGCGTTGCTCTGTCATGCTCTGATAACAAAGGAAGGGAATGGTCAATATCAATTGCCGTGTCAACATTATTTTCCGAGGATCTTGATTGATTGAAAAAACAAACATTTGTATTCGTTTATCTGACGAAGTGAGATTGTTTTAGACAACTTTTGATATTGTGTATTTGAGACTTTGGCATATCTATACTAATCTATACTAATATTATAAAAAGGAAAGATTTGTATTTTTGTGTGTATGTTTGTAATGAATAAACTTAAAAACTACTCTGCCGATTTCAAAAATTCGTTCACCATTATAAAGCTACATTCACCCTGAGTGACATAAGCTATATTTATTGCTAGAAAATATTAGGGATCCTTACTAAAACTTGAGTAACGTAACCCAAGGTGTAAAAAAATGCCCTAAAACGTCTTTCGTCGCATGCGCTGCGGAAACTATTGATGATAGAACAAAAGTATGTTCTACAATATTAAAGAACATATCAATATCTACAAAAAACTTCGTAATATTATAAAGAGGAAAGATGTGTTTGTTGGTTTGTATTGAATAGGCTCCGAAACTACTGGACCGATTTAAAAAATTCTTTCACTGTTGGGAAGCTACACTATCTCCGGGTGACACAGGCTACTTTTTACCCAACAGCGGAGAAGGAGGGTAATGTTTTTATTAAAAAACTACGCGTGCGAAGCTGCGGATTGGTCAGCTAGTTAACTATATTTTTTGGCAGCGCATCTTCAGACAGCGCCATCTATTACGCTAGTTCGAACTAGTTTTTTCGAAAATGAAAAGCCCTCATTGAGTGGATCGATTCGGACGCAGTTTTTTTTAATAGTACGCCAGTTTAACTGGTGTGGTTCTCAGCAATGTCAGTTTTAATAAAAAAAAAGGGGTCGGCGGTCGAGTGTTATTTAAATTATCTTTGTTTTACTTCAGTGTTCTGTTCTCTCGTTTCCAGGTCGCTGCCACATCCGCTGGGCCTATCTCCTGGCCGTGATAGGCTGCCTGGACGGAGTGGTGCTGTCAGCGCTCGCCTTCATACTGGCCACCAGGCATGTGAGGCTCCAGCCGGATACTGGATACCCACCGCCGTCTCTTTACAAAGGTACCGTTTCGCTCCTCATCCTTACTACTATATTATATTACTTACTTATTAATACTTAAGTACTACTTATTTTTGTTCCGGCGACGACTGTACCTATTTCGGTATTTGGTATACTGATAGACTAGTGGTTCGCCCCGAACTGAAATCTCGCGAGTATCTCAAAACAAAAAAATATTCTTAGGGCGACTCGCGCAACGATGCCTAAACGTATGCCTACGTGTCAAATCATACTACTTTTTTATATATACTTAAAATTTAAACATGTTTAGTCGCTAAATACGTTTAGGGATCGTTGTGCAAGCCGACCTTAATCTTTGACTAATAAAATAGTGCCAGAACCAATTTACTTGACCTACAGTTTCATTCAAATTTTAGGTAACGGGAGTTCATGTAAATTGGTTCTTCTATTTTGGGGTACAAATTGCAGTTATTTTGGATTTCAGACTTTTACCTATATTTGTGTTACTAAAGCTACACGAATACCAAATTTCAGCACTGTGGGGTCACTGGTGTACCCTGTGAATTTTTTCAAAGTTCAGTTTTTATCATGACTAATACAATAACTCAAAAACTATAGAGTTTACGAAAAATAAAAACGGATTCTAAATGTACTAATGAATACCTTTCATTTGACGTCCCATTTGACCAGTTAGCCTCATTTTCATTTTTTTTACCCCTCTTGAACCCCAATATCTCAACAACCCCCCATCATTTTTAGCTCATTTAGTCACACCAAAAATGTGCCATCACTACTTACCTATGTATTAAATTTCATGATGATCGGATCAATGCTTCGAAAGTTATCCTCGGACAAACATACATACATACAACGCCGATTTGTCCAACTTGATTTAGAGATTTCGCTTCGCTCGATCAATTATGACCGGGATTGGGACAGGCTACTTTTTACCCGACCGGCAAACGAGGGTAACTGTCGGGGCTAGCGTTCATCGAGATTATGTTTGTCGGGATCGCGTGGTAGAATCAATGTAATACTTTAATCATGTCATACATCGAAAGCATGCGGAATCCCCGTATAACTCTGACATCAACGTAAATAAACGGAGGAAATATCAAGTGTGCACTATTGAGCAACATAGAACTGCGCTACCTGCGAGACACTATCGAATAATAAGCTCCCGCCTCTACAATCTAGCCAATGAGAAGTTGCACATTTACGATCTTTCCGCAAGAAATTGTAATAATATCATAACTAACTGGCTGAAGGTTTTATCATATACTGAAACCGAGGAACTTTTTAAAATAATTATTTAAGGTAATACACGAACACTTACAAACACACACACACACACACACACACACACTCTAATATTGAATTAGATAATTCATGTACTTGATTGATTTTGTTTTTAGTTCACATCTCTGTAAGTAGACAACCAAGTAAGAGCACTAATTGCCAAGATACAAGTTTTTCACAAACTTAGTTTGGCAAGTAGGGCGCCATATAATGACGCATGACAGAGAAAATAAAAAAATCTTGATTTGAAAAAAAAAATGTTTCTATTGACACGCGTGCGAAGCCGCGGGCAGATCAGCTAGTAAGTATAAGATGAAAACATACCAGTATTAGAACTAGGTAGAGTGGTATATTAACGTGAGTAACCCAAATAAGTTGAAATTCCTAAAGGCTGCTCACACCCACCGCTCAGATATCTGTGTCACGTCCCCGTTAGCATATTCATGAGTTGACATTCCGCTGATGAATACCGAATACGGACTTGCACAATTTGTAGTCATTTGTACATTTTGAGGTCGAGTCAATATAACACATACAGTCACATAAATAATAATAAAATATATCTAATACTGCTCCCCATGATAGACAATAGACATCCTCGGATATCTTACTAACGCAGACCGTGTTTTTGAAGTAAAACTTCTTTACGCACGCTTGACTTGGGGAGTAAGCTGGTGAATGCGTTACGAAAAGATCGAACGGAAGTTGAGAGGGAGATACAAGTTAGTGAGGATAGAAAGAGAAAGAATTACGTTTTGTATATTACTGTATGAGCAAGAGAGAGAGGTGCGCGCGCACTTTTCTCTCTCTTCCTCTCATAGCCAGTGCATGAATCTTAGTCAGTAGTTCGTTTGATTATTTTTCGTAATTTCATTTCGTTCTTGAACAATTTTATAAATTAATATTTTGAAAAAAGTAGTTTTACTTCAGTCGTGTGGTCTAAAGCACTCTTTTTTATACCTTTGATTATAAACTAGTCTTCTTCTTAGTCAGGCACATTGATAACTACAACCTAGGGGTCTTCAAGTCGCGAGTAAATAGGTTTATTTTAGGCAAGCGTGTACCATCGCAGACTACATCATTGCTTACCATCAGGCGAGATCGTGGTCAAACGCTAGCCTATAAATTATTAAAAAAATCCGACGAAGTGCGAGTCATTCTCGCGCACGAAGGGTTCCGTAACATTGTCTATAAAAACGGCAAAAAAATTACGTTTGTTGTATGAGAGCCCCCTTAAATATTTATTTTATTCTGTTTTTAGTATTTGTTGTTATAGCGGCAACAGAAATACATCATCTGTGAAAATTTATACTGTCTGACTATCACGGTTCATGAGATACAGCCTGGTGACAGACGGACAGACAGACAGCGAAGTCTTAGTAATAGGGTCCCGTTTTACCCTTTGGGTACGGAACCCTAAAAAAAACTTGACAGAGTGGTCGTGGCTCTTGAGTAGCGGCTCTAGCGATGCGTCTCCATTCAGCTCTATTGAAGGCATCGCGAGAGCATTCAGTCATGGTAGAGTGTATGGCCTTGATGAGGTCTGGCCATCTCGTTGGAGAGCGACCACGCGGTCTCTTGCCCTCCACTCTGCCTTACTATTACTAGACTTTCCATTGAGTCCTCTTTACGGGCAACGTGTCCAAAGAACTTAAGTACTCGCATTTGCACAGTCGACGATAATAAACTGATCATCCACTGGAAAAACGGGATATTTACCGTGTTTTGTGAGTTTTTGAGTGTCCCGATATATTGGTCCAGTTGCATGCGCCATGATTACGGGTAAACTGAAGTCTTTCTTTCTCAAGTCTTTGGTCTTTACGAGTGGTTAGGTCACAAAATAGTGTTCATATTCATGAAACCTACCTATTCATCTATAGTATAAAAATGAATCGCAAAAAGTATTGGTAAGCGCATAACTCAACAACGCCTGGACCAATTTGGCCAATTCTTTTTTGTTGTATTTCTTATTGTCAGGAGAAGGTTCTTATGAAAGAAAAAATTAAGAAAGTTGCGCGCAAAATTAGAAAATTTAAGAATACTTAACCACCATATAAAATTATTTATAATCTAACCTTAGCGCTTTTATAATGTAACCTTATGACGTTTGACATAGAATTGACAGAATGCGTGCTGCAAATATCGTCAAAGAGGATGTAAAAAATGAATATCGTTTGAAACAGATGCTTCGGTAGCAGTTATCCCGAGATATATTGTCTATATACATATATAAAAATTAATTGCTGTTCGTTAGTCTCGCTAAAACTCGAGAACGGGTGGAGCGATTTGGCTAATTTTGGTATTGAATTATTTGTGGAAGTCATTCATTTTCTCATACATAATGATGGCAGGGGACAACAATTGACAATTCTACCAGGGTGACATATATTGACAGTCCGCGTTATACCTATGCATGTTAAGCCGATACGAAGTTCGGCGGGACCACTAGTTCCTACATAAAAATGCGCTAATTCACCTATTTTTGCCGCCAAGCAGCATTGCTGAGTTTCGGTTTGAAGGGTTTGATTGCCGGTGATATTACAGGCATCATGAGGTACACCCTGTATGCCTTATGTTGACACAAGGCAGTGCCTACATCGTAGGGCATGTTCCTAAGGTGCGTGAACTACGAGGCAACACTTTGTTATAGGCGATGGTTACCGCTTCTGTGTCACTTGAATGTTGTTTACATTGCATTCATGAGCCAATTGTTACAGAGCTACCCGCATTTAACTTTTTTGTACAAACTGGTGTTATATTATGTATCACTTGCGATTAAACCAAAAAATTATCTCAATTGAGAGAAGAGCCAAGAAGCTCATTTGCAATGACGAGTTAGCAGATGCAAGGCTCCACAGCCTCGAGCATTGTCGAAAGGTTGCTTATTATCGGATACATTTCGGAGAGTGTGCTGCGGAGCTCTTCAACCTGATCCCACCATCCCCATTCTGTCATGGGACAACCAGACGCTCCGCGATGCGCCACCGCTACATGGTAGACATACCTCCCATATGCTCAAAGCGGTACCTTTATTATGCGCACCGCCAAGGAGTGGAACGCCTTGCCTGAGTTTGTGTTTCCTGATAACTACAACCTAGGGGTCTTCAGGTCGCGAGTGAATAGGTTTCTTCTAGGCACGCGTGTACCATCGTAGACTGCTGCATCATCGCTTATCATCAGGCGAGATCGTGGTCAAACGCTGGCCTATAATTTATAAAAAAAAACTAATATTTTTAAGTTTCTCCGTAAGTGACTGTAAATCTCCAAAATGCTTTTATTTATCGGTACCTAAGGTACAACAACGACAACCATACAATAATGTATTAGTATTCCATAACATTTTGAATAACAGACATTATCCACGGCCATCAAAACCTTTTATTCGCACGTAATCATCAAAATCCAGTGAAACTTAGTACTTAACATTACGTAACTAGGCCATAACACAGTCTGCAACTATGATAATTCTGCAAGTGATCATCAACTGTGTCGGGTTTCCGCTCTGGTTGACGCTGTGCTTTGTGACGTCGCGAGTATTTTATAAACGAAAGTGTAATGTAGATAAATGCTAGTGAGTTGTATGTGCTAATGGCGACGCCTGATGTCGCATCTCGAAGGCATTACCTACCACCGATTACCGAATAGTCGCTATACACACCGAATCAGGCATCGGCATCCTATGAGGGCGTTTCAATTTCGATTTTAAAACAAAACGAGTTCCAACTAGCTTAAAAGATGGCGTCTGGAGGTACACAGGCAAAAATATGATATGTCGCAGCCATCTAGCTCAATCAACAGCCTAGCCTCTTTACTAAACAGCGCCGTTTAACTATCGGCCTGAATGATATTCAGCCGTAGCGTTTGTTACATTTAAATTCTAGTTGGCAGGGGGAGTCTGCACTCTTAATTTTCATACATACTATGATACATAATTATTTTTTATATATTAAAATAACAAACCTAACGACCTACTGGTTCATTTCTTACTATGTCCGCAATACGACCACCAGTTGCATCACATACATTTGCATTGTCCTAATTTAATTGCGTTGTATAATTATTTGTTTTATGTGGTCCAATAATGTATTTTTTATTCTGTCCGTATTGCGGAGGAGCTGGATTGCCTTGACGTTCACATGATGAAGAAATCTCGCGAGCTTCTGCGTATTTTTGATCACTAATACAAATACATTTATTTACTAAAAGTTTACAAAAAGTATAAAAAACCCACGATCTAGCTCGCATCGTGGGAAACCGGATTACAAAGAAAACGCAGGCTCGGATATATGGCATCCGGGCTTGTCAGGGACCGTTTTTAACGGCACCTGACCAATCCGTCGCACAATCAAACGTTTGAATTTTTCCTGCATCGACTACACACGATCCGAGGCCATCCGACTCCGATTTTTACCTGGAAGCATCCATATAGTCCGAGCCTTACCGTCTAAAATCAGACTAGTATTATAAATGCGAATATTTTGACGTTTGTTTATTTATTTATATGTTTGTTACTCAATCACGTCGTCACGCTGAAACGACCTGGACTAATACATAGGCTACTTTTAATCCCATAAATCAGATCCCATGGGATAAAAATGTGATGTCAAGTTGCAACAGCGAGTTTAGCTTTATTTCTAGGTTAGTTTAGCACGTACGAAGTCGCGGGCAACAGCTAGTCTAATATAAATAACAAAATCTTAAATCTAAATTAATAAACGAAAATAAAAAGCAAAATACTAACTACTTTATCGATCGAATGGTTACAACATCTAACAATTTTATAAGTTGTACCTATACTACCTCTCTCTCTCTCTCTCTTAAGTTTTTAGGTCAAGTAGATTTTAAGCTCGAAACCCTTTCTAATTCTTTGTTCTTAATTTCAGGTGAGGTGAACAATGGCTACGTCACAGACGGCGGCACATCTGTATCGGGATCTCGCAAATCTCTCGCCCTTCAGCCAGTCCTTATCATGCACCCCCACGCGCCAATGGACATGGACACTTACTCCCACTACTCCGGAAGAACCGCCAGGTCTAAGCACGGCATTTACGCGAATACTATGCATAATTATCAGCTGTAAAACCATAAATTTAATGCCGAAATTCGAAAATTGGTAATAGCGCCATCTTGTGTTGAGTAGCGAAACTAAATTAGCAAGGGGTTTGCTGATACGAAGAGACTAAATATAGTGGCATTGGTTGTTATCTTGGTACTGCTGCTTAACGCTAGATGTCACTGTTTTAAATTAAAAAACGAAAGTCGAACTGGGATTAAATCGTCTTTGGCTCAATAGTTTAATAATCTTAGGTTTTTTATAAATAAAAGATTATGGTGTACATAGATTTAGCTTAGTGTATGGTATACTTGTCTTGTTGAATTTATAATATTTAATTATTTGTCCGTCCCATAGAAACTAATAACAACGATTTTAGAAATTAATGTGCCTGTTGATTACAGTAATACCTAGAATAGATACCTGATTTAATTATTTTGTAATTTTGAATAAAACAGTACCTTATTTTAAGTATTATGTATTATTTTAATTCCCGTAAAAAATATTTTTACTATAGTTAGTGCCTTTTCACACGTCCCGGTTGCCGGGTAGCCGGCGAAGTGTATGGTCCGTTCGTAGAAGTCACCGAAACGTTAGCTTTCACACGTAGCGGCGTAATTTGGTCGGCAAGCGGTCGCCGGGTGCACACCGGATCCACCACTGTGCGGTCCTGTCGCAGCCTACCGGAGCCGGCGGCGCAGCGGCCGGACAATGGTGTATGGAACACGCACAAGCTTTCATACGTACCGGCAGCCAGTCGCGCAAGTACAACCACGGAGAGCGCGACTCGTTCTGTCTGACACCCTCGTGTCGTGTACCTACTTTGTTGCAAAATGGAGATAGATACCTATTAAATTGTTGTATTTTGTAGTAGGTCTGGAAATGAGGTAGGTATAGAATGCTCCAAACTGTTCTCTTATCCTCTTATCTGGCGGCGGTATCTTAGGTACAAAATCCGCATTGCAATTAAATTTTCACGTTCCATTTTTAGAGAAGAGAGAAAACGCAGTCACTACGCGACTGTACTCGCGTTGACGGTTTACATTACACGCTGCCGAATACAAAATCGGGTTGTGTTACCGGACAGTCGGCACCGGCTACCCGGCAACCGGGACGCGATAAAAGGCACTACGCTGCCGACTGCAATGGAAAGAACAGGAATGGTTCAAAACATAAAAAAAACTGTTTTTTGATGTGTAAACTGAGCTATTTTAAATGATACACCACTTGACCTAGTAGGTGCCTACAGCTACTGTACCTTGTACATACTTTGAAATTATTACTCCTACCATTTTGGCCCCATTTTTGATATTTTTACTTGAAATAAAGGTGGGGGGTTATTTAACAATTGAAGTCGTAGCTTCGTAAGATGCTGAAATAATTATTGACATCAAACCGTTGGGAGTTTAACAGTTTCGTTTAACAGGTCAGTTCAGTTCTGAACCGGCTTGATTGCTCTAAACAAGGGAAAGGCAAAATGTTAATTATGGGTGTAACAGGAGGTCTTGCTACCAGTCCTGGATTAGCCTATACCCTATTTAAGCAATTGCTTAGAGCATCCCGTCTAGGGGGGGCACCAGACGACCGAGAAAAAATCCGAGCTCAATTTCAAAGTTTTTTTAGTTAATTTGTAGTTGTTTACTTTTTTTTGTTATGACTCCTATTCCGAAATAAATAGCTTAGCTGTGAGCCTGTGACAGACGGATAGACGGACAAAGTCGCTATATAAGGCACGGACTATACCTATGTCATCCGGGTCTCCCCGACTCTGCGAATCCGGAGCATGTCCCGGTTGCTTCCAGGTAAAAAATCGGAATCGGATGGCCTCGGATCGTGTGTAGTCGATGCAGGAAAAATTCAAATGATTGGTTGCGCGACGGATTTGTCAGGGGCCATTAAAAAACGGTCCCTGACAAGCCCGGATGCCGTACAGTCCAAGCCTCTCGGGTTCCTTTTTTACCATTTTGGTCCGGAACCCTAATAAAGCATAATTATGAACCAGCACTTCTACTTGTAAAATATCTACTATTTTATCTTCCAAACAGTAGCGTCAATGAACCCATAGTTTTCGATACAGCTCTCTTTAGGGAGGTTGTACTTGGCCAGGAGCGTGATGTGTTCCCTCATCTCATCAGTCAGCCCGTGACGACCTGGATCTCCAATTAAAACCTAGAAAAGGTACCTAATATAAATACATATAATAATAAAAAGTATTCTATCAGTTACCTGGATCCCATAGTAAAAGCTTTCCTTAATTTGGTGCTAGATAGTGCTGTGTGAAATGTCCAGCACTATTGTTAGCAGAGAAAACCTTAACGTGTTGTATAGTTTATTATGTATGTAAGGTATTACCCGTGCGCGATAAGATGGGACCTGAGCGCGGTGACGTCATATTGGCGTGTTTGTACCGCCCGCAAAAAAGCGAACATAACAAGCAGCCGCCCGCGGCTTCGTCTTTGTTTTTTTTAACCTAATTTATTATGTTACTCAGGGAGGACGCTGCTTTTTATCTAATCTTTTTTAACAAAACAATAACACAAAGGAAAACTAAAAGAATTCCAGAGCGCGTCGTTACGTGACGTAGGCCAGTACGAGACTAAAAACCCTAGTAAAAATAGTGATGCGAACGGTACAATACGGGCGCCATCGGGGAAGTGCAGGGGAAGCGGTCGGGGAGTCGCATTCCTAGCAGGTCCCAAGTTATCGCGCACGAGTAATAGTTATAGTCAAGGGCCCTTGTATTGATATGTTTTGTATTTTTACACGTTGCCTTGAAATAAACGTTATTATTAATAATGGACATTTCACACAGCGCTATCTAGCCCCATACTAAACAAAGCTTCTCTTATAATTTTTTTTTTATTGATGATAACCAAACGCTTGACCACTGTTACCTGATGGTAAGTGAAGGTGTGTTCAAAGATGGAGCACACTTGCCTAGAAAGAAACTGGAACTTGAACTCTGGACTTGATGACACCAAGATTATACTGGTTTGGAAAAACATACGCCGGAAGTGAGTTCCATCCATCACTACTTACTTGTGCTAACAAGAAAAGTTGAAGCAAATCGTTTGGTACGGCAAGGTGGGATGCCAAATAAATAAGACGTTGATATATTGATTATAATATTATGTAGACGAGAGTTTTATACAATTTTTATTTTTATAAAAAGAAGGTAGTCACAGGAACTCCGTTATAAAACAATATAACCTAGCCATGTTTAGGCTTAGTGGAATTGTCATGAGATGCATTCTGCCGTATAAAGTCGTGAATACTAAGTATTTATGTGTGACCTTGATTGCCTGAAGATTTCGTAGGCTCGTTATATGTTTTCTGGAGTTGTTAAAAAGTTATTTGTTGTGTTTTGATACTGTAGTGCTCAAAAAACAGCGTCAAAATATGTAATACGAGTCTAGTCTAACGGGCGAAATATTTTTGCCTGCCAGCCTACGTTGTTGCAAGTAAGTTTTATTAAGTACTTGTAAGTCTTAAAACATATATAATGGCCTATGCACACGGCATATTTTTACGCGCAGGCAACATCGACGCGCGTTTTTGGCGCCAAAAAGCAGATAGCAGCACCTGTACGGTATCTTTATAGGTGCGTTTGAATCGATACAAATGGGGCGGTGCGCCGGCAAAAACGCGCGTCATCTACGCGTATAAAATAAGCTGTGTGCGTATTGTGAGTAGGTCCTAATATTTAAAACGTAAAAAATCAAAACAAGCAATGATGAGTAGACAATACTCACAGTTTTTCCATCATCAGCTAAATTTCGCAACCACTTAAACAGCATATTGGCAAACTCTGCATCATAGAACATGTCTCCAATAAGAATAGTGTCAAAATCTTCACATTTTGACCCTATGAAGTTGTCAGTACTAAATTCGACATTGACTTTATTATTATTGACGTTAATTTCTGTGGCTGTAATTGCACCTGAAAGAGACGAATAAATTATTTCAAACGTTTTCATAAGTGGGGATGTAGCTCAGTGGTAGAGCGTTCGCTTTGCATGTGAAAGGCCCCGGGTTCGATCCCCGGCATCTCCAACTTTTTTGCGGTTCTTTCTTTGCAAACTTATTTGGAAAACCAAGCGGTAAGTGGTTAGTTGTGTTTGTTAATGTGAAAGGCCCCGGGTTCGATCCCCGGCATCTCCAACTTTTTTGCGGTTCTTTCTTTGCAAACTTATTTGGAAAACCAAGCGGTAAGTGGTTAGTTGTGTTTGTTATAAATTGTCGGTTTTATCATAAAAAATAACTTACAAGGGTCAATATCGTTTGCAACAACTCGTTTGGCTTTCATTTTCACAGCTGCAATGGACCCTGCTCCGCAACCACATCCTACGTCTAGTACTCGACGATTTTTCATAATTCTTTCATTGTCCAAAATGTATCTGTAAAATTACCATACCAAATTAGATGCAAATTATACTAAAATATTAAAACCATATTGCAATAAACATTTTATTGCAAATAACGCCACCTATTATATTACTATATTACTTTAATCTTAATACCTTTCTAAGTTCGAAGTGCTGCCATTTGAGCCACGGCTGCGATCTACTCCGATAGATGGCAGCACGTGAGTTTATTTATATTGCCGATAGAATTTAGTCACTTTTACTGATTTTCGTTCTTCTTAAAACACTTCGTATCATACTCTTAAATACAGAGAACTTTATTTTAAGAATAAAAATACCAGGAAACCTAGATTCAATTCGAAATCACTTATCACCTTTGTAATTACTAACAACCGGCAATTTCCTTAGACTTACCTAATTTATTGTAAAATCTACTTAGATAAGTCAACAAGAAGGTGCTAGGTACAATGATAGAAATAGGAAGGTATCAAGTAGGTAAGTAACTTTTAAAAAATAATACAATCGACTTCAGAAATCATAAAATCTAATAAATGTGCAGATGCCTTTGCTAATTGAAGAGTTTAATGATTTCCTCATGGATCCCAACATCAGATGTTGATCAAATTTGTATAAACCTAAAGTCTAACTTTTTATTAGCTGCAGTAAAATGACGTTTTGTGGGTTGCCGGTTTTTGAAGAAAAATAAATAGGGATGTAGCTAAATGAGTGAATCATAAATGAATAATCAGTTTGGTTTTTTTTGAGATTTAATATTAAGTTGTAATGTATTTTTTTTAACCTATTATTATTACTATACTAGAGGATTGATCTTTTTTAGTGGAAGTATATGGAGGTACATTCAAAATGAAACAAAAACGTCATAATAATGTTATTTAATTAATTTTTGTGAACTGAATCACATCCCTATTGAGATTAGGCTGGCAACATTATTTTACGGAATGACATTTAGAAACGTCATTTTACTGCAGCTAATAAAAAGTTAGACTATAAGGTATATATCCTAAGGTATAGAATAGAACCCACTAACAAAAAATAATCTTTGAAATCGGACAATTTGGTAATGAATTACCGCTGAACATACATAAAAATAATAAGAACCGGAGGACGTTTTCATTTTTTTGGAAGTCGGTAAAAAAAGGGGGAAAATGGCTCTAAAATTATACCATTCGTAATTAGGTTTGTTTTGCTAAAACTCTAGGGGCGGCTTGTGCAACGATACATAAACATTTTTAGTGGGAGTTGTCAAACAAATCATACAATACAAATAGGTACTTACGTCAAATGTATACATGTTTAGTCGCTAAATACGTTTAGGGATCGTTGTGGAAGCTGGGCTTAGTATTGTTGGATATAATCATGCCAATTTCCGTAGAATGGAAAATTTCTTCACAGAATTTCGTCCAACTTTTACGACAGTTAAAGGGAAACAAAGTTGGACGAAATTCTGGGAAAACTGGTTTTCAGCGAAAACACAGAATACAAAAGTATTTTTCGCTGAAATGCCACTAAAGCGGCATCAAGTGCTTTACACAGAAAACGCAAACTCAAGGAATTTTTTTTTCGCTTGAATCTGCAATTTTTAGATCCATCAAGATTGCTCGTTAGATACCTATAGGTACATTGTTTTAAATATAGTTTTTATGTGTGGTGTAGGTACGCATTTTCTATATACATAGGTAGGTATTTGTCATCTTAACAACGCTGCTAGGGCATTATTGTCATTTAAAAGTTAACAAATTTACCTTACCAAAATGACTTTTTTTAACCTATATTTTCCCACTGCTGGGCAAAGGTCTCTTCCATGTTCCTCCACATCTCACGATCACTCGCCACGTCCCATCAGCCATCTTGGAATGCATCGAGATCGTCACGCCAACGCTTCCTCGGCCTGCCCCGGCTTCGACGCCTATCTGCAGGCACCCCATTGTATGACGACTGTTGCCCATTTGTCTGACCATACGACTGACGTGACGTGACCCGCCCAGTCCCAAGTCCCACTTCAGCCTGGCAGTCTTGTCACCAACATCTGCGATGCCGGTCTTCGCGCGCAGTGTGTTATTGCGGATCCTGTCGATTATCTCTACCCCTAACACGCTGCGTTCCATGGCTCTTTGGCAAACCTTGTGTTTGGACTTTTGAGATTCTGTCAATGACCAAGTTTGGGCACCATAGGTAAGGACGGGCAGAATACACATGTCGATGAGTTTACGATAAGTAACAATCAATCATTTTACACAAAATGGCCTTACTGTTTCTAATATAATTATATAAGTAAGTAAACGGTCTACGTTTGGCCATTCGGCATTGAGCCGTATGTTTGCATGATATAGAACAATAATCCGTACTGATTTATTTTTAATAATATATGTAGTTGAAAATCCACCTAAGTCATGTCGGGCGTGTTTAGACAGTGTGATAGAACGGTGGATTTTATTGAAATAATCACTGATTATTATTCACAATCCATTGGGTCAAGCACGGGCCTGTTTGCATTGTTTTTACATTAATTACTTTCCCCCAGCCCCATATATATGATACTGTATAATATCGACCGCGGTACCTATTTCATATCAAATCAAACAAATACAATTGCGGGGATAGGTACCTTCTATTACTTACGCGATAGGTTATCAGTAAAGCTATTATATGCATGGCGTGTCGCGTGCCTGATATCAATAATACCTAGGTAACAGATCATAATCATAATTCATCGGTCCACAGTCCACTACTGAATACGGCCATAGATTTCCAGCGCGATTTAACTTTTAACATTTCAAAAAAAGGAGGAGGTTCTCAATTCTTTATTTTGTAATTTCTGGCATAATGTATCTGTTTATAAACCGATTTGAATGATTCTTTTTGGTTCAGTATATCCTATGTAGGTAAGTTCTTCCTTTGAGGTAAACTAGCTATAAAAAACACTATAAGATGCATTGGGGCTCTTCCGATACGATTTTCTTTGAGTTGAAAGGTAGTGTTAGTCTTCATTTATTTGTAAAAGATCGGTTATTATTTTTTTATAACAGTTTTTACCTCTGTCTAATCAATTAAATTATCTATTAGCGTATATTTATAGATTCGTGATATGTATTTTAGTTAATTAATTATAAGTATTTAAAAAATGCACTTTTTATTTTCTTCTCTTGGGGATATTCCGAACCATGTCGGGGTTATTCTGAAAACATTCAAAAGTGTGTTTTAAGACCTAGTATTTACAGAGCATATTTATTTTTCGATCACAAACCCCCGCGGTGACAAAAATATTAACATATAATATGCCGTATATACTTCAACACAATTTTCATATATTTGAAATTCGGAATTACCCCATCCTGTGACAGTGGTTCACAACATTTTGGCTCTATTTGATGAATGTTGTAAATTTTGAAATTAAAGACATGAAATTTATACCAAACTTTATTATTGTCTCTCTATCAAGATAGTCAAGTTAGATACCTAGGTACTTATTATAAAGAGTGTAATGAACGGTGTACCGAAATATATGCAAGCGTGATTAGTCTATGTAACTGTCATACTTAAAGAAGTTTTTAAAAGACTTTTGTGACACATGCAGTGAGTACGATGAGACGCACACACTGCAATATTCTGTATTTTTATTTAATTTTAATCTTTTAGTTATTGTTTCTTTGTTCTTTTTGTTGTCTCCTGTGTGTGTTTATTCTGTTGTACTATTGGTGTTGCTCACAAATAAATGTTCTTGATTCGATTTGATTTGAAGAAGATCCAACTCTATCAATGTCTTTTCTAATAACTCAAAGTACTCGAAGATGAAAAATGGATCCGTCATATTTTTACGAACCAACGTATTTCACGGGCTGTGCTTTCTTTATAGAGAGGCGGTAACGTTTGCAAAAGTTGATGAACCAATCTGGTCCGGGCATGTTATTTTAAATGGCGTTTTAATCTCATTTTTCTTTACGTATTCAGCAACAAATTCCAAAATTTCTTGTCTGGACAATCCAAATCCTCATTTTTCCATTACTCTTATTCCATTATCTGCTAAACGTTCTTCCGACGAAAATATTGTAGGTCTACCTGCAGTTGGCCTGGAATACTTAGAATGCAGATTATCGCTTAAAGTCGCTTTTGGAATGAAATATTGTTCTGCTGCAGTGGTTATGGTAAGTTCTCCATTTTTAATTTTTTGTAACGCCTCGGCTAAGTCTTCTGGCGTGTATGGTTCAATTATCAAACGAACGTAGGTACGAGGCATGTTTGGCATGAAAAAATAAAATGGGGTAAACTAAGTACTAAATGCAATTTTTGCTCTAGCAAATGACAGTTCTGAGCCACAGAAAAGGACAGAAACAAGAAAGTGCGATTCCGTGCGGGAAGTGGTGTAGCCCTTAAAGTACCTACCTAACTGTAATATTTGAGTTATCATCGATCGATTGGAATTTTTTAAAACACTTTTCATTGCTACTTTGAAAGGTTGAGAACCTCTGCAAGTTACTATAGGCAAACAAAATGGGTTTATTCCGAACACCAAACATGTCGGAATATCCCCATCGGGTTTATTACGAATACAACTAAAATTTAGAGATAGAACATCCTGGCCCATTGAATTGTTCTTAAAAAACGACAATTTACCATAAAAACAAACAATCAGTTCATTAACTTACCTAGTTTAGACACAATCCAAGTTGGGGTTATTACGATTTGCTAAAAATGGCGCGAAATCGTCCTTTGGTACAAAAACTGTCACTGCACTTGCCTGAACGACGCAAGCGACAAGTGTCAACTGGGGGCACTGGAGGGACAATCGCCCATACAACACGTACTACCAAGATCATTTCTAATTGGAGCATATTTCAACCTTAATAAGGCATTATTTTAATTTGAATAGTATTTATCTAGGTTCCCAACCATATATTAGATCAAAATACTTACCCAAAATGAAATAGAAGCGTATCGCATTCTGCATGTTTTTACGTCATAAAAGACCTGTTTTCAACCTAATTGTTTCGTACTAAAAACAACAACATCTTACGTATCCTAGTCATGGGAACATAGATTATATCGTCTAGTTACAGAATAACAACACAATGAGAAAAATTCAACAAGTTTTCAGTCATCATTTTTGGTATTACGTAACACGGTCAAAAACTAATCAAATTTAGAATCGTGCTATTGCTATCACTGTCGTTCTGCGTGGCTAAACTTCGTCACTAAACAGGGATAGCGATATTCAGGCCGAAGTTTTTGACGTGGCCGAATTGAAGTTGCGCTCAGTGTTCGCCGGCGCGTTAAGGTGCCTAAATAAATTCTGCCAGCATAAAAATATTAATGCGTTTGGTAGATTTTCCAGTTGTTCGGAATATAACCAAATTCGGAATAGCCCCAATTCACCTTATCTATGTATGAGCCCAAATACTAGTCGCCTACTATAGTCCATTCAGAAGTTCCGTTGCCTAGCATCCGCCTTCATCATGAGACCACTTCCATGGTACCTACCATATTATTGCATTGTCACCGAAGTTACATATGTATTCATTTCAGCTCAATCAGTTGTGGGGAATTAGTTTAAAATTCAGTTACAAGATTTTACCTAAATTTAAGGTTCTAAAAAGTAAGATGTGTTTACCTTGAATGTACGAGTATGACTCACAAATGACTGTAGTCTTATGTAGACAAAAAGTAACAGCTGAAAACTCACGAAACAAGATAAAGCCCATGAAAAGGTCAATTTCGTTTTCGGAGAAAATTGATGACTCACTGTTCCCTCGTACTGACTATTGTCTAACCTGTGCACTGAATTTCTAATGGGATTCTCTGGATGAATCATGCTTTCTATCCCTTTCTTGCTTGGTATTTCGGTCTCTTTTTGTCGAACATAGGCTGTTTCATTCAATTGCAAAGAAATTTATTAATTTTGTCACTGTTTTCCTTAGTTCAAACTTTGAACTAAGGAAAACAGTGACACAATTATTAAATTACATGATTTGATTACCTACCTAATAGTTCTTAGAACCTCAAAGAACTATTAGGTAATTAAATCATGTCTTTTATTTGTGTGTAATTTGATAAAACTTGTAATTCTGAAAGAAAATGCTCTGTACTTTTTCTCTTCGTCTTTTTTACGCAAAATTTCATTAAATATAGCACGTAAATAAGTTTGCAAATTTTCAATCAATCAATTAATCATACCAACCACTCTTGGAAATTATAATAGACCGGATTTGACAGTCAAAATATTAGCAAAAAACAACAGAACCTAAGGGGGCGTCCATTATTTACGTGAGACGTTATTGACAATTTTTCTTTGAAAAATTTGAAGCCATTCAAAATTTTCAAAGGAAATTCGTAGAAATTTGTAAATTATCATCGATTGTAGATCGAAGTAAATTATGAATGGATTTACTGTTAGTACAATACAACTGGCAGAATTGATAGTGTGACTCATTCCCAAATTAACATTATTTTATACTTTAACTTCCAGGAAATAGAGATCAAATCAGCTGCTACATTTTTAACCTGTTTGTGGCTGCTAGTTCCGGAAGAGCTTATGTATCGACCACTAAATCTATAAAAGTACACCTTATTATTTTTAAGCTAAAAGTCCTTTTTTAATAAACATTATTCTAAACGACTGGTCTCGAGATTCGTGGAATTTCATTGAAAAATGTAAATACGAGAAACAAGATTACTTACAAAGTACTAGCTAATCTATGACACATGCGTCTGGGTTTTTCGTTACCTTGATAAAATTGAAAAATATGATCAAATGAACTTTACATACATATCTACATCAAATAAAAAAAAATCAATTCAAAAATCTTTTATTTGTATATAACATGAGTACATTTAAAACTAGGGTTGGGAACTCTTCTTGTTACGTGTTGTTGGGAACCTGTGTTAGAAGAGTCCCCTCTTGACTGTGACTTGACTCTTGACTGTACATACAAGTGAAGTTAGATAACAATTATGTAAACAGCTTCATTCGATTTTTTTACATATTGTATATAAGTATATTTAATCGGTCAGGCAGGCACCACAACAACCATAAAAAATGTATTGGCGTGATCCAAATATTATCAAGAATTGTCTAAATATCACTCAAAATACTCGATGACCAAAGTCACAACACAACATCTATCAAAATCCAGTGAGTTTCAGTAATTTATCGATCGACCAAAATCTAATAAAACGAGCGTCTACCTGTTGTCGTTATCAATATCGAGCAAAAACGAGCAAAAAAATCACGTTTGTTGTCTGGGAGCCCCCCTTAAATATTTATTTTATTCTGTTTTTAGTATTTGTTGTTATAGCGGCAACAGAAATACCTACATCATCTGTGAAAATTGCAACGGTTTAACTATCACGTTTCATGAGATACTGCCTGGTGACAGACGGACAGACAGACAGACATACAGCGGAGTGATCCTTTGGGTACGGAACCCTAAAAATGGTAGATAGGTAGGTACCTAATAAGTATTATGTATTTTGATTGCAATTGACCAAAATCTAGTATCGATTGATAATAGAAAAATTGAGGAGTAAGAGGCTAGCGTGGTATGTGGAGGGAAGAAAATCATGTGACTAAAAGTGTTAGATATGAGTGTGGATGGCTATAGAAGTAGAGGAAGGGCTAAGAAGAGATGGATGGACTGTGCGAAGAATGATATGGGTAGGAAAGAAGTGACAACGGAGATGACGGCTGTGGAAGAAAAATAAATGTTGTGCCGACCCGGCGTATAATGGGGGAATAGGGCAGGAAGAAGAATAAGATTGATAATCGAGTTCCAGTGGTCTCCACTCGAACTTATCCACATCATAATGAGTTTACAACGAATTTCCACGTTGTGACATTCGTGTATCATGATGCCCAAGTCCTCAGTTACAAAGGATGGATGTACAGCACGTGATCTTGGTACCTACGTAACGTACCTATCCAAAAATCCAAAAGGTACATTCCCTGAACCCACAACCCGCACCAGTCAGGGTTTTACTATGATAGTGTTTGTTTTCCTTATTTGCAATTTGTATGCAAGTCGCGATGCTTATCACCTGTCACTCAATCTGTGGTTATACACAGATTAAATAATATGCAGTACCTGGAAGTAACAGTTGCAAGTATTTTTTTAAACTGTATAAGATCTTCATTTGACCACAATCTCACATGATGGTAAGCGATGATGTGGTCTAAGATGAAGCACGAAGATCTAGAAGAAACCTATTCACTCTTACCTTAAAGAGGCCCGGATTGTATTCTTTAGGAAAAACAGACGACAGCAAAGTGTTCCATACCTTAGCTGTGCGCATCAAGAACGTAGAACCAAAACGGTGTGTCCGAATGGGTGGTATATCAACTAGGTACGGATGTCACTGAGCCGTGCGCCTGCTTGTCCTTTGATGGAAAGAAGATGGCGGAATCAGATCGTAAAGTTCCTGGGCACATTCCCCGAAATGTATTCTGTAAAAGATCGATAGGCTTGCAACTTTACGGCGGTGTTCGAGACTTTGGGTCTTAGTCTCCGCCATATATTGCTCACCCATAAGACTAAAAGCCCTACGTTCTATCGAGTCTAAGGTAGCGAGCTGGTATTTGGCCGAACCATCCCAAAGGTGACAGCAGTACTCCATACCAGACCGGACTTGTGCTTTGTAAAGACTAAGAAGCTGTCCTGGTGTGAAGTATCTCCTGACCTTGTTGAGGATGCCCAGCTTCATGGCAGCTGTTTTACCCTTATACTCGATGTATGAGCTGTTGAGAGTAGGCGTGAGCAAAACCCCTAGAAGCTGGAGGTGACCTTTTACAGCTACCGATACATCTCGGAAAATGGGAACTTGGAGAAACTGACTCTTTTTCGTTGAGCAGAGACATACTTGCGTTTTTGAAGCATTCAATTTGACGAGATTATCTTGAGTATTATCTTGTTCTTCTTATAATTATTGTGAAGCGCATTATCTAAGTGACTTTTAGTTGGAATATCAGGCTCAAAAGGTATATAGTCCAATCCAAACGGCATTGCAATAGAGTAAAGTATGAAGGCAATTCGTTGGGTAATCAGACAGATAACACTTCAAGAGTACTAGGAATTCGGTTATAATTGACCGAGTGAGTGATACAGATAAGCAAAGTGATACCGAGATAGCACCTAACTGATAGGTGACTTGACTTCTACGCTGATACGAATCTCGTGAAGACTTTGTACCCGTTTGCGCGCGATGAGTAATGTAAGATTTGGCATCGTTAAAGTGTGTACGGACAAAGAGAAAATAGCCAGAAAAAATATCAATTTGAAACTTGACTTGACACCCCATTTTTATCCAATGGGACTTGATTTATGGGATAAAAGTAGCCTATGTGTTAATCCAGATTATAATCTACGTACATACTAAATTTTATCGAAATCGGTTCAGCCGTTACGACGTGATTGATTGAAACAAACATATAAATAAATAAACAAACATCCAAACTTTCGCATAACCACTGTGCACTGGCTACTAGTAAGTCACTAATATCAGGTTATTTTCTGTAAAAAACTATCAAAATTACTCTCTTTGACGTGTCAAAATTTGACAACTCTTCAAAGATATACGTGTCATTATCGATGTTTATAGGAACCGGCCACAAATGTAATAAGAGCAGGAAGATGAGGTAAAAGACACAAATGTTAAATTTTTTGAGATCAACAGAAGTGGACGTGCTATGGCTGATCTGATGATGATCAATCTATGTCTTACCTTGCTGTAGCCTGTCCTCCTGGCCAGTAGAAAGCCCAAAACGGGTCCTTGAAAGGTGACTGATCCTCACTAGCCGTCCACAATGGACAGGTCTGGTCTATGACCCTAATAGCGAGCTCAGGAGTCAAGTGCCTTCGGGACACTACTGTGTTCTTGATGATGATGGAGGCTAGGTCTTTTAACATTGTGCCTGAAACAATGAACATTTTTTTTATACGAAAAGAAACAAGCTTATGGACCAATAACAAATTATTGTCTCGTATTTCACACTTAGGAACGTGCCCTAAAATGCACTGCTCTATATATGTACGTCCATTAACTTGAGGCATACAGGTATAAATCCTCATGTTCCTGTAATTTAAGCAACCATACCCTAAGCAATACTTCCTGGCGGTGGAAATAGGCATACTTCCCCGGGTGAGCCGTTTTAAAAGGAACTTTAAAGCTATAATGGAAAAACTAGGGAAGGATGAGATGGAAGAGATAGTTACAAGACCGAGACAAGTGGAACTTGGAAGGATTAGGCGTCGCCTTTGCCCAGTGTGAAAGTAAAGGCTAGTTTCAAAAAGACCCTGAAATATTATGATTATTAGCTGGCTGCATTATAATCCGTACCAATGTTTCGATTTTAAGAGCTTAAGATAAAAGAAAGATTATCGTTACCCGTAAAGAGGACTCAATGGAACGTCTTGTAGTGCGTAGTGCAAGACAGAGTGGGGAGGGGGGGGGGGGGGGGCAAGAGACCGCGTGGTCGCTCTCCAACAAGATGACCAGACCTCATCAAGTCCATCACACACTCTACCATGATTGAATGGTCTCGCAATGCCTTGAATAGAGTCGAATGGAGACGCATCGCTAGAGCCGCTACTCAAGGGCCAAGACCTGACAAAACCACGACCACTCTACCAAGTAGTGTTTTAGCAGAAATAATTTAGATTGCGTCGTCTAGCAGTGAGTTGCGTGGTAGTTTATGTAAGTGGTCTGACTCTGCACTCATCACACCAGTAAGTGCTAGCTGATAAAATAGATATTTTAGTCAGAAAAATATACATAGGTACCTATCTATTTCTTACACTTAAAAGTTAAGTTAGTTAGATTTAAAAAGTCGAAGAGCTATAATTATTTTATGTAAGAAAGGTCTGTAAGGTATGTACTACTCTCAGGCCATTTTAATAGGTAACATTTGACAGTTCATCAAAATTCAACAACGTAACCTTGTAACGGCGGGCATAAAATAATAATATATTGTTTCGTTTTGTTAGAACTGCACAATTGCTTAATTTTTTTCAATTACGAATACATATTTATTGTAATAATGACCGATACGAGTACGAGTTCGGTACGAGTTGTACCGAACTGACAGACGTCAACAGACATCAAATGTTACCTATTAAAATGGCTCGATAGTATGTACCTTAGTGTACAAATATATAGCAACTATTATTTTATAGATTAGCGTTTCCCTATCATCCTTTAATAATAGAAATAGATAATTCCTTTAATAATAGAATAGATTAAAATACAGAAGAAACAGTTGAATCATCTAAAGACCGTTGCAAACGATCTATGCATAGCTCAACTGCTCCAAACCGCTACCAGGCGGAAGTGTCCCTAACACACTGGCTGCATTGTCCCGCTAAATTGCAATGCTTATGCGTTGACGTGGCGTTGACCCAGATAAGCGCCGCCAGCTCTCAGATCATACGACGCTTCGACCAGACGCCCAGAAAGAATTTTGAAAACGCGATGGGCCCCGGTACCCCATGGACCGGTACCTCATGGATATGGCTCAAATACATAAGCTCTGTCGAGACTTTCATATTTGCGCCGCTTGAGATCTTCGGCTGAATTTGCCGCCGCATCGGCCCCAACTGCTGTACCAGACAGATGAGATGGCGCACGTGGCTTCCCACACCAAAGGCCTTCCCTTCTCCCAAGGACACGAGAGTCATAACCTTTATTAAATTTACTTATAGGATACTTTTTATGGAGAGCCAACTATGCGAGCGAAGTCAGAAGGGCTTAGGACATGCGCAGTAAGTTACAATTTCTTTTCGTAAAACGTGAGTCACTGAGTATGAGTGTTTTCAACGTTGCGATAAGTAAGCGAATGAGTCATACTAGCTAGAGATTAAGATAGGTTGAAGGGCTTGTATTCTTGCATCTTTGATACCGATAGTAGGTACTTTACCTATAGGATGCTGTATTCAGTGTTCAAGCTGAGATAAGTCATGCTGTTAAACGCTAAAAGAAGATGCCCAGGTTAATTGTAAAGATGTGTAATCTGAGATATCTAGCATGGTATGGTAATCGATATTTCTAATATCACATGAAACTACCCCTATATGCCTCAAGATGATCGACGCAGGGCAGTGCATCAAGGCACGTTTTTAAAGTGCGTAACCTATGAGTTGTTACCACAATCAGGTGGAATATTTGTTTGTTCCATCTCATCATATAAAAAAACGAGTGTGCTTTAGACCACACGACTGAAGTAAAACTACTTTTCAAAATATTAATTTATAAAATTGTTCAATTACAAAATTGTCTACACGTCTGTAGTCTATCTATCAGTCTATGTTCAATCCGGACAGAATCAACACGTACTCACAGTCTCGCACATTAACGTTTAAAAATATACGAAACGTAACTCTCTCTCTTTCTATCTTCACTAACTTATATCTCCTTCTCAACTTCCGTTCGCACTTTTCGTACCGCATTCATCGCTTACTCCCCAAGTCAAACGTGCGTAAAAAAATTTTCTTCAAAAAACTTAAATTTATCATTTCGTAGTAAGACATTAAATTTTTTTAAATAATTTTGAATTCATTTAGTATCCTTTTAGTATCTATTTAGGTCTTTTATACTATTAGTAATGAACTTTATGTGGAAACACCAAGAGCTAGATAATTGAAAAATAAGTAGGTACTTACTATTTGTAAAATCTATTGCTGTCGCGCAGTATGGCGCAGAATCCGAACAAGCGCGATAGAGACAACTGCAGCTTGGACCGAAAATACCTATTAAAATTACACAAAATCAACGATTCGTAGTCCCCTAATTCCTTCTCCACAACTTGACCGATTTAACTACTTTCTTCATTATAAATTAAAGATAGGCTTTGACGGTGTTCCTATGTTTTCCTTTTTTTATATAATCAAGTCAAATTTGTTTTCTGTCTGTTTGAACACAGCAAATCTGACAAATTGTATACGTTTTTGAATGTTCATATCTCTTTTAATAATTAATTTATGAAAAAAAGGAAAACATAGGGACATGCCAATAGTGGCCATCGATTTTTGAAAAAAAAAATATTTCTGTACTGACATTATCCAGGGAGGAAACAGGGAACTACGTTTGTATGGAAAAACGGCCCTTGTGTTTCCTCTTAAGACAGACATACATTAGCCGACAGGTGGACTCGAACAGCAACCATATGGAAGGGCCCAGTTGGCAAGAGAAGAAAAGGGAGACCACAAGAAAGATTACAGGACGAGATAGCAGGTAAGACATGGGTGAAGGAAACAGAAAACCGAAAAACATGGAAACTTTTGGATGAGGCCTATACCCGTCGAGAGGGTTCTTAATTAAAACGTATACCTAAATATATACTATAGGTAACTATTAAAGTACTAACTAAGTAGTAACTATTAAAAAAATATGTAGGTGTTAAGAATTCAATAAAGGATTTTTTTGTTTTATTTATTTTATTAATGAACTTTAAACTGATAGTAGGCACTTTGTTGTTTACAAACATTATTTCTTCGATACTATACAACTGTAATTGGCTCTGAGGGCCTTTCAAATTGACCGTAAACTGTTGTTTACAAGGATTGGTCTACCTATATTACTTTAATTTGCAGATTATATTTATACATTGGACCACAATACACTTGTTTACTGCTTCCGTTCTCGTAACTTCTAGATTCCATTCCACATAAACTATTTAACATAACCAGATTATAATCTACGATACTTTGTAGGTTTCTTCCTTGAATCTCGTGATCTGACTTCCATTTCACGTCACTCAGCGACTACGCATATTTCACTTTTCCATCGATCAATCTTTCCTTAGAATAAGGTTCAGAATTGCTTGTTTTTCGTATGCAATACCGCAAATGGGTCAATATTTTTCAACCTAGATTAGATAACCAAAAGCATAATTACTGGCCGCCTAAATCCCCCCAATTCGGTGTGTATCAAAATGATCCTACTGACCAAAATAATTAAGATCATTACAGATTGTTGTAGATCGACGATCGCAGTGGATTTGTACATTTTATATTGCTTGAGGAGAGGTTCCCCGAAAACTGAATTCATTTACAACACTGGTAGGTACTTTAGACCCTGAATGTAACCCAATTCCGTTGGGCAGTGTTGCCAACCTCGACTAAGCGTCCCCTAGCGTCTCTCTAAATTCCCCTAAAAAAAGGTAACTCCTGAAAAATGCTTCAAAAAATTGTAACCCTAGTGTAGTGTTTGCCCCTAAAAATTTAGCCACTAAAAATACCCCTTCCATCTAACTTATCTCCCAAATTTAGGGGGGAAAACCCCCAAGTTGGCAAGACTGCCGTTGGGTATAGTACTTACCTAGGCTTCACAAAATCGGTCGGTTTGGCTGGAGGCCTGTATACAGTCTTTGGCTGATTATAATGATTGACGATGAAAATATCGATCATATCTCAACGGTACGTCCAGTCCAGTCGATCATAAAGTTGTCTGGAAGAGATCGCTTTTAGTTATAAGACCGCCAATTGTACTATATCGCAAATCTATCTAGTTATATGTTTGAAATATTATTTGATAACTTAAGTGTGGTACACAATAAAGCGTTTTTTAATCTATTCTATAGGTAGAAAAATCGTGACAGAAAAATGACGCTGCAAACTGTAATACCTATAGTTCGTAATGCGACCAACATTATGAGAATTGGGGTACTCGGTCAGTAACCTAACACAGGGTGAAGAACCATTAAAATGAGTCGCAGAAAGACCACAACAAAGGATAAAGCTAATAAACTCATGTTTGTTGGTTGAGCTATTTATTTTGAGACGCCACGTCCCCCTGATAAAGGATATTATCTGGCACAAGCATTCGCCATTATCTTATTGCGTCTTAAAAATCTGCAAGTGTAGAGATTTTGAGGAAAAATTTGGTAAAGCTACTAATGAAATATGAATGAAATAGATTACCATACCACCTTCCTAGCTAGCGACGTGTGAGTAGGGTTGCCAACCCTACTATATAATATATGTATCCTACTATAATTAGGGGATCAAATACTTTAATTCTAAAAAAATATATAGTAGGCGAAACTACTATATTTTGCGAAAAGTAGCCTTAATCTTTTTTTAAAGCCCGCTCCGCTCTAAAATTAGAAATAGCTGAGAAACTAAATAATAATTCTAAAACTGGGAATAAACTGGACATTGTACTTTTTGACAAAACAAATTTCTACTAAATCAACTGTTGAAAAATGGCAAGAAGTTCTTCTCCTAAATAATTCAGACTTGCCTAGTATTTAAAAAAATTATAATTTCTTTTTTAATTCCTGCAATATCCAGCATTCACACATTATTTTCTGTCATGAAGACGAAATGGAGAGATGAGCGTAACAGGGCCAGTTTGAATTTAATAAATAAAACGAGTGTGCTTTAGACCACACGACTGTAGGTCGATCTTCATTCACATCAGGAGGTTCATTCTGGATAGACGCAAATCGCACTCGCACATTAACGTTTAAAAATATACGAAACGTAACTCACTCTCTTTCTATCTTCACTAACTTATATCTCCCTCTCAACTTCCATTCGCACTTTTCGTAACGCATTCACCAGCTTACTCCTCAAGTCAAGAGTGCGTAAAGAAGTTTTACTTCAAAAAAGCAGAATTAATGGTGTTTTTCAACTTAAATTTGGACTGCCATCAAGCATATGAGTGCTTTCTTACAAATAAAAATTTAATTGTTAAGGCGAAGTGCAGCTGTAAATATGAATTCTAAAAATAAATAGTTTAACCACATACTTACTATATTTTGTTGAATTTTTTTGCCATCTACAATATTTTTAGAGGTAACAGCTTCGAAAATACTATATTTGATAGAAAAAAAGTTGGTAACTCTAGTACGTGTGAGCGGACTGTCGGTCGATATTTTCGTTGACCCAGCTAACTGGGTCAACGGAAATATCGATAATAAAATATAGTGCTACCTCGATATAACAAACCGGAGGGAACAAGTAAATATTTGTTATACATATATTATATATATATATATAATGTTCGTTCTTACTGAGGTTTGTTATATTGAGTTGGTCTAAAACTTGTTATAAGGAGGTAAAAAAATTGTTTTATTTTTCCTCAACATTACGTACCTAGGTACTCATCTTGTTATAGCGAATAACTTCTAATAATAAATAAATAATAAATAAATAAATGTTGCTGGACATTTCACACAGCGCTATCTAGCCCCAAACTAAGCAGAGCTTGTACTATGAGAACCAGATAACTGATAGAATACTTATATACTTTTTTTTTGTAAATACATACTTATAATATATAGAAAAACAACCAGACCCAGAACAAATATCTGTAGACCATGCAAACATTTGTTCCGCTACGGTAATCGAACCCACTACCTCCTGCGTCTCAGCCGGCTGTTCGCCCACTGCGCCACGGAGGTCGATGAAACACATAATAATAAATGATAACAATTACTGTAGGTACCTATGTATTTTCTATTTAAAAACAATTAGGCAAGGTAACACATTTTTTCCCTTAGATCAAAATTAAATGTAGTAAAATCCCTAAAAGTAGGTATCAAGGTGGGTTCATACATTATGTAGGTAATTTAATTTCAAAGATTCGCACAATAAAACTCACGAAATAAAGGTAAAAAATCAACAACTAGAATCCACTGCAACTAGAATCTTTAAGGGCGTGTGTGCATTACAAGGAATTTTACTGACCGGCCGGCGGCGGTCCGATTTTTTACGGTCCGATATGGCACGCCATAAATATACTAGCTTTTGCACTATACGTAATTTTACCGTCCGACATTTTACTTTGTCCTATTCCGGACCGTTTAAAAAATAATCTTTCGTCCTGCTTCAATTTATTGTGTTTTATGTAAAATGACCCTGTCAGGTACCTTTCACATAAAAGGGGATGAACCCAAAATTATTTTTGTTTTCTACGTCTTCGCACGTAGGTAAGAAAGCCAGCAACTGCCGACGTTTCAAACTCATCGTTCCTAGCGTATTTACGCGTAGTTTCAAAGAGAGCTACCCTAAACTGCGCCGCACCTGCGAGTAAAGACGGAAAGTGCACAAAAAAACGAGTGTGCTTCTTAGACCACACGACTGAAGTAAAACTTCTTTTTCAAAATATTAATTTATAAAATTGTTCTATTACAAAATTGTCCACACGTCTGTAGGTCGATCAGTCTATGTTCATTCTGGACTCTGGACAGACGCAACTCGCACATTAACGTTTAAAAATATACGATACGATACTCTCTCTTTCTATCTTCACTAACTTATATCTCCCTCTCAACTTCCGTTCGCACTTTTCGTAACGCATTCACCAGCTTACTCCCCAAGTCAAGCATGCGTAAAGAAGTTTTACTTCAAAAAGCCTTCAAGCAATTAATGTAACGAACGAAAGGGCTCCGCTCGGGATTCCCTAGTAGCCACGTGCGCAGAATTCTTCCTTCCATGAGTCACTGCCTCGCTGGCCTTGAGCGGGTTCAACGTTCGACGTACGACATCATGGCCTTGCCCTGTAGGTGTAGCGTAGTGAAAAGGGTGGCTGGCACAGGGCATATGACATTGCTTGTTAATAAATTAGACACCAAAGGTAAAGTTTGTTATCGCTGGTTCTTTCTTAATCATCTATTTATTGCCTTCAATCTTCGAGTCAACTTTTATTATCAAAGCCTGTTGCAGTGACCCGCAACATAAGTACGTATACATTTTTTTAACCTTTTTCGAAGCTACAAAACGCATACCCATGATTACTGAGGTTTCTTTGGCTTTCCAGCATAAAATGAATCAAAATTTTGAAGATAAAGGCTACAGTCTCTTTCATCGGCCCCGGATGTAGAGGGAAGGGGAAGGGGGAGGGGCAAACCGGAGCACCTGCCCCGGACTGCAAATTCAGGGGGTGCCAAATTCTCAATAAAAAATATGTATGATAAAAAAAACTTGTTTCAAAAAGCGCTAGGCATCCATCTCACGTCGTACTATCGATTATTCCACTCCCTGCCCGTGCTCCACCTACTAAGTTCACCTGGCTGTTCATTTGCAACATTTTAAAGTTTCGCCCCCCCCTACCCTCGCTGGAAGAGAGTGGGCGCCGCACCAAGTTTCAGCTCTGGTTAGGAAAAATTCTAGACACGGGGCTGTCTTTCATCCCAGACACCTAACTTGGCTCCACAACGCCTACACCTGATAGCGGTTTTCCGAGTATTAGATATCCACTACGCAGATGAAAAGTAGGCGGACAGACGGACAGACCGTGCTGGCTCGGGACGTCGCCGATGGCACGCGCTACCACGATTTGATAGTGATAGATAACAGATTTGTAGCATACATTCAGATATTAATAATAACTGAAATATGACCTAAACAACTAATTAATTAGTTTTAAATTATAAACAGTTGAACAGACAACTCGGGAGGTAGCGGGCTCTATTCCCGCCGCGGAACCAATGTTTGCATAACCTACAGAACTTTAAAAGAAAACTAACTATATATGTATTCTTTATCTAAGTAAATATCAGTTATCTGGTTCCAATATTACAAGCTCTGCTTAGTTTGGGGCTGTGTGAAATGACCAGCAACTTTTATTCTACTTATTGCAAAATTTGTAACAACTGGGTCCTCTCAGCTTATTCCAAACTAGCTGACTTCGCACGCCTGGTTTGTCAATAAAAACATTAACATCCTTCTGCGCAGTCGGGTAAAAAGTAGCCTATGTTACTCAGGGATATTGTAGCATTCTAATGGTGAAAGAATTTTTTAAATCGGACCCGTAGTTTTTGAGTTTATTCGTTACATACATACACACACACAAAAATACAAATCCTTCCTCTTTATAATATTAGTATAGATATTAGTATACGTAGAAGAAAGACATGGGTAAGCCGAAGAGCCCGCTGCTTAATCAAGCAGCAGGTATTTTGGTTTTCTACACCGTACATGGCGAAATTACCAGTATAAGCTGACCTCGCTTTGTGTAGGCTTCCCGTACAAGAGAGGTCAGCTTATACTAAATATTGTTGCTTAATAGGTCGTCATGCGTACCTATACCTACCTATTAGATACTATCTATCAGTTAGTTATCTATCACTGTGTATGTATGCATAAAGACAATATTGCAATTGATACCAGCGAGGCGAGACGTTCGTTATCGGTGCAGAAAACAAGGTCAAATATTTCACAACTTTTTATTGATAACGGTCATACATTCCTCTATTTCTCCGTATTTAGATTGAGCTACTTTTCGACACCAATGAAGATAGCTGCACCGTTTCATTGTTGTGTCATAGATTATTTTATTTGGTTACTAACTTTACTAATCTATGTAACGCAGGGTGTGTTTAGGTTGGTAACCAAAAAACATAGGTAATATGTAGTGTTGCCAGGTCCAGTGGGTCAAATTTCGGAATAGACGGTTAAAATAATCGGGATTTTGGTTTTCAAATCGGGACAACTACAACGGCTACAAAATATCTGGTTTTTGTGAGTCATCATTTATTTTATCGGATGGTCAGTTTTTTAATAGTCATAATTGTATATTCATTTTGATAATAAATGTATGCCTTATAAAAAGTAGGAAGGTATTTCTAATCTCCCTCCCCCCCCCACAGTTCTATCCAACAATTTAGGTAGGTACAAAGAATAAATAAATAAATACAGATTAAGGAGGGTAGTGAAAAATGGAGACAATTTGCGTCCCGATCAAGGTGTCACCAGACCCCTGAAAGCTCGTCGAAAGCTTACATCGGGTAAATCGTGACACCTATCAACACTAGTAATATGTGTATAATAAATTAACTCTCATACTGCATATGTAAATCATCTGTGATACAATTATTTAATTTCATTTATTTGGGAAGATAAACAGTCATACATTATGCAGTAAAAACATAGTGCTAATAGTTACATTAATAAATGACCCACGACATCATCCACAGATTAATTTATATCCATCAATTTATCCTAATGATCAATGATCGATGTGTTGTATATTGAATTTAAAACTTAAAAATTAAAAACTTGTATATGAATTTAAAAACTTGAAACGCGATCTATTTGATCGATCAAACAATATCTTTTGATTGCATTTGTCGATCGACAAAATCAATCAATTAGATAAATGTGATCAATGCATTTTAATTTTACACATTAAAAAGTAGGACATTCACTGTTAAACAGGAAACCCCTATTATTTCCAGAGCGACCTATCTTATGCAGTACCCAACTGCTCTCAGCAACCTATTTATTAAAGGTCCATCCACCTCTAGAGCGTTCCTACGCGCTACAAGTTTATAAGTAATATTTTTTATAACACATTTGCTCGTAAAGGGTCTCTTATTTCACCAATTTCAATATCGTAATGTTTGTCATTACATTACGTACTTGTGCGTTATTGTAATGTAAAACGCACGAGTTTGGTAAAACGTACGGTTTATCAAGATGCTCCGTCTAAAACGAACGGTACTTTTTTAAATCTTAGCAAAGAGTTTTTATGTCAGAAAAGTGGTCAACGTTTTATGAATAAAATTATAAAATATATAAACTTTGGGAGATAAAATATAAACATTTAATTCTTTAATTTGATTAATTTTGACATTATATTACAACTATTTATCTATAACAAAAACAAAAAAATAATAGGTAATTTACTTTATTAGTAATACTGGCTGTTTTTGTGCCTTTGCCTTAAAAAAGCGCTGATGCGCGCGCATCGCTAATTTGTGAACAAGTAAAAATTATTCCACGCGCTTTTTCTTTTCGTTCGTTCTTTTCATTCGTTTAAGAAAGTCTTGAGTTTTATTTATTTCCTCGCAAATATGTTATAAAATGTCGTATGACATACGTGCGCTTTGATAATTACAAACTTACCGCACATATATCATAATGTACTATTAATCTAATACACGGTGATTCAGCAGTTATGTACACTGCTGAATTACCGTTTATTTTTGAGCTAGTGATAATAATATATTGCCAGCTCAAAAATACACGGTGATTCAGCAATTATGTACAGAGTTACTCGTAATTGTGACGGGGGATTAATATCAGCAGCTGATAGTGGGTATAAATAATGTAGGTACCCACTACCCATTTATTCTGTTTTTTACTGTTTTATCGTAGAAGTACTGTTCACTTCTTCAATTAATCTGTGGATGATGTCGTGGCTCATGCATATTCATGTAACTATTAGCATTATGTTCTACTTCATAATGTATGACTGTTAATCTTCCCAAATAAATAAAATTAAAATAAATAAGACATTTAGGCTTTTCTAATGAATACCAATTTTATCGATCAAATTCTGTAGAAATAATCTGATCAGTTGATTTATTTATTTAATACTTTATTGCACAAAAATACAAATTACATGTACAAAAGGTGGGCTTAATGCTAATAGCATTTTCTACCTGCCAACCTCAGAAGAAACAAAAAAAGGTTGGCGTGCTAACTTTTAACAATATTAATGTTAATTAAGAAAAAACAAAAGAAACACAAATAACAATAAACTCCGATTACAGTTAGAATAAATACATAAACCTACTTGATATAACAATAATAATACATAGAATATATATATGAGAAATATAACAAATATATATATATATATATATATAGATATAAAACAAAAAATACGTAGTTAATAATAGGATAGATAGATAGATAACAGGGAGGGATGTTGATGACGACTCAATACAATTTGTTGTGTATAGATTGCCGAGGGTTAGTGTCTACGTAGTCCCGTATTTGCGAACGAGAAAATAAAAACACCAGTCTTGATCAAATAGGTAGCGAGGCGGCGAGGCAGATTTTCTTCCTATTTTTCTTCTTTCTTCCTGTTGCTTCCTTTTCCGATGTTGCCCGAGCACTGAATTGCTGACGGCTAATAGGCGCCGTTTTTTATACTATTCCTCGCAATTTTCTAGAACATTCACTGCCTCACCCCCTCTAGCCTTTATTTATTACTTTTTCATACTTTACATACTGTTTGTTATATATTACTATATTTATCTTATAGACTATGATTATTACTTATGAATAATACATGCGTCTTCATCCGGCTCCGCTCGGTTTAGAAATGGCGGCGCTTTTTCGGTGCGGCGCTATAAATACTACCCTGTCCCCCGCTTCACTACTATATATACTCGCCCTAAGTGGCGGCCGTGCGTTATTTTCAATTCGAGCGTCGGAACGGGCGTATGCGCACTCATTTCTACTTTTATTACATAAAAATGTGTTACCTCCTACCTACATTTACCCATTTTATAGTAAAACAACAAATATACGTAACTTTATTTGCATCATAACTGAAGAATATTATTCTTATCTAATTATTCCTATTATTACTATCTATTTACAAACAAGATTATTCGTAAAGTACATTGATTAATATGTAAACGAGGTAAAATAATACAATTTTCATACTATGGTCATGGGTCGCGACGGTCACTATACTTGCACCCCTCTCGCCGCATGTAGTCCTTATGATGCTGTCGTGCACATTTCTCCCGCCGTCGCAGCACGCGACTCCACTGGTAGCACGACGATCTTCTTGCATGGTCGGCGCAGGACGTGCCCGTTGCTCGTAGTGATGTCCACGACTCGTATCTCGTTGTCTTCTTCAGGGTAGGTTCTGGTCACTCTTCCTCTTGGCCAGACGTTCCTCGGCAGGTTTGGGTCGCAGATGATCACCAGGTCACCGACCTTCGGGGCGGTCCCGGTGGCTCTGGGCTCCCGCCGGTGTTGGAGCAAAGGGAGATACTCCTTCACCCATCTCTTCCAAAATTCGTCGGCCAGAAGTTGTGCGCGCTTCCAGAGTTGTCGTGCGGATTGATCCTCTTGAGTGAAGCTGCCCGGTGTTGGCACGTGACTGTTTGGCCCCAGCAGGATGTGGTTCGGGGTCAAGGCCTCGGGTTCTTCTGGCGTCACAGCGACATGCGTGAGCGGCCGCGAATTAATTATGTTCTCGACTTCCACGAGGAGTGTGTGCAGGACCTCGTCACTTGGGTGCTTCTCATGCAGGATGACGCGTAGGGCTTCTTTGACGCTACGCACGAGTCGTTCCCAGGCGCCGCCCATGAAGGGGGAGGCGGGGGGAATGTAACGCCAGTTGATGCGGCGTGCATTGGCCTCTTCTCGCGTTGCTTCCCAAGCTTCTTGCTGGGCTTCTCTCAATTCCTTATCTGCTGCCTTGAAGCACGTCGCGTTGTCTGACCACAGTTCAGTCGGTTGTCCTCTCCTCGCGATGAATCTTCTTAGCGCGGCGATGGCAGAATCCGCACTTAATGATGTCACTACTTCTAGGTGGACGGCCCTTGTCGTGAGGCAAGTGAAGAGGGCGACCCACCTCTTCTCACGGTGTCTTCCCACGGTGACTTCCAGCGGTCCGAAGTAGTCCAGTCCTGTGTAGGAGAAGGGACGCGCGTGATGGGTGAGACGTGCTGGAGGTAGGTTTCCTGTCGAAGGGATCGCGGGCTTCGCTTTTCTCATTTGGCACTGTGGACATCTTCTTATTACGCTCCTCACTGTGGGTCGTATTCTTGTCACCCAGAACCGTTGTCTTATTTCATTCACTGTGGTTTCTACCCCCCCGTGGAGCATCTTCTCGTGTACATGTTGGATGTACATTCTTGTATACTTGTGCTGTCCGTCCAACAGGGCAGGGTTGGCTGTTTCCTCCTGTATACCTGGCGTCGCGGCGATTCTTCCTCGTAGGCGTAGTAATCCATCTTCACCTATGTACACACTCAGAGTGGCAAGGCGGTCCTTTGACGAGGGCGTGTCGCCGTGCATTATTCGCGTCTTTTCATCGGCGTAGCTGTCATCCTGTACTTTCCTTATCCACATCTTCTCCGCTCGTAACAGGTAGCTCGCGTCCAGGCACACTAGTTTTCTTTTTTCTGTTTTCTTGGTTGATGTCGTTCCTTTATTCTTGTCGGTCTTTTTCTTACCGCGGCTCCATGCGGCATCTTTTTCTGCATTCTTTTTAGTCTTTTTGTGTCTTGTTGCAGCTGCTCTGTGTTTCTTGATCCTACACAGATCTATGAATTGTAGCACTCTTCCTGTGGCGCGTATAAGTATCGGCCACTTAGCTATGTTGTCTATGTTCGGCAAGTGTTCGTGTGTCTTTATGTCTTGCGACGCGTGGCATCTTTCTTCCCCAGTTTCTGTGCTGGTGACCTTTACTTCTGTTGGCCAGTCTTCTTCTCGCCGTCTTAGGAACTCAGGACCCTGAAACCATCGGTGCCGCGCTGTGAAGTCGCTCGGCGTTTCTCTCGTGGCGTCGTCTGCAACGTTTTCTTTGGTGGGGACCCAACGCCACTCGTTCACTTTGGTGAGGTCTTCAATCTCAGCCAGGCGATGTGCGACGAACGTCTTGTAGGCACGCGGTTCCGCTCTTATCCACGCGAGGACAGTGCGTGAGTCGCTCCAATAAGTCTTCCTTTCGAACTCCAGGTCGTGTTCTTCGGCCACAGTCTTCGCTAGTCGCGCGCCTATCAGGGCCGCTTGCAGCTCAAGTCGTGGTATAGACGTGGGCTTCAGGGGTGCGACGCGACTCTTGGCTGCTACCAATACGACGTTCACTGACCCATCGACGTGTTGCGTACGTATATAGACCGCTGTTGCATATGCTTCTTCACTCGCGTCGACAAACGTGTGTAATTCTCTCGAAGCCACTGATTGCTGCATGTCGTAACATCGCTGAATGTGAAGTTTTTTTATGGCGCGCAGGTTGTTCAGCCACGTTGTCCAGCGCGGTTGCAGCTCTTCAGGGATTGGTTCATCCCAGCCGGTCCCATATCGCCATGTTTCTTGCATCAGTCTCTTGGCAGGTGTTGTCAGGGGTGATACCAGTCCGAGCGGATCGAACAGCGACATTATCACGCTCAGTGCTTCTCTCTTCGTAGGTGGGCGATTGTTGTACAGCACCTCTGGCGGAGTCTTCTTATCGTTCAAGTGGAAACCGATACAATCTTCTTTCACTTCCCACAGCAGTCCGAGGGTTTTCTCGACGTCGGTGCCACCTATGGGTATTGTAGCGGTTTTGCTGTTCGTGTCGAAGCGACGTAATACAGTCTGTCGGTTCGACACCCAACCTCGCAGAACGAAGCCAGCTTGACGATGAATGTGGTCCACTTCTTTCGATACTTCTATTGCTTCTTCTTCACTCGGGAAGCTTGTGATGTAGTCGTCCATGTAGTGATTTTTCTTTATCTCTTTCACTGCTCTGGGGAATGCTTCTGCGAAGTCTTCTGCGTTCCTATTCTTTATATACAACGCTGTGCACGGTGAGGACGTTGCTCCGAAGATCACTGATGTCATCTGAAACTCCTTCGGCTTCGTTTCTCCTCTGCAGTCTCCTCTCCATAGAAACCTCAGCGCGTCTCTGTCTTCTGGTCTGATCTTGATCTGCATGAACATCTCTTGAATGTCGGCAGAGACCGCGAATGGATGCTGCCGGAACCTCATAATGACTCCGGGTAGTGACTGCAGAAGGTCAGGGCCGGAGAGTAGCATGTCATTCAGGCTCCTCCCGCGTGATCTTGCTGCTGCATCATGTACCAGGCGTATCTTCGGTTTTGAAGGATTGCACACTGCAAAATGTGGCAGGTACCATGTTTTGCCTTTAGGTGCAGGTGTGGTGGCTGGAGCCGCGTATCCCGACGTGAGAAGGTTGTTTATCCTTTCTTCGTACTTTGTTTTCAAGTCTGGGTCGCGATCTAGTCTCTTCTCCAGCGTCCGCAATCTTTTGTAGGCGTCTTCATAATTGTTTGGGATCTGGCACTCGTCTTCTTTCCACAGAAGTGCAGTCTCAAAACGGCCATCGGGCATTCTTCTGCTTTTTTCTTGCAGAATCTTCATTGCTCGTTCTTCTGGATCGTTCTTCTGTTTCTTGTGTTCTATTCCAAGCGCTTCCAGGTCGAAGAACCTCTTCATCATATGTTCCATCGAGTCTTCTTTAGCCGCTATGGTGGTATGTCCGCAGAAGGCTACTGGTTTCTGATAAGACGTACGGTATCCGTGTAGCACCCAGCCCAGTCGCGTTTGAGTTGCGACCGGTTGGTCTTGTCTTCCTGTTCTTATGTCGAGTGCCACTAGAAGTTCCCAGTTGTCCTGTCCTATCAGTATCTTGGGTGAGGCGTCCTTGTAGATCAGCTGGTCTTCGATGTCCCGTAGATGAGTGCAGTCTTGAAGATCTCTCCGTTCTATATTCTGCTTGGTGAACATCAGCCGCTGTACTGTGCGTGCATTGCGCATTGTGTATTCTTCTTCGCTGTATCTTCCCCGTATTTTGATGTCGACTCTCTTGCTATTTTCATGCTTCACTGTCTCGTTCAGGCCCTGCACCCACATCTGATCGCGTGGGCCATCCAAGCCCAGTATCTCTGCCAATCCTTCATCAACGAGAGTGATAGTGCTTCCGTCGTCCATCAAGGCGTAGGTGTCCACTCTTGCTTCATTTTGACCGATGAGTGTTACTGGTGCGATCTTCAGGTAGGCTTGACGGCTTCTGATGCAATCGATGTTCTTCACTAGTTCCACTGCTGATGTCACTTCTTGTGTTGCTGGTGGTGATGGTGATGATGTCCTTCTTGACCTCTTATGGTGTAAGAGGTGATGGTGAGCCATCGCGCAGCCGTCTTGTCCGCACCTCTTTGCTCTGCAGGTACCGCGGTGATGCGTGCTTCGTAGGCATTGGAAGCAGATGCGATGTCTCTTAGCCATTTCCCATCGCTCGTTGACATCTGTGTCTTGAAACTTCTTGCATTCAGGTAAGTGATGACTCTGCTTGCATGCTGGACATTGTTCTTTCTTGGTATCAGTAGCGAAGGTGTGCTCGAATCTTCTTCTTGGATGTTTCTCCTGCGTAGTATTTGTGACGATGTCTTCGGATTGCGCGTATGCTCCGCACTTGTCAGCCTCTTCATTCAAAAAGCTGGTGAGTTTCTTCAAGTCGGGTACATCTTCTTTGATCTTCGCGGCATAGTCGTACCATTTGCTTCTCATAATCGGCGTAAGCTTCTCGATGGTGATCTTCACTAACTCTGGATTATACAGGTAGTGAATTTTCTTGAGGGCTTCCATAGTAGACACGATGTTAGCCACCTTGTTTGCGAATATACATAGGTCACGTGGACTATCGCTGAGTTTTCCTAGTGCCTTAATCTTCTGCATCTCGTTCATCGCCAGTGCATCCGGTCGTCCAAATCTTCTTTCCAGAGCTTCCATGATAGCTGCTGGATCCGGTTGGCTGATGAGGAGGCTGCTGATTGCTTCCCATGCTACCCCCCTGACGCTTCTTCTTAGTCTTGCTACATTTTCGGTCTTCGAGAATAAAGCTTCAGTTTCGTAGTAGGCGGCGCGGAACGCAAGCCAGCCGTTACATTGTCCATTGAACACAGGTAACTCCTGTAGGTACTTCGGTGCATCCCTGGTCATCCGTACTGCTTGAGTGAGGGCTGCTGCCAGTGAGGTGACGTCCACGTTCTGTGGCTGACGCGCAGGCCGGGTCTCTTCATGGTCCCCCCGGTGTTCACATTCCTTTTCCTTGTGAACTCCCTGTCCTCGTCCTTTCTGTTCCCCCTCTTCTGGCCTCTTCTTTTCTTCTGGTGGGTCGTTCTTCGTGTGATCCAACCATTCTTGAACTCGACTTGATCGTTCCTCTTCTTCTTCATCTTCTGACGCAGAAGCTGCTTCATCATCGTCGGCGGCGGCGCGCTGTTTTTGTAACTTCAGCTGGGCGAGTGCGAGCGACGCGCGTATTTCTTCTAATTTTAATTCGGCCAATTTTTCTTGCGCTTCTAACTCCGATAATTTTCTTCGACGCGCTTCGGAGCGGTGTGACTTGGCGCGCTTCGACGGCTTCAATGTGTTGGAGTCTTCAGCCCGTTGTGTCGTGACGTTGGTCTCCGTACTTGTTGTTTTCTCTGTTGACGTCGTGTATTCTGTGGCCGTGGTTTCCGTAGTCGCGGTGCCTTCCGACGTTGTCGCAGATTTTTCTTGACGTGCAGAAGCTGGCGGAACTCTCGCGGAGCTCGTAGTACTTCGTGTCGTCATCCCGGTACTTCGCGGAGCGCTAGTAGCGCCCTCTGTGTTGCCGGGTTCTTGATTCGTCGGGCTTGGTCGTTGTTCTGTCAAGTCGGCGACGCTTCCTTTCTTCGATCGCGTAACAGGCATCTTGAATAATTCGTTCGCAAAAATACGTAGATAACCCGCGCTGTTAGTCTTCAAAAATTATCCGGCTTACGAAGGACCATTTGATGTTGTGTATAGATTGCCGAGGGTTAGTGTCTACGTAGTCCCGTATTTGCGAACGAGAAAATAAAAACACCAGTCTTGATCAAATAGGTAGCGAGGCGGCGAGGCAGATTTTCTTCCTATTTTTCTTCTTTCTTCCTGTTGCTTCCTTTTCCGATGTTGCCCGAGCACTGAATTGCTGACGGCTAATAGGCGCCGTTTTTTATACTATTCCTCGCAATTTTCTAGAACATTCACTGCCTCACCCCCTCTAGCCTTTATTTATTACTTTTTCATACTTTACATACTGTTTGTTATATATTACTATATTTATCTTATAGACTATGATTATTACTTATGAATAATACATGCGTCTTCATCCGGCTCCGCTCGGTTTAGAAATGGCGGCGCTTTTTCGGTGCGGCGCTATAAATACTACCCTGTCCCCCGCTTCACTACTATATATACTCGCCCTAAGTGGCGGCCGTGCGTTATTTTCAATTCGAGCGTCGGAACGGGCGTATGCGCACTCATTTCTACTTTTATTACATAAAAATGTGTTACCTCCTACCTACATTTACCCATTTTATAGTAAAACAACAAATATACGTAACTTTATTTGCATCATAACTGAAGAATATTATTCTTATCTAATTATTCCTATTATTACTATCTATTTACAAACAAGATTATTCGTAAAGTACATTGATTAATATGTAAACGAGGTAAAATAATACAATTTTCATACTATGGTCATGGGTCGCGACGGTCACTATACTTGCACCCCTCTCGCCGCATGTAGTCCTTATGATGCTGTCGTGCACACAATTTATTAGGTTGATAGTGTAAGTACCTAATTAATATCAAGGTACCTATTATAACGCGTACGCAGTACAACAACGCGCTGAGGATGATGTTGGGGCTTCCCCGCTTCTGCAGTGCGTCGGGAATGTTCGCGGAGGCGCGCATCAATTGTTTGTATGCGACAATGCGCCTGCGCTGTGCACCCCTGGTGCGGCGGGTGCGGGCGAGTAGTCGAGTACCAACGTCCTCCTCAGCGTGATTGCAAACCACCTCGACTCTCCCTATCTGAACCACTGCTGTAAGCTCCATGTGCCACGCAAGCCCTTCCAAAGAGCATTATGAGTAGTTGTGAGAGTACCTGAATATATATGTGAATTAGGATTATATTGTGTTATTTGTATTGTGTTTTTATTATTTGTGTTTGAATTTAATATTTACTAACCCATTTCACATGTTTAATTAAGTCTTTTACTACAAATATGGATCTGTGACATCTGAAATAAATGAATTGAAATTGAAATATAATTCATGAAAGTCAGCTCGATTTTATCGAGTATATTCTATAGAAACGATTTAAGCAGTTGATCATAGTCAAATACCCAATATTTAATAATTTTTGCAGAACCTGGTATTTCATAATAAAATATCAGATCTGCAAAGATAGGGATAGGTCCCGCGAAATTTGAATGTATTAATAATATTTCGTTCAAATTTCATAATCAGTCATTGAAAGTTGAATCATATTTGTTTGCAAACAGGTTTATCGACACTTGTCTTGTATAATGAATCACACACTAAAAAAAGAATCACAGTCGCCTGATGCAATTATGTGGTTAAAGAATTTATTCTCAAAAGAAAATATACATTTCACTTTATGAGAAACAATAGGTTTAAGCTTAGATTAAATATTCAGTGAGCATGCCGTAGGTAGATAAAATATAGATAATACTTAAACATTTTGTTTACATTATCATTTTAGAGCCAACCTATTAAACTTACTCGTAACTTACCTATTATACTGTTGATAATGGGTATCCGGATATACTAGCTAGATAAGCGAATGACAGATAGACTGTCACTGATTTAGCAAATCTTTCAATTTTTCACGAAGATCATAGATTTAAGATCACGTATTAAAGGAGCTCAAATTATATTCCACGGAGATCACAGATTTATATTTTGACTTTGTGCTCTTTGTGGAATACTAAAAATTATTTCAAATGCTTCCACGAAGGGCACATACAAAGAGAGGAGAGTCACAGTCATCTGATGCAATTATATATATTTAACTTACCTTATATAATGTTGATAACGGGTAAGTATCGGGGTATCCGTATATACTAGCTAGATATGCAAATAATAGATGGACTGTCACTGATTGAGCTAACTTTTTCATCAAATCACTGTTTTCCACATTTAAAAATCTTGCAACACAACACAATCAAACCTCGGACGGAGTCCTCGGACTACTCTACATATTGGTCAGAATGTCGGACCATCTACCCCAGACAGAATGTGGGGAATTCCCTATACACGGCTATACATCAAGCCATACATTTCCAGTATAAGCTGACCTCGCATTGTGTAGGCTTTTCGTAGAATGAGAGGTCAGCTTATACTGGAAAATATAGCTTGATGTGTAGCCTTGTGTACAAAGGCTAATAATAAGTAGGTTGTTACAAGTACAATAATAAGTATAACCAAACATCCCCTATAATAATACAGGATTGTTGGGAGTGTTGGGACTTCCCATTTCAAGCGGGTATTACCGCAGTTACCTATATAACTACTATATAGGTTCATCTACACACGTATTTATTTATTCATATGCACTTCCTTTTGGTAAAGCCAATGTTATCGCAGAAAATCCCTGACAGCTGTACATATTTTAACACGCTTTTATTAGCTTGGTGTAAGTATCTAACGGAATCTTAGAATTTCAACCACTTTAAAATGTTGAATTAAATTGAAATTTTGCACACTTATCAAGGACCGATGACAATGCAATATTCAATAAAACGGTTGTAGTTAGCCGAACTAATAAATAAATAATAATAATAGTGTCGAAAAAACCAGAAGAGAGAATGATTTTAGATAAGAGTGAAGTCATGAAAATTGTTCAATCTATTGATGCTGAACTGCCAGAACCAGATAAAATATTTCGCCTAGGAAGGTACAGGCCCAATAAGATCCGTCCATTGAAGGCGTGCTTTAAATTGCAGGAATCAGCTAAAACCACACTTCGTAATAGAAAAGTCATCAAAAGTGATACAATAAAAATATTCTCCGATCAAACACCCAAACAACAAGAACAGCTGAAAAATCTCAAAAGAGAATTAAAACGTCGTACTGACCGTGGTGAAGATAACGTAAGTATCAATTACATTCGAGGAGCTCCTAAAATTGTGAAATCTCATCAAAAAAACTACAAGGAACAGAAGCCTCAGACGACTATAAGTTAAGTGTAACTGAAAATAATACGTTAATAAAGTTATACTTACCTAACATAAACATAGCTTTTGCCAATATGCAAAATCATAATAATGTACATGCCACTTCCAGTTGCGCATATTTGTGTCACTTCATAGTTGTTTACACTGAATTGGTTGAGCCAAATGTTACAAAACTACCCGCAATTAACTTTTATTTTGTACAAACTTTTGTCTTTGTTATTAGTACGATCAGCCCAACAAATTTGTACTTAACTAATATTTTTAAGTTTCTCTTTAAGTGAATTGTAATTCTTTGAGAAATAAATAAATATCTTAAACCAGAGATGAGTTTGTTGTTGATGATCCGTGGGATTTTAATCTTCTGTTACTTATTTATAAGTGCATAGTACGTGTTCAATGCTCATCTAGCCACTCCAAGAGCTAGGCTATTTGCCAAGAGAACACTACTCACACGACAGTAAAGCGTATGATTTTTTAACAAACTCCCAAGTGATACTTATACAAAAATTGACACTAAAAACATAATTAAACAAAATCTTTATAAGAAATCCTACTTTATCATACATAATACATTATTTAGTTCAGATGATAGATAAGTTTGGGATTGAAATTGCTCCAGCTCGGTCAAAAATATTACAATTTAGACGTAGGTACCTAATTTATTTTCTTTATTGCTATACGTATTGTAAAAAGATTATTACCAGCCTTGTTTCTTGCCTTTTTTTCTGGTTTAATGGAGATAAAACTGACGTTTCAAAGTGAACCATGTAATTTTAATAAAATGATGATTTTCACACTATCAAGTTCCTATTACATCTGCAATTAAACTATTTATTTAATAATGTCGATGTTTCCCACTGCAGGGCAAAATACCCTCTTCCCTGATACCATTTCAACGCATTAGTTGGGCTTCGTCGGTTGAGGAAGTATACTTCAATTAAGTCTACTTTTTGCGTATTTGACAATGCCATGATAGGACAAAATACACGGCTCATGAGAGCATGGAGTTTCTAAACTTCTTCATCGCTACAGTATTAATACTTCTTTAATGTGCAATTAGAATCTGATAAAATGTTAGTTGGAGGAATTTTGCTTTGTCCTGTTGTATGAGAATACATTTTATCAAATTTGACTAACTTCCACTGCTCAGATTTTTTTCATTTGATACAATAAAATGATTCTTACTGATGACTGAGTCGATTGGCATCCAAAAAAAAATGTATTAACTTGATTCATTTTAAGGCGCTACTCACGCTTGACCAAAACAATTTTAATGCCAAAAGGTTTTTCTTCGAAAACGAGCTGATGTTTTAAAAGAAACTGCACCTGTATCTCCTCTGGTTATGGGTGCTGCCGTACTGTCCCAGTTAAAAAAACACACTGTAAGTTTGACTGGACCTAGACTCACAAAGTGCACTCAATTCTTTCTTTCGCCATTAGACACAACCATTTTTACCACAAAAAAGTAAAACAACAGTTTAGAGCGTGTTTAATAAAATCCTTACCAATTTTTGATAGTTATTTATTAAACGGCTATTGCTGTACAAAGCGCAAGTTCGGCCGCACGTAGAATACTGTTCCCATCTTTGGCACGGAGCTCTAAAGTACCAATTGCTTCGTTTTGGATCCACTCGCCAACAGACTGGAACCACTGAGTCAACGCCGCGACATCGGATCGCTCAGTGTTTTCTACCGCCTGTATAATGGGGAATGTTATGAGGAGCTATTCGATCTGATCCCGTAGTCGAGATTTTGCCACCGCACTTCTCGACAACGTAATAAAGCTCATCCTCACACTGAAAAAAATATTTTTTTACTACAAACATTAAACTGAAAAACATTAAAAGCAAAGCGGTCTTCAGTAAGATTAACTAGTCATAAATAATAACAACTAATGTTTGAAAAACAGTAAAATACAAAACAATAACTGTAACTGTTAGAACATTACTTTTTACTGAAATCACAATAATAGAAATCAATCGCAACTATTACTTTATTAACAGTTAGTTTTAATGGTTAGAATCGTGTCTCAAAATGAACAAGACAGTAAAATGAACTATTTAACACAGTAAGATTTATTGATATAATTATCAAAAAATAAATTTAATGTAGTAGTGACAACTACTGCTTGAAACAGTATAATCAAATGATTGAAACAGTTAATTTTAATGGTGGCCTAATAGATCTTACTGACCACTATATTTCAAAAATTCATTATGTTAAAGCAGGAAACTCTAATGGTTCGAATGTTATTATCAAGTGAACGAAACAATTAGTTTAATTTACTACAAACATTAAACTGAAAAACATTAAAAGCAAAGCGGTCTTCAGTAAGACTAACTAGTCATAAATAGTAACATTTTAATGTTTGAAAAACAGTAAAATACAAAACAATAACTGTAACTGTTAGAACATTACTTTTTACTGAAATCACAATAATAGAAATCAATCGCAACCATTACTTTATTAACAGTTAGTTTTAATGGTTAGAATCGTGTCTCAAAATGAACAAGACAGTAAAATGAACTATTTAACACAGTAAGATTTATTGATATAATTATCAAAAAATAAATTTAATGTAGTAGTGACAACTACTGCTTGAAACAGTATAATCAAATGATTGAAACAGTTAATTTTAATGGTGGCCTAATAGATCTTACTGACCACTATATTTCAAAAATTCATTATGTTAAAGCAGGAAACTCTAATGGTTCGAATGTTATTATCAAGTGAACGAAACAATTAGTTTAATTTACTACAAACATTAAACTGAAAAACATTAAAAAGCAAAGCAGGTTTCAGTAAAACTAACTAGTCATAAATAGTAACAAGTAATGGTTAAAAAATAGTAAAACACAAAACAGTAGGTAAGTTATACCATAAATGCTATTGGTTCGAACATCATTATCAAATAAAAACAAAAAGAAACGAAACAATTAGTTTAAATGATAGCACAGATTTATTAATTGCTTATAATAAACGAAAACCAGATATGTCACCATTTCTCTGTTAACAGTTAGATTAAATGTTAAAAAAGTAGTGCCAAATGACTGAAACAGTTAATTTTCCAATTAAGTAGTACAATACTAATAGAAAAAATAATCGGCAATTTCATATATAATAGGGGTTTAAATTTTCTATTGGAGTTGATACTGTGATCATGGCAAAGTCGATGGAAGAGCTCAGCACGATGCTCGAAGGCCTCAATCGAGTCTTCCAACGGGTAGGGCTTATAATGAACATAGACAAGACAAAAATTATGTCGAATGTCCACGTCGGGCCTACCCCAGTTATGGTTGAGAACTCGGCTCTTGAATATGTCGACGCGTATGTATATCTAGGACAAACAGTCCAATTAGGTAGGTCCAACTTCGAGAAAGAGGTCAATCGTCGAATCTAACTCGGATGGTACCTGTGTGTTACCAGTGATGACATATGGAACCGAGAGGTGGTCCTTCACTTTTGGCTTTATGAATAAAAGTCGCTCAACGAGCTATGGAGAGGGCTATGCTCGCGGTTTCTCTACGGGATCGAATCAGAAATGAGGAGATACGTAGAACTCAAGTCACCGACATAGCCCGACGGATTAGTACGTTGAAGTGGCAATGGGCAGGCCATATAGCGCGCAGAACAGATGGCCGATGGGGCCGGAAGGTTACCGTGGCTTCCACTCGAGAGTGGAGGCACGTCCCGATGACGTGGGTAGTAAAGGTCGCGGGTAGCCGATGGATGCGGGTCGCAGAACAGGACCGTTCATCGTAGACATCTTTGGTGAACGTTGACGTTTCTTCCGACTGGCATGATGATGATGATTATTATGGCTACATATGCCTACCACAACCACAGAATACCTAAAACCGAAAATAAAATTCTAACTATTTAGCTTACCTAGTTACTGTTTACTTAGGTTATACTTACTGCTTAAATTTGTAAATTCGTCCAAACGATTAAACTTAGCGTTTATAATAACAAAATTGGTTAAAGTTACTGCTTGAACATTAAAAATCAACAGTCGCAAACGGGGTTTTATGTTTGGGAACAGACTTGAAAGAATTCACAAAAATTGAACGAAAAAGGGAATTCCCTGATCATAGACAACTGACAAACTAGGGATGTGCTATACAAAATGATTAAAAAAATGTCGACATCGATAATTAATGATGAAATATTTACCGATGAGAATAAGATGTTAAAATCCCCGCATTTTCCCCACATAATGCCAATCCCCAATAAATCCCCAATCAACTTGAGATTCCCCGCAGTTTGGGGAATTCCCCACAGATTGGCAGTTGAAGTCGATAGAAGGGTCAAGGTGTCCAAAATGAATACCTTAAGGGAAAACGTAAAATATAAAATAGGTAATTTAAGTGCTTATGTACTGATATATTGTTAGTTTTAAGTAAAATATATTTACTTTAATAAAGTTTATATTAATATATCAAGTCGTTTTGCGGTAGGAAAAAATGTATTATTTCGATCTTCTATGGGCTCTACGTTGCTAAGGGACCCTCGATGCTTGAGTCCGACTCGCACTTGGCTGGTTTTTACATGTTAAAAAAATATATACGTACTCGTAGTTGTCTGCATTCCTAGGGTGGATGGTTGATGTGATTGTTTTCCGTGATTTATCGATACTACCTACATGCAAGTGTTGCGCTTGACCACATCTCTAATAAATTGCGCACATCGCATCGGACGAATGGCGGTTCGTCATTCACCCGCCGCGTACGCTTCAGTACGTTTCAGTCGTGTAGTGAATTCCAGTCTGAGTGGATGGTTGGACATAATGTGTGTTTAACGTGAGTTTAAAAACGTAGTGCTTACCAAGAACGTGCGTAACAAGAAATGAGTGACACAGTGGAATCACTACTTTTAAAGTGGGGATTCGAAAAATATATAGATGTGTTTAAAGGTAAGTAAGACTTCTATTAATTTCATCAAAAACATCCAAGTACTTCTAGGTAATCAGTAGAAAACCCTTGAAAACATACCTACCTTCTTATATATAGATAGCCTGTCATTTCAACTCGGCCAAGTCAGTTTATCAAAAAAACTAGCATTTTGCCAGCACCTTCGCCCGATGTTCGCCCGCGTGGTGGGAGACCGTGTCCATAAAAAGTAGTGACATAAAAAATTGCCTATGTCCTTCTCGTAACAGAGTTACTTTCCGTTTATAATATTAGTATGGATGGATGGATTACCAACTTTCATTTTTCTTTTCCATGAACTCAGTGTGACTGATGAGAATCCCTGCCTCGAGTCAGTTCTTGGTCGCTGGCTACAAAATAGGGTGAAGAGCAGCCCGCAGGTATCTGCCTAAGTATAGCTAGGAAGCTGTGTGTGTTTACTTCGTTTAACGTACCCAGTAAAGCAACCCGGGTCGATCGCGACCCATTGGCAAGATGATCGAGTCAAATAGATCCGATCGCGGGACCCGGGTCTTCGGTGAGAAAGTCATGTCGAGCTGCGCAAGCGAGCCGATCAAGATCAATCGTGATGGACTTCCAATCACCTGTCAGCACAAAAAGTGTAAAAAACTGGAGAGTGCTCTCAGGGCAAAAAATTCGCGCGCAAAAAAATAAAAAAAATTCCGCGCTGCGTTTGGACTAAGATTTTTTTCTATCAGCACCGTATAAAATATTATTTTACTAAAATCTAGATAAAATTAGGCTTTCTGATGGTATAACTTTTATGCCATTTTATTAATAAGTTGTAATAAAAATCACAGGTTGAAAACATAAAATATTATGATTTTGTTCGCAAATTTCGGATTAAAATGCTTATGATTTAGAAAATATAACAGTTATATGTGTAAATGTTGTTTGTTTTGATAGCTTAATATATTATTTATAAGGTTCAATCAAAAAAATATGCAAAGCGTTCCCAACTTATAATTACGGAACTCTAAACCATTACGTGCCGACGTCAAGCCGCAAAAAATGCGTGCCTCGTCCCTTTTTTATCCAGGTACCTGAGTTGTAATAGGCGACGATTGATGAGGATCATGTTTTTACAATGGTATAAACATTCTAGTTTCTCATAACAATGACCTCGACACTGTTTTGTTTATAAATACGAGAGTATACAAAGCATTGCTAGACGTGTTCAGACGTTTTCTGAAAGTAAGTCATTAACTCATTCATTATATTGATAAATTTTAACAGATATATAGTTAAGTTACATAATATTCTAGTCCAAAACATTATTTACGAGATTGTATAAGTAAAATAAAGAAAATGAGTAATAAATAGAAAATAAATAACTTTTAACTGCATCCGGTCCCGATTCGCGGTAAAAACGCATGACCTATGTTACCTAATTGTTATAGGTATATATGGTTTATCGTAGAGATTTTTTTATTTTTTATTTATCATTTTTATGGTTTTATTAAGCCTAATAAAATACAAATTAAGATAAGGATTAAGTAATAAATTCAACTAATTAAAATCAAAACAATGTAGCCGCGGCGAACAAACCGTCAAAAAAATAAACGAACAATAATTGTTTTAATCCAAAAACCATTATTTTTTTTTGTTGTCGCAAATACTTATTCCACAAACTAGACACGAAAACCAATAAAACAATAGCAAATGCCACCATATTAATACGTAAGATGAAAACAAAAATAAAAATGAATTTCACTAAAATAAACAAACCGTTAAAAATGGCGGGAAACGTAAAAAACTCTTTAATCTTCGTTTCCTGGAAAATTTTCTTGGAAAAAGTCGAATGAATAAAATCGATCCAGTAGTTTCGATACAACAATCGAAAAACCTAGATAAAAAATAACCTAGATGTATCTTTTTGGGAGATGGTGCCTTCTATCTAATTAGGACTAACAAGACCATACCAGATCATGCTAATTTACCTATAACTACACCATTACCTACTTGACACTGTATTATTTTTATGTGCCATATAGGTTATATTAGGGCCTAACTTTGAAATAGTTCAAGCTGCGAGTGAACCAAGCAGCTCCCTCTGTGCACCCTGACTGCCTCAAGCCTTTACTCCAGCTCTGGTCAACCAAGTTGACTTTCTAACCATTCTGAGTTAAATTTATTTTTCATGTTCATTGCTGTTTTCAGAAAATGAAGTGGACATATGCGCTTTAGAATTATTGGATGATGAGCAAGTGAGGGTACTCATTCCTACAATTGGTCCACAGGCTAAATTTAAAAAAGCCTTGTCTGACTGGAAGGTAAACGTAATGAAGTCACGACTGTCGATTTCGAAAAATCATATCTAGTGGTTTACAAATCTTTATAATCTTTCTTTGCAGGTAGCACATAAGGTGTTGGAGGATCTCATATCAAAAAAAGATGAAGAATTAGAAAACTTCATTTCAAATTATGACTCTTTGAATGAATTGAGTACAAGGAGTCCCAGCACCTCGTCAAGATCAGAGTCCTCCATCTCTCTCTGTTTACAACAAACCCAGTCTGTAAGTAATAAATTATCAAGGTTTTTTTTGTTTGCGCTGGTTAAAGGGTGTCTGAACTATCTTACCCATTTTTTTCAGGATCTCGCCTTGCTCTTGCGTAACACCCCAGATGGTCAATTGCTACTTAAGCATAATCTAGAAAAGCCACTGGGAGAACAATATCGGAAAATATTAGTACGCGCCATTTCTAAAGAGATTGTGAGAAATGACCCAAAGACGCATGTCACTGCGGATATTTACTCAGCTTGGATACAAGAGATAAGTAAGTACCATCTACATAAAGTTTGTCTCGCCACTTGTAACTGATGTAGGTACCTAAGTAATATTTTAGCGAGACTGCATCGAGTGTGTTTAGTAATGCCCTTTTCCTCAGTCTGATGTTTGGCCACCAGGCGGGACTCAATTTAAACAGTTAATTTTAACTATTTAAATATATGAAATACAGGTGAATTATTTCCAGTTTGAGACTCGGGACCTCTCGGTTTTAATCTTAACGGTTCGTATTTTCACATACAGTATATAAAATCCTAGAAATTACTCACATAAAATACTCAAATCTATTTAATGTAATCTTCTATACTTATATATAAAAACAGCGGCCAAGTGCGATTCGAACTCATCCATGAAGGGTTCCGAAGCAGCAAGTAACATAATATAAAAGTTCTTGTAGTTCGTTGAAACTTTTTTATATTTGAGTTGATTGAATGAAAGGTAAATGGCGGTTTACGATTTATGACGTATTAAAAAAAACTACTTACTAGATCTCGTTCAAACCAATTTTCGGTGGAAGTTTTCATGGTACATCGTATATTTTTCTTAGTTTTATTATTCTCTTATTTTAGAAGTAACAGGGGGGGGGGGGGGGGGGGGCACATTTTACCACTTTGGAAGTGTTTCTCGCGCAAACTATTCGGTTTAGAAAAAAATGATATTAGAAACCTCAATACCATTTTTAAAGACCTATCCATAGATACCCCACACGTATGGGTTTGATGAAAAAACATTTTCAATAAAAAAAAAATCAGGGAATCCTGCCACAGATTACATATTAGTTACCACCTTTACAATCATGTTTTTGATGATTTTTTGTTTTAGAACGGTTGTTTCCGTCAGAAAATCTTGAATGTTATTATACCAAACCGATAACAGGGGTACACCGAGCTCACGGCCGACTCTTCGACGCAGTCGTTAATTTAAAAGCTAAGTACCGAAGACACAAAGTGTACCAACCGCGAGCACGACGCTCTCTAGACAAGACCTTGACTCCAGAACCGTCGACATCTACATGTAACCAGAGCGTTGAAGAAACTACCACGCAAGAGGAAAAGGAGTGCATGGAGTGGTTACGTTGCTCTTCTGACGATTACGCTTTGTGTGCCGAAAAGTGGGAAAAACCAATAAGCTACGCAAGCAACGAGTGCACTCCAACGAAAAGGCGTCGTATCTCCAAGAGTTCCCTTGTCTGAAGCGCTCCTTTGGATACGAATTGGTAATTTTGAGGTTTTTTAGTGTTACTCAAGTCGTAAACTATTACGATTTTTCAACTACGACTTTTGTTTCCAGCTCATTGCAGATTTCGATGCCTGGTATCCCGAACATAAATACTCATTGGAAAATAAACTTCCACTACTAAAGAGCAAACTACTGTCGGCATCTGAATCCACATCAAGACGATCGCCATTTGTAGAGGAACTGAAGCAACTTGCGCAAGGTACATATTGGCAAAGAATTTTGATTATTAGGGTTCCAACCAAATTGATACAAAAAAATCCAACAGCTTAAAAATCTTTCTATGTATGTATGTAGACCAAATACGTGGGCTGATTTTGATAATCCATACATCAAATTCTTACGATTTGTCTTAATCTTGCGAGTGTCACTAATGACATGACGGTAATTAAAATTCAATATGGCGACGACCAGACGGCATATTGTAAAAAATGAAAAAAATAAAGTTGAACTACATTATGTGGGGTAGCGTTGAATAGGTATTTTAAAATCATTATTAGGTTACTTATATCATTTTTCGTTTCGATTGACCTTTTAGGATATATTACGGCTTAAAGTCCTAAAGGAGTTGGTTTAACTTCCACAGAGACTTGATCTAAAGGAATGATTTTATAATCCCTACAATATCAACTCTTTCGATGTAATTACAAGATTTTAAAATTTACCATCTTATAAGGCTAACTAATAAGTATGAAAGAAAGTAATAATAAAATCATAAAACCCGACGACAACACAATCTTTCAAAAAAACTAAAAAGAAAAATACAAGCGTAGTAGCCTGGAACACACATAATAAATTCTACTGCGGAATATAGCGAGTTCATTGGTCAGGACCCATTAAAAATCGTAATCGGCTCAAAAATTCCCAGTACCGAACACACATATGTACATACATACATAGGCTGATAAACACATTAGATTAGATTAGATTAGATAATTTCTTTATTGCACACCATTAAATACAAACATATAAAAGAAAATACAATTTCAAATCATAGGTACAATGGGCGGCCTTATCGCTAAAAGCGATCTCTTCCAGGCAACCTTTGGATGGACAGAATCTATATGAACAAATAAGGACGGCGGCATAAGATTTTTTAGAATCAGTTTTTTTTTAAAAAAACAAGCATATATTACAATTTATAAAAAATATAGTTAATATAAAATAAAATGCTTAATTATATTACCATTACCATTACCCACCTTTACGTCGCGCAGTCGGGTAAAAAGGAACCCTTATGGTGCGATTTTATGTGACTGTCTGTCCGTCTGTCACAGCTGGATATATCTGTAATCACTTTAACTATCAACTTGAAATTTGGAGCAGTAATAAATAATGCCGACCCGCTTCTACCGCATTTGAAATAAATATTAAATATCTTTTAGTTTCTTCGTAAACGGGATCCAAATTGAGGGTCAAACAAAATATTAGTGTTTTATTTGGGCATATGTCTCTCCTAACGCGCGTTACCAATTTCGATCTTCCTAAAAATATCATTTGACCATTTATCTAGATCCTAGGCCACTAATATTTCGTTCTTATTGCTTGACAGATAAAGATCCCGAAACAAGTAACCTCGCAGCTGTACTACTTATTCCGCACATGATTGGATTTTACCATACATCCAGACTCAATAAGTAAATCCAGTTTTACACCTCCTATTTTAAATTATATTGTTCTGTTCTCACACTTATTCTCAAATTGATTTGTTAAAAATAAATCGAATTATCGCTTGAACTATCGGATTGATTTTTAGTAAGTTTATTTTAGTATTTTTACTTTAGTTTATTTCGCATCAAGTTAAAATTAAGTTTAGTCCCTTCTTTCTGTCTAAAGCCAAGAACTGTCAAACTTAAATAACTAATAATTAGAGGTACTGACAGAATTGTAAGTAGTTTGCCAATGTAAGTGGTTAGTCCTTAAGTATTTTGTGGCGAATATTAAGAAACGCTTTACAAATATAATTGTAAAATTAAACATAAAACAAATTTAAACTACAAAATATTTAAATAAAATTTTATTTTTTAAGTATAATTTATGTGTCAGTGAAAACTTCACTGATGTATGTACAATAATAATTATTTAAGAATTGTTATAATGATTATATGTTTCCCAAATAGTATAAAATAAATGTAAAAAGAACTTACTATGTAAAATAAAAAAATCTAATGTACAATTTTTGTATTTATTTTAGGCTTGCTACGGATTACCATATTTTCACACCTATACAGTATCTGATACTCTGGAAACTTACTGTGGCAAGATGCACAGTTAGATGCAGGTACAATTCATTTTGCGGGCTTATTTCTCCGAAGACAACTGAACCTTCTACAAAAGTTCTATATTCTTCAGTATTGTATATTGTTGTAAGTCCAATACAGTAGCAGGTACTGCGTTGACAAGTGGTCAACAGGTCCTTTTCAATAGCTGTTACTAGTAGCACGTACTGTATGTGCACAGTTAAAGGTATTGTGAAGGACAGTACGTTTTCATGTGCATACAACTGCTCAGTAAAACTCACTGTCCTTTACAATACTCGTTACTGTGCGCATTAAACTATACAGCCATTCACAGTACCTCTTACTGTTCACTTACTGTACCAACTACTGTATTTGCACATTAAACAATACTATCATTCGCTGTACCTCTTACTGTGCTCTTACAGTACCAACCACTGTGTTTGCACATTAAACAATACTATCATTCACAGTACCTCTTACTGTGCTCTTACAGTACCAACTACTGTGTTTGCACATTAAACAATACTATCATTCAAAGTACCTCTTACTGTGCTCTTACAGTACCAACTACTGTGTTTGCACATTAAACAATACTATCATTTACAGTACCTCTTACTGTGCTCTTACAGTACCAACTACTGTGTTTGCACATTAAACAATACTATCATTCACAGTACCTCTTACTGTGCTCTTACAGTACCAACCACTGTGTTTGCACATTAAACAATACTATCATTCACAGTACCTCTTACCGTGCTCTTACGGTACCAACTACTGCGTTTGCACATTAAACAATACTATCATTCACAGTACCTCTTACTGTGCTCTTACGGTACCAACTACTGCGTTTGCACATTAAACAATACTATCATTCACAGTACCTCTTACTGTGCTCTTACAGTACTAACTACTGTGTTTGCACATTAAACAATACTATCATTCAAAGTACCTCTTACTGTGCTCTTACAGTACTAACTACTGTGTTTGCACATTAAACAATACTATCATTCACAGTACCCCTTACTGTGCTCTTACAGTACCAACTACTGTGTTTACACATTAAACAATACTATCATTCACAGTACCTCTTACTGTGCTCTTACAGTACCAACTACTATGTTTGCACATTAAAGTGTTTAAGGTTTTAAACAATAAACTACATATTTTAATGTTTTAAACATTGAACTTTTTTAATGTTTTAAACATTAAACTATTTTAATGTTTTAAACATTAAACTATTTTAATGTTTTAAACATTGAACTATTGTAATGTTTTTAAACATTAAAATAGTTTATTGTTTAAAACATTAAACTTTTGTTTCTATGTAAACCAAATTTTTATACTGTTTTGAACAGTACAAATTTTTACTGTTATAAACAGTTTAGTTTACTGTCAAAGCGGTAAGATATTTTACTGTTTTCGGACCAGTAGAAATTATTGTTTCGGTTAGTTGGCTCATATAGTATTGCGCAAAGCAGTAAACATCAACGTTTTTTCAATTTTATTTAATGTATTTTTTTTTCAGTGCATATCATCGACAACTGGGTATCGCGCACCACACGCACGCATCACGCGATCTTTACTACCCTATACCTGCAAGATGTGAAATGAGCTACCATCTGAAGTTTTCCCGTTAGGCTACGACATGGCACGCTTCAAGAGAAATGTTAAAGGTTTGTACAGTGTAGGGAACGCATCGACAATACCCCGGGTGTTGCCGGTGTCAATAGGCGACGGTGACCGCTTACCATCAGGTGGGCCGTAAGCCTGTTTCCCCACAAATAACATAAAAAACACGCGCTAAACAGTGTTTAATTTTTTTTTGTGGTACGAACCAGAGATTTTATCAGTGAAGTCCGTGACGCCACCACATCTAAAGCTGTGTAGTCCAATGAAGGGGGACTGCTTAGTGAGGATACCAACCAGTATAAGAATGGAAAAAACTGAGATGTCGCGAGTCTCCCATAGAAACAAAAAAATATTATTTGTAAATATTGACGCTCGCTATGTGAATATACTCCAGGAGCTCTACAGTTCAGCCACCGTGCAGGTACGACTGCATAACCTAACCAACCCTATACCCATCAAAAGGGGAGTGAGACAGGGAGACACGATTTCACCCAAGCTTTTTACGGCTGTCCTAAAAGACGACGTAAAAACGCTTGTATGGGACAACTCTGGAATAAAAATAAACGATGTCTTCCTGTATCATCTGAGATTTGCAGATGACCTAGTTATTTTCGCTGAGGAACTAGATGATCTCCAACTGATGCTAACAGATCTCCACGAAGCATCACTAAAAGTTAGCTTGAAGATGAACATGCATGACAAAAACAAAAGTGATATCAAGCGTCTCCCGGGGTTCAATTCCAAACATTTCTATTGGAAACGAGTACCTGAAGATGTTTGAATCTTATTTGTACCTTGGTCATGTTTTATCTTTTGGAAAACATTACAGGCCAAGGAGATATCTAGGAGAATTCAGTTGGCATGGGTGGCGTTCAGCAAGCTGGACGATATTTTAAAATCTACCACCGTTCCGCAATGTCTGAAGACCTGCCTCTACAACCAATGTGTCCTGCTAACATTAACCTACGGGGCTGAGACATGGACGCTCACCAAGGAGACTCTGTACAGAGGATTAGAGTCACACAGAGAGCCATGGAGCGCGCCATGCTCGGCATCACACTACTAGACCGAGTCCCCAATACTGAAATTCGCAAGCGGACTGAAGTTCAAGACGTTAGCAAGCGTATATTGGGACTCAAATGGAGTTGGGCAGGACATGTGGCCAGGCGCGGTGATGACAGGTGGAGCATGGTGCTGACTGAGTGGTGCCCCCGAGATGGAACCAGGAATGCAGGTCGTCCGCCGGCAAGATGGGTCGACGACATTACAAAAATCGCAGGTTGTATGTGGGTTAGAACAGCGCATGACAGAGGCGAATGGCGACAACGAAGAGACCTATGCCCAGCAGTGGGATGAGAAAGGCTGACGATGATGATGATGATGAATCCTTGACTATCAAAATAGTGCCACGAAATGATTAACCAAATTACTTGACCTACAGTTTCATTCAAATTACAGGTAACGGGAGTTGTGTAATATGGTTACACTTTTTTGGGGTAGAAATTGTAGTTTATTCTGGATTTCAGACTTTTTCCTATATTTGTGTCACTAAAGCTACACGTATACCAAATTTCAGCATTGTGGGGTCACTGGTGTACCCTGTGAATTTTGTCAAATTTAGCTCATTTAGTCACACCATAATTGCGCCATCACTGCTACATAGGTAGGTACCTATGTATCAAATTTCACGATCGGATCAACGCTACGAAAGTTATTCTCGGATAAACAAACATACTTACATACATACCTACATACAACGCCGATTTGCCCAAGTTGATTTAGAGATCTCGCTTCGATCGATCAAAAACGGGCTCGAAATGTACCTAGGTACCTACAATTACAAAGACCACATAAACCACGTGCCACTTGATCGGATACTCCCACTTTGTTTGTTTTTATCCCTCTTGAACCTCAATATCTCAACAACCCCCCGAAATTTTAGCTCATTTAGTCACACCAAAATTGTACCATCTCTACTTGCCTATAAGTATACCTTTCACGATGATCGGATAAGCCCTTCGAAAGTTAGGTATTCTCGGACAAACAAAAATACTGTCGCAAACTAGGTCAATAGTATAAATAAGACTGTATCTTAACCAATAGGAATAAGATACCAAGGAACAAACCAAGGAATAGGTTGCTAACGCTAAGATGAATATAAAGTAAAGTCATAGAATAAGAATTGTACCAAGGAATAGTTTGCTAACGCCAAGTTAAATATTAGGTCTTTACCTATGAAATTGCCGTTATGGAATAAGTGAAAGTACTTATTTTTTTAAATTTTTTTATTTCTATTATTCAAAGTATCCATCAAGATTGCATCACCCATGCAATCGACGCATCTTTGCCAACGCATTGGCAGTTTATTGATGCCCTTCTTGTAAAAACAGCTGGACGGGAGGCAACAAACTCTTCAAAGGCATTTTGTACTGCCTCTCGGGAATTGAATTTTTTATCCACTAAAAAGTTTTCTAAATTTTGGAAAAAGTAATGGTCGGTAGGTGCAAGGTCTGGTGAGTATGGCGGATGAGGGAGAGCTTCCAATTGGAGACTGTCTGTTGTGCAGTATGGGGTCGCGCGTTGTCGTGAAGGAGCAGTGGGGACGACCGATTGACCAAAGCTGGTTGCCAATGTGCAAGCTTCTCCATCATTGTCTCCAGTTCTTCACAGTACACATCTGCAGTACCTAATGCTCATGCCGTTTTGTAAAAAGCTGTGGTGAATCACACCCGCACTAGACCACCAAACAGTGACCATCACCTTTTTAGGGGTCATTTTTGGTTTAGGGCATTGCTTTGGTGCTGAACTGGGATCTAAACAACATGCTGAGCGCTTTCGATTGTCGACAGAATCCATTTTTCATCGCACGTAACAATTCGGTTCAAAATTCCTTCATTTCTTTGCCTATTGAGCAGCGCGAGGCAGGTCTGGACGCGTACGTTGCGCTGGCGATCGTTAAGTTCGTGAGGCACCCATATATCAAGTTTTTTTACCTTGCCTATTTGTCGCAAATGGATCAAAATTGTTTTGATGCCAACATCAAAAGCTGCTGCTAGCTCAGCTGTAGGTTGAGTTTCGTCAGCTTCCACAATCGCCTTTAATACATCATTGTTGACCAAAGTCTCCGGACGACCACGAGCTTCATTTTTCAAGTCAAAATTTCCAAAACGCAACCGGGAAAACCAATAACGGGTTGTGCGTTCGTTTGTACAGTTCTCTCCGTAAACGTTTTTGATGTTACGTGCCGTTTGTGTTGCGTTGGTGCCACGACGCAACTCATATTCCATAATTACACAAATTTTTGAAGTATCCATTATGACGAAAAATGTTCAAATGTAATGAAAATACAACGCTAATCAATAAACAAAAGACTGAGTTTGTAAAAAGAATGTCATGTTTTTAAAACAAAATTAATTTTAATTTAGAATACAAAGCCATTCCAAACTTTTTTCTATTTGAAATGACCAGTACTGAAGAACGGCAATTTCATAGGTAAAGACCGGCTTTATAAGGCCATTATAGGCATTATAGGATTTAAGAATTGTAAAATATGTAGTTAGTAAGAAATTTAATAAAGGCATCCTGCCCACACCCACGCTAGCCGGAGGCATTCGCTCGCACACACATATTATATTATATATATATATATATATATAGGTATATAGCGCAGGGTCGCACAAAAAATATAGGTAAGTACCTACTCTCACTCGACTCAAGTGCAAGCGAACGCCTACGTTTACTCTACTAGGTGGTTTAACTGAAGAAAGCGCGTTTCATTTTTCTGGTCCGGTTGAGGTGGCTATGGCAAGGCATACGAAGATAGGAAGACCACCTACCCAGGCAGGAAATTTGAAGATACCTAGGCAGGCAGGCCTCACCACCACAACACATACCTACATACATAAATGCATGCATGCATACATACATACAACGCCGATTTGCACAAGTTGATATGGAGATCTCGCTTCGCTCGAATAATAAAATTTTACAGAGCAGTAAAAATCAAACATTCGCAACTTTCGTATCCACCACCTTATCACTCGTGCGTGACACTCACCATGTTCCGTGTATACTAAATATGTAGGTATTTTGTGCATTACCTGTCCTGCAATAAGATAGCTTTTGCTTTAACATTTTCTTGTGAATGTGTGTCGGTCAACACCACAACACTGAATTCTATGTGCATAGAGAACCCGAGATTTAGTACAAGTAGGCAGAAGTAGGCCATGTACAAGTAAGTCATTGCATGGCATGTCAATGTCACGTATGTCGGCGTTCGTGGCCAAAACCACGTGGACAGATTTGGATAATCAATGGAGAAAAATATTGCGATTTTTTAAGAAATTGATCAACGCATAAATATAAAATTAATGTAAAATTAAAGTGTAGGTACGGTACATTTTAAAGTACATATATAAATGTGTTAACTTATAATAATTGTTCTGCCAACTTTGTTAGATATTGCGAACACCACGAGTGAAGCAAAAATTATCGACCAAGAAAAGTATCTACGAAAGAGATAGCAGCAAAAAATCTTAGTGTAGGTATGCCAGTTTGTCAACTTCCGTCCCTTTTTTTATAGATGATAGTTAAGCGCTTGACCACTACCTCCCCTTCTTCTTCTTCTTTCGTGTCAATGGCTATTTGAACTTCAAATTTTTAAATTTAATTGAGAGCAACTTCCACACCCCTCTCTGTTGCCTGGTACAAGTCAATTCGAGTGCAGGTGCACTACCTCCCCTGATGGTAAGTGATAGAAGATAGAGCATGCTTGCCTAGAAAGAACCTATGCACTCTGGACTTGAAGACTCCGAGATTATACTGGTCCGGAAAAACATACGCCAGAAGTGAGTTCCACTCCTCACTTGTGCTAACAAGAAAAGTTGCACCCTCCTTGCTATCTATCATCTACTACCCTCTTGTGTCAGTAGTTTGGTTGTTAGTGCGGTAGAACCACTGATACTTTTACTACGGAAAGAAACAGATCAATCCAAGACTGGTCTCACGTTGACAGTATTCGCGATAGACTCACGGATGTAACATTGCGTAATTTCTTTTTAGAATTGACCGTTGCGTTTGAACTTGAAAAATACAAGTTCCGTGCCATCTGCCACGCAAGACCATCATCTGCCCTCGACACGTGCGATAACGGACTAAAGTAGGTCACACACAAGACATCGTTTCACGTAAGATTTTGCATGGCCACGGCCATTTTAATTTTAAGAACTATGGCGTAATTTATAAGTACGTTTTCAGTTTGTCCATCTAAAGCCCAGGCACTATAGCTGCTTCCTTTACCCAGATAGTGCAGCCACCATCATCATTTCCTCATTCAGTTTTGGACATTATGCGTACCTTAACCGTTTCCAATCCTGTTCCGTGCTTCACATCTCTATTGCTGACCAACTAAAGTTTTTATATCGTCGGACCATCGTCTGCCAGGGTTTCGGCCACCAGATCGCGGCCTTAACTCGGTTATTTAGTAGTTCCATCTATTAGAATTATTAGGTAATGTAGCGCTATTATGTAGGTAGGTGCTAGTGCCTGACAAGCAACAGTATATTTGCAAAACAATAACTTCAAGACTCGCAATCAAACTCTTGATCAAATTAAAATTCTTCAAGGGTACCTTTATCTACGTCAATGACCTTTTCCTTATACTTTCGAGGATAACAACTTCTGAAAACGTCACAAGGATAAACCATTACCTCAAGAAAGCTACTAAGTTGTTGGCAAACAACTAAAACTCGTTTG
>OU975421.1:3456767-3514267 GCA_918857605.2 Philereme vetulata
AATATATAGAGAAACAACCAGACCCGGAACAAATATCTGTAGATCATGCAAACATTTGTTCCGCAGCGGGAATCGAACCCACTACCTCCTGCGTCTCAGCCGGCTATTCGCCCACTGCACCACGGAAGTCGTCAAAAGTGGTCGATATCGACCCCTTGGGGTCGATATCGGTTTCCTAGGGGTCGACATAAACGAAAACTGATTTTGGGGGTCGACGAGGTCTAAAAATTGACCCCTATTTAATTAACACAAGTTCTTATTTAAATCTTTCAAGATAGGTAGGTAGGTACTGTATTGTTTATGTTGTGTTACGTGTACTAAGAATAATTAATATTTTTGTAGGAAATAGCATTGTTGTAGTAATGTAAAGTCTCAAGTTCGTACAAGATGAAAAACTCGGCAAGTCAGTGTGGACAAGTTTGTGCAAGATAATGAGTTCGAGCGTACGTCTTTCAGGCGCGTTTTGACTTGCTCTCTATTTGACGCTTACGAGATTAAATATGAACGAATTTCATGATCAAGTTGCAAGTCCAAACATGTTCCCGATATTTTACTATTTAACGAGCTTGCACTTAGGTTGAAAGTTCATTTGCGTTTTGAAATTCGTTGGAACTTGAACGATAATAACTCATATAAGTACGCATTTATTTCAAGAGATTACAAAGTTATAACATAGCTAAATTAAGTGAAGTAAAGTGATTGAAAAAGAATTTACAAAATGCTGAGCTCCCTACGCGAGTTAATAGCGTAACCATACAATATCTGCAGTTTATGAAATATTAACATGGTAAGTACCAAACAGTTTTTATCCGGCACAGCGCATCAGCATTGCCATACATCGTCTTGGGGACGCTTTCTGCATTGCCCCACTGTGTGATGGTGATCAGTTGAGCTATGTGTAGATTGTTTGCAACAGTTTGCAGTTGCCTCAGTTGTTTCAATTGTAAAAAAATACCAGGAAATTTAACAGTTTGTTATTGTTTTTTATTTAGGTAGTTTCTAATTTTTTTATTTGCAGGATTACTGAGAGTTTTATGATGGCGGACACGAAAAAAAAATGCAGACTACTTGAAGTTCGGATTTATTGCATCTCCATCAAATCAACACTTGCCGATGTGTCTTTTATGTGAAAAAGTATTCAGTAACGATGCCATGAAGCCTTCAAAAATGGATGACCACTTATCAAGAGTTCATGCTGACAAAAAAAGTAAGCCCTTGTCATTTTTTCAAGCACTAGAAAAACTAGACAAAAGACCATCCATAAGATCGATGTTTGCGTCATCATCTATTAAAGACGATGATGGTTTACGAGCGTCCTATAATATATCTTTACTAATAGCGAAGTCGGGGAAACCCCACACAATTGGAGAGCAGCTTATCTTACCAGCCATTGCGGAGGTCCTTAACAATGTATTGCACAAACCCGCACATGATATTTTAAAGAGAATACCTTTGAGCAATAACACCGTTCAGAGACGCATAGACGAGATGGGACGGGATGTGGAAAACTTTTTATGCAAGTTCTTACAGACCAACAGATTCTCTCTCCAGTTGGACGAGTCTACATTACCCGGCAATGAAGCTCTGTTGTTAGGATATGTTCGATATATCAAAGATGAAAATATGTGCCAAGAACTGCTTTTTGCTACATATTTAGAGACTGATACCAGAGGAGAATCGATTTTTCAGGCCGTGGAACATTTTTTTTACTGACAAAGCTATTCCATGGAAAAACATTCTGTTGCGACTGATGGTGCACCGTCTATGGTTGGTCGTCATCGTGGTTTTTTAGCTCACTTAAAGCGACAACTGCCTGATGTGGTCATTCACTGCGTGATTCACAGGCAGCATTTAGTAGCAAAAAAGCTGAGTCCTAGATTGCATAAGTCTTTACAATATGTAATAAATGCTATCAACAAGATTCGAAGCAATTCTTTGAACTCTCGGTTATTTGCTCAGCTATGTGAGGAAAACGACGAAGTCTTTGCTCGATTACTTCTGCACACTGAAGTTCGCTGGCCATCAAGAGGCTCTTGCTTAGAAAGATTTTCAGGCATTTTTGAATCTGTGTTAGAGTTTTTACAAGAAAAAGATCTGAATTTGAAAGAAAATCTGAACAATTGTATAACAGATATTTATTACTTGACTGATATCTTTGGAATATTCAACAAAGTTAATTTGCAGCTGCAGGGTGACGATCTTAACTTGATTAAAACAAAATCAATAATATCGGCCTTCGTGGGTAAACTAATCCTTTATAAACAAAATTTAGGCAGAAAAGAATATTCGCAGTTTCTGCATTTGTCAAAATTACCAGAAATGCTTCAATATGATGCCATTTTATTATATGTCACTCACTTGGACGCATTACACAAGGATTTTACGGAGAGGTTTGAGGATCTTTTAAATTTACAAATTCCTCAATGGAAAACAAATCTGTACAATACCACAGCCATAGAAGAAGCCAATGTGATAATGCAAGAAGAGTTGATTACCATCAGCACAGACGAAGAGCTTAAGCAGAAGTTCAACCAAGGCTATCAGAAGTTCTGGTTGCAACGCAAAATTGAAACACAGTATCCTACATTGTGGAACATTGCTGAAAAATACCTTATCGCTTTTCCATCATCATACCTAGTTGAAAAAAGCTTCAGTATGGTAACAAACATTTTGACGAAACAAAGAAACCGTTTGAAAATCAACGAACGTGGAGATTTAAGGCTACAACTCACCAATATTGAACTGGATGTAGCTAGATTGGTAGATAGTCACCAGGTTCAAGCATCACACTGAGTGTTTTATTTTCTCTTTGCGAATTAATACTTTTTTAAATATAATTTCCTACCTACTAAAGATTCTTTAAGTACTTAATTTGTAATAAACATTATAAATTAAACTTGATATTTACTGAATTGTATGTCTTTTTATTTTGTTAAATTTTGATGGAATCAACTTTACTCACTTAACCAAGTGCAAAGTTTTCCAATTGGTACCTTAGTACCTAGGTATTTTGTATTAATAGGAAAAAACGAAAGATAGGCCCCCTTATTCATAATAGTCTGCTAACTAATTTAAAGCATTGCTAATTCTCACTCTGTCTTCTTCTATTGACCTAAGTCAAAATGAAAAATAACACTCTGTATCAGCTGTTTTAAGTTAGCGGACCATTATGAATAAGGGGGTTGATCTTAAAAGTAGGTAATTTGGCCATGGGGGTCTGAGGTAACAGTTCATTTTGGAAAAGGGGTCACTTGTCCAAAATAGTTTAGGGATCCCTGCCCTAGATCTACGATATTTCCGATCCGGGACAGAAACTAGATGTGGCGCCCCCTCTCCTCCAGCGTTTGGAGAGACGGGAGGGGGGGTATATTAATATGAGACACGTCTTTTATGTCATTTTGGGGCTATTGGATGCTAGGGAAGCGCTTTGTGAAACAAGTTTTTTTTCAAACATTAACTTTGCGCCCCCTGAAATTATGGCCCGGAGCAACCCCCCCTTATACCTTAGGTCCAGGACTGAAAGAATATCGATAAAAAACGTTTATTTTGTCTCCGTACATTGGTGACACAGATATGAACTGATATCTTAAAACTAAGCGTAGGCTAATAGATACAAAAATGTGGTATTGGTCACATCCCTATGTAGACTGATTCTACCAGCAGGTATTCAAATTCAAATTCGTTTATTACTCCAGAAATAACATAACAGTTTACAAAAACCAAAGCGTTAGTACTAGTGCATAAAACAATAAAAACAAAATTACAAAATATTAAAATTAATGTTATATATTATACATATATATTAAAGTTAGCACACAACAGAAATAAAAAGTAAGTTTTATATAAAATTAATTAGATCGAGGATCAATTATAGGATTAGCCCTAATCTAATCTCTCGCAGTATTCTAGACATACTTACGCCAACTTCGGTATAAGATCCGCAAATACATCGGCTTCAGGGTACAACTTGAGCAGTGCGTTAAGTTGGCGCAGCGCACGGCAGATAGGCGAGTTTTGACGTGCCACAGTGTGCGCAGGGCTCGGCTCGAACAGCAGGACTCCCAGGACGAAATCTAGAGCGTTGTGCTCAGGCGCGCACAGCCGACTTGCCTCGCTAACCAAATCAGGGCAGTCAACCACACCACGCAATAGATGACACACAGTCATAATTTGGTCATTTATTCTACGTGTTTCAAAAGATTTGAAACCTAGTGTACCCTGTAGATATTTCGTGGGGTACATGAACGGATAATAATTATAACTCTTCTTATACATAAAGCGAAGGAACCGCTTTTGAACCTTCTCAAGCATAAGAGAATATGTAGATTCGTGTGGGTTCCAAATGCACGAACCGTATTCAATCTTTGTTCTCACTAAGGAAATATATAACAGTTTTATTGCACCCAAATTATTAAACTCCCGACAATTACGAGTAACGAACCCCAACCGTGTAAAACAATCAGCCGTAAGCTTTCGCATATGCTCATGGAACTCAAGCTTAGGGTCAAATAGAACTCCAAGGTCCGTTACCGCCAGGCTTCTAGCCAGTAGCTGGCCATTCAGTGTGTACTGCGCGGTAATTTCTCGTGTTGATCGAGTGAAACTCATAACCTGACATTTATTAATGTTTAGGTAAAACTGATTCTATTCGCTCCAGTGAAGTATATCAATAAGGTCTTCTTGGATTTTGGTGCACTCCTCTAGTGACTGCACACCTCTAAATATTTTTAGGTCATCGGCGTAGAACAAACAATTACTGTAATGAAGACATTCCGGTAGATCATTGACCATAATGGTAAATAACAGTGGTCCTAGCGACTATAGGGAAACTTATCGATAGCAAGGTCAGGGGCATAGGTTCAACGATTGCTATCGAATGAACAGCAGGCATATCGTGTCTTATTTATTTCTATGCACTTCAAACAGTACCTAGTATCTCTGACTAGGTATTTAATTTAACTTACTATTTTTACTACGGCAAAGCCAAAAAGAAGGGTTATATTTTTTGCAGTCTATGTATGTATGTTTGTATTTACCTATGTTCCACCGTAACGCCTAAAGTACTTGTAATGAATGAGGTGTCAATCGATTTGTTATTATCAAGGAACTTGTACTTGTTCCTTAGACAATCGACATAGGTATGGACATATTTTACGTAGACGGGTTTCAGTTTTTAAATAGTTTGTTGATAGATCGAAGCGAGATCTCTAAATCAACTTGGGCAAATCGGCGTTGTATGTACATGTATGTGTGTTTGTTCGAGGATAACTTTCGAAGCGTTTAAATCCGATCATCGTGAAATTTGGTACTATAGGTAGGTAGTGTTGGCACAATTTTGGTGTGACTAAATGAGCTAAAAATGTGGGGGGGGGGGGTATTTGAGATCTTGGGGTTCAAGAGGGGTAAAAAAACCAAATGTGAGTACATTTCGAACCCGTTTTTATTTTATTATTACACCAGTAAAAACACAGCGCTAAAATTTGGTATGCGTGTAGCTTTAGTAACCCAAATATAGGCAAACGTCTGAAATCCAGAATAACTGCAATTTATACCCAAAAAAAGGACACCTAAAGTACATGAACTCCCGTTACCTGTAATTTGAATGAAACTGTAGGTCAAGTAAGTTGGTAAATAATTTTGTGGCACTATTTTGACAGTCAAAGATTACAAATCAATTTTTTTTGTTTTAATCGGAGACTCGCGAGATCTCAGTTCGGGGCAAACCACTAGTTACAAAGTATGTAGGTATTTTTTTGTGCGTCGCAATTAAATTGCTTACATAGAGATAGGTATAATATTATATTGTTATACTATGTGTTTTGTTAGGTACGACATTAAATGAAAACACGGGTAGGGCTAATGGCTAGTACCTATTATTGTAAAATAGGTTTTCTTCAATGAAGTACCATAGTTTTTTTTTAATTTTCAAGTATCATTTCTATCAAGTCCTAAAATATCAATGAAATAGCCTGTATAAAATGAGTAAACCAATCATATAATTCATCATGCATGACCTAAGCGGCATCGCAAAGGCGCCGCCGATTTTAAAAATTGTTCATTGAGAATGTATCGATTACAGGATATAAATATTCAAACTACCGGTATCTATAATCAGATAATATGATTTCGGATGTGTGTTTTAAATTAATGTCGTACATAACAAGACAGGTTGTATGTGTATTACGGAACAAGTTGATCGCATATCGCAGTAGAGCACGGCACGGATTTTGTAAAATTAAGTTTTTTAGGGTTCCGCGCCTCAAAAGGTAAAAAAATTAACTCTTTTATGATTACTCTCTTGTCCGTTTATCCGTGTGTCACCACCGATTTTCTAAGGAACGGGTGGACCTAGCAAGTCGAAATTTATACCAGATACCGAGGTCTATAGTCCCTATTAGGTGTATAAAAATCAAGGTCCTGAGTCAACACAATACAATTCTAGGTCAACCGGAAGTACCTTATAGGTTTTGGGTGGAAAACCTATAAGGTAGTTCCCGTTGACCTAGAATCACGATATTTGGCAAAAAGCAGGGTTCCAAAAAATAAAAAGGTTAAAATTAAAGGGTGTCAACATACATACATAGTTGACGCCAATTAAGATAGTCCTCTGAGTTGTATGGGCGCTCATACAATTTAGAGGACTAGCTTAATCGGCACCAACCTCAAACAAGTTAAATAAATAAAATTGTGCTATTAAATAAAATCAATATTTAAGTAGGGCTCCCATACAACAGACATGATATTTGCCGTTTTTATAGATGGCACGGAACCCTTCGTACGCGAGTCCGACTCGCATCTGGCCGGTTTTTTTAATTACCTTAGGCTCGTACCTACTTAATTTACCTACTAAGCAAAGCTATTATACGTCTATAAGACTTGAGGGATACCTAGGTACAACTACGTTAAAAAACTTTATCTAATGTTACATATTAGATACAAACACGCTTGTTAGTCGACTGCGCAAAAGAAGGGTAATACTTTCTGCTGTGGTCGACGTATTTCCATACGGTACAGGAAAATGTTATGTTTATACCAATTTTATCATCATCATCATATCAGCGGTAAGACGTCCACTGCTGGACAAAGGCCTCCCTCATTGATCTCCAGGAACTGCGGTTGGAAGCGGCCTGCATCCAACTCCGACCTGCGGTTCTTACCAAGTCGTCAGCCCATCTTGTAGGTGGACGTCCTACGCTGCGCTTGCCGGTCCGTGGCCTCCATTCGAGAACTTTTCGGCCCCATCGGCCATCTGTTCTGCGCGCTATATGGCCTGCCCATTGCCACTTCAACGTGCTAATCCGTCGGGCTATGTCGGTGACTTGAGTTCTCCTACGTATCTCCTCATTTCTGATTTGATCCCGTAGAGAAACCCCGAGAATAGCCCTCTCCATAGCTCGTTGAGCGACTCTGAGCTTATTCATAAGGCCAATAGTGAAGGACCACGTCTCAGTTCCATGTCATCACAATTCAATGCAGCAATTTCATACGTCATTGTAATCACTGGCCATATTCCGTTCAAGTTATTTTCGTAAAAGTTTTATAAATAGCGTTAACTAACGTCAAGTCACTCATAAAAACAATTCAAAATCCAATCCAAGACCACATCATCGCTTACCATCAGGTGAGGTTGTGGTTAAACAAAGATCTATCCAGTATAAAAATCGATTAATAAATAAATATTACTGGACATTTCACACAGCGCTATCTAGCCCCAAACTATGCAGAGCTTGTATTATGGGAACCAGATAACTGATAGAATACTTATATACATTTTTTTTGTAAATACATACTTATAATACCTACATAGAGAAACAACCAGACCGGAAACCAATATCTGTAGATCATGCAAACATTTGTTCCGCGGCGGGAATCGAACCCGCTACCTCTTGCGTTTCAGCTATACGCCTACTGCACCACGGATGTCGTCAAATTAGCTTTTGCGGTCTACAAGAACGCCTCTTTTTGGTATCACCAGTGGCTACTGGCGATAAACATACCCGTTCTTCGGCAATCTGGCAAAACCAATTGAAATTCCTATCCATTGTAAACAGTAAACCCAGACAGACAATCTATAACTGTAGTGACGCTTACGAGGAACTGATAAGTATGAAATTATTGCTCTTATCAGCGGTAAACCTGACCGATTACAGAATTTATTTACTGGGACAAACCCATATGGTCAAATCAAAACAACATTACCACACTGTGCCTTATTTATTACATAATACACACTAGGTACTAAATGTGTAGGTAACATAGAAGCTAAACTCGCTGTTGCAACTTGACTTGACAACCCATTTTTATCCCATGGGGACTGATTTATGGGATAAAAGGTAGCCTATGTGGTAATCCAGATTACAATATACGTATATACCAAATTTCATCGAAATCAATATCGTCTTTGACTGCTTCTAAAATTTGGATATCCTCTTTGATAGCTTTTAACACTTCGATATCCTCTTTGATTGCTTCTTCTACAAAAAGAAAAACACGTGATTGAGTAACAAACAAACAAACATCCAAACTTTCACATTTATAATATTTTTTTTTCGTCTTCGGACTTTTGTCAGCTCGTCCTACATAGGACGCATGACCACTTGCAAAATAAATAAGGCGGGAACATACGTGGTAAATTATCTTCATTCAATCGTCAAGCGATTTGATAGATTTATTATTTATTTATTTTAGTATATTAGGGAAACTTACAGCTAGGTAGTATAGTAGGTACTGTGGGTAGTAGGTTGTACACAGTAATAACTAATTATATTATAAAAAAATAAATAAATATTATACTAGCTGACCTGCTCGCGGCTTCGCACACATTTTTTCGTAAAATATTATCCTCTTGCGCAGTTAGGTAATCGAATTTTTTAAGAATAATTCCGTAGTACATTAATTTTATCTATCTCGTAAGGTTTAGCAAGCGCTAGCGTTTGCGATGCACACAAAATATTTTTCGGCTTTTCTGTATGTAAATATTATACAATGTATACTTAATATTTACAAAATTGAAATACCTGTATTCGTATCAATTTTTAAATAGAAAATAAGGCTTTCTGTATCGTTCTATTGACGTAAATAGGTGCTATTTAGCCTTTCCAACTAGATTCCGTCGAAATCTGCTCTCAAGTAATAAATGGAAATACGGTCTTTTGAAAAGTCACTCCTCACATATAAACCTTCGTCTTGAATCACTCTATCTATTGCTGGAAACTGCATTAAAATACGTATTACGTAAAAAACACAGTGAAATCGCGAAAAAACGCTCCTGAAAATAATAATAATTCGAGTTGTTGTAGGTAGTTAGATTAACTGTCAAAATAGAATTTATCACCAAGCAAGCGTTTTGCTATCTTGCTTGTCGATGGAATAGGTATTGTAATGATTCATTCGTAACAATACCCTAATATCAGATTATATTGGTTGGCTAGTGGCCTAGAAAGAAAGTCAGTGCATAGATACTTAGGTTATGATCATGAAGTAACACGCGAAATAGGGATGTGACAAAAGAATCAACGTGTACCTACTTACTTCTATGATATTTTGAAGATAGAAATACTATATAAGTGGTTTGTTTACTTGCTTTGCTCCAGAATGTTCTTAAACGTCAGCACCTATTAATTTTAATAATTTACCTACCAACCTATTAATCGGTTAATGAATGACTTCCATGCTGGTAAAAATACCTAATAATAGATACATAATTACTGCTCTTACTTATCAAGTAAAGTTCAACGATCCACTAATTTACATAATGACAAAAGGTTTTGTTAACTTATGCCGACAAGCAAAGATAAGCCTAATTAAGATAAACATTAGTAAATAGGTACTTACGTAAAATAGTTACTGCGCTATTAAAACACATGTGAAAACTAACTCGCTTCTTGATAATACTGACTAGGAACAATAACAACAACATGGCAAACTGTTTTTCACACATTTTATTTAGGTCAAGAATTGAGCAGGAGAGTCAAATTATAGGTGAAGATTTACCAAATCGATGTTCTCAAAAACTTCGTTAATTTTCTTTATTAGCTAATTCAGACCAAAAACGAACCCCAGTAATGGAATCAGACTTTCGGAACTCGGAAGTAACTTGCTCTCAACATGGGATGAGATGAGACAGACTATGATGTCAGCAACTTCTTGAAGTTGAAAACTAAGTTCAAACTTATAGGTTAACATATCGTGGTTCAAAGATTATATTTGATGTGAGTTTGTAGATGATCAGTAATTAGGTATATTGATGAGAAACAAGTTACCATATTTAAAAAAAAAATTGCATTCAACACTGACCTAATACTGGTTTCGAAAACTTGCATCATATTGTCCTGTAATTTCTTTTGCCGAATGTTCAAAGTCCATTCCAAAATGTATGCTGAAATGGTTGCGTAATGTTTTGTAACATGTTTAGTCGTAAATCCTACATTATATTTTGAAATACAGCGGAAATAAATATTTAACAGTAGTTTTCCTTCCATAATGGACAACTGTGTTTTCAGAAGTTGATATAGGTAAGTAGGTACATAAACATTATTCAACCCGTTCTAGGTAAGAGGAGCCGTAGATTCTATAATTTATTGATTATATCAACGATTTTTTCATTATTCATTATTCCCGATTTATTCAACGAATTTGATGTGAAACCATTATTATTATGATCTATGTATTTCAAAGTGGATCATAGTCTTTTCAGTGTTCTTATCTCGCCTATATAAGAACCATACTATAATATATTTTTTGTCTGTTGAGAGTTTTCTATACCCTGAACTTTCTTACAGGTAGTAAAAATCCCGAAAGAATTCAATGGTAATACAACAAAGACATCGGATCAGTCAGTCAGACGTTACCGTCAATGGGGCATTGAACTTATCATATCGCACACGTGCATACCACCCTACTGACCGAAGTAATAAAACATTAGCACGGAATAATATTGGCCATAATTATGAGAACGAACATGTTTCATTAAAATTATATACTTAACATGATAAGATAGACGAAGGTTAGTCTAGAAATATAAATGTAGGTCAATGGCATAGCATGCCTAGAGCCATTGCAGTGCGAATCTGCTGCCATCGACACAAGCATTGTGCAAATGAAGAAATCCCAATTTCAATAGCTCGGTCAGTTTTGACGTCAATACTATCTGCACTGAAATCTTATTGGGCAAACTGCAAAACGAGATTCCGGTCTGTGTCCGTGAGTGGCAAACAAACCCAAATTACAAAACTCGAAGTTTGTTTCCTCCGCCCAGAGTAAAAACCACAAGGGAATTCCAAATTGCCTTGCATCGATAACCTTAACTTTTGATAAGAACTACGGTTCTATCTGAAGCTACCCCTCGCAGTCCTCATTGCTGTGACGAGCGCGTAGTGAGGAAGGTCTGCTTAGACCGGTTATCAACACCAACGTGTTGGGACAGGCCACGCTTCGCGCTATCAAACACACACAGACAACATACCTTGTTATACATTCTTGTATCAACACAAAACACAAACACAGTTCACACACACGACTGGAAATACAGGCGATTTTCACGGAATCTCCGGCGGCACTGAACGGGCGCCACACACACAGCCATGATAAAACGCGCATGCACGTCAAGGCTTTATAACAGCTGTTGAGGGGCCATGGTTCACATTCTTCTTCAAACGTTCGGAGCAAGAACACGTCGGTTTTGTGAACAAATTTGTGAAATTATTGTGACATATCGGCAAACAAGTTCAATAGCCACTTGTGGATTGTATAACAGTAATAACTGTTTAGTGAAGTGTTACCAGTGTCGGTTACAATTCCTGCAACCGGGAAAGTGTCTACTATTAGTAACCATTGTGAATTCAGGAGCATCAGATCTTCTAATATGTACAACGAAGCAGTGATACCTGTGAAATCGGAGTCCTTCAGCGGAATGGCTGCTAAGAGGTAAATTGCTAAATATTATGCAATCACTGATTTGCCATACCCGTTAATATTCTTTGGAGAAAGTGCCATATTAAAAAAAAAATTCGTTTCCAACTTTGAAACACTGTATTATAAATAATTTCGATTCATTTTTGTAACTTCCTTAACTTTCTAATACATTTTTACTGGTTCAATTTCAATCTTAAGATTTAAACTTTATTAAAAAACTCTGCAACAATGGATCAAACAAAATGTAAACAAATATCCTGTCTGCTACGCGTGATACCATGGAACGGGATACCGCGGTTTAGTTCCACACTCCTTAGAAATCACTTCCCCAACACGTTTTCTTATATATGATTTCTGTTGTTCTAGCCCACTCAGCCAATGCATCCGATCGGTGCTTCGGAGAGCTTGTGTGGAGAAGAGGCTAACTATCGGCCTCCTTCCTGCCATCCAGTACCTTTCGAACAACTGTAATGGAGCCCTCTTCTGTCTAACTGCGGAAGCTCCCCCAGGGGACAGCGCGACCCATATGCAAGAAGTCTTGTTGCAGGCCTTCTGTGCGGAAAATGAGATTTACACTATCAAAGTAAGTATTTTTTGCATACAATTTGAAGGTTTTGATAGAGCGGTGTACCTATGTTGGACTCATAACAACATAACATTAGAATAAAATTAGGCGATACAATCTTGCCTAACGCAGGAAGGACACAGAAAACGAAGAAGATACCTAATACATTATCATAAATCGTTAAGTCTCGTCAAGCTGTGTCAGACAGATCTTAGACTTTTGTCTTTGGTTCGACACTGATTTGGTCACTTACTCGCATGAATAACTTTTTTAAATTCAATCTTAATTTATATACAAAAATCATGTTTCTTAACTGTGTTGTGTGCAGTACTAACAGTTTCACCTTTTGTTCTCAGGTGGATTCAGAAGCTAAGATGAGAAAAATTCTGGGATGCAGAACAACAGCTGACTTCAGTTGCATTTTGGTCCATTATCCGTATACTGATCCGTTTAGCGACTGTCAGGACGTCGATCTTACGGCTCTTTCCGAGGCCGAGAAGGACCTGATTGACCACTGTGAGAGTACCTGGGACTTTGCTCAGCTGCCAGTTATCAAGTTACCTGAGAAGTGAACATAACAAGACGAAATTTTGTTGAGAAAAAAAAAATTGTAAAAGTCCATTTTGGTCCATTTATGTCGCCTGGCATTTGTACGGCTTCGGCGCATAGCGCCATCTAGTGTACAATAGAAGAAACTATCCGTAAGGTTAGGTTTTAGTTTGCACTATTGCCATTTTGAGATAGGGTATGAAAGAATGCATGTAAATATGGAGCATTTTATTCTTGTATAAAGGAATGCTAGAAGCATTAGAATAAATGTATTGTTACTATCTAATTAATTATATTGGATAAAAAACAAAACAAATTACAACAGCAAAGAAAAAGAAGATTAAGTCCGGAGTTGAGATTTTCTACTATGTTAATGTAAAATTGTGTACTAATAAATAAACAATGTTCTAATAGCAAACTATTTTTTATTTCATAGAACTTTACCATACTGTAAGTGTACATCAATTTGTAAGTTAAATTCTTCAGGGTTCTAGAATTCCCCGTTTAGGACAGAATTATAGAAAAAAAACATGAACTGAAAGAAATGTAGGTAGACTAGCGAACTAAATCAAGTCTATACTTTGCTATTGGCGATAATTACCACTTCACATCAGGTGAGTTATATATGTATATAGGTACTTGTTCCATCTCCAGGTTATAACAAATAAAAGTCAATTGGTCAACCGTTTGAAACGAGTCGACGATTTTCGAGATTGCTGGGGATCTATATACAAAATTGTTTGAGATAGTATAGAAAGAAAGAATGTGCGTTTACCTAAGCAACCTACCTAAGTAGTTTGATAATAATGCAAATATGATGTAGTTATCAGAATAAACACAATGAAAGGAATGTTTTTATTTACCTCGTTCTTAAAAAAATACCATACAATAAAATAAAATGTGGCCGTCGCGTAACGTCCGCCAGCTGTGATGTGATACATCTAAATTGATTGTTATTGAAAGAATTTAAAATGTTATCATCATATCTTATCTACCTACGCAATATATGTACGCGTGACGGCATACAATTCCAAATCAGTACTTTTGGAAATGGACCTAAAAAATGTAAGTAAATATAATAATAATATTTTTTTCCCTGATACTACAAGATTCTTGAGTTGATTAGATATTTCTCAAAAATTGAGGTGAAGCAAAAAGCCAACATCACGCGGTGTTCCCAGGCGGTCACCCATCCAAGTACTGACCGCGCCCGACGTTGCTTAACTTCGGTGATCGGACGAGAACCGGTGTTTTCAACGTGGTATGGACGTTGGCAAACAATGTAGCAAAATGACTAAACGATTTGAGGATTGTGTTGGACGTCACAAATTATGCAGATATACCAAACAAGTAGTGGGTGGGTATTATCAAAAGGTGCAAAAAGCCAACATCACGCGGTGTTCTCAGGCGGTCACCCATCCAAGTACTGACCGCGCCCGACGTTGCTTTTAACTTCGGTGATCAGACGAGAACCGGTGTTTTCAACGTGGTATGGACGTTGGCGAACATTGGAGCAAAATGACTAAACGATTTGAGGATTGTGTTGGACGTCACAAATCATGCAGAAATACCAAACAAGTAGTGGGTGGGTATTGTCAAAAGGTGCAAAAAGCCAACATCACGTGGTGTTCCCAGGCGGTCACCCATCCAAGTACTGACCGCGCCCGACGTTGCTTAACTTCGGTGATCGGACGAGAACCGGTGTTTTCAACGTGGTATGGACGTTGGCGATTGCTGAAGCAAAATTACTAAAGAATTTGAGAATTTTGTTGTGATGGACGTCATAAAAATATGTAGAATCAAAAGTTGCAAAAAGCCAACATCACGCGGTGTTCCCAGGCGGTCACCCATCCAAGTACTGACCGCGCCCGACGTTGCTTAACTTCGGTGATCGGACGAGAACCGGTGTTTTCAACGTGGTATGGACGTTGGCAAACAATGTAGCAAAATGACTAAACGATTTGAGGATTGTGTTGGACGTCACAAATTATGCAGATATACCAAACAAGTAGTGGGTGGGTATTATCAAAAGGTGCAAAAAGCCAACATCACGCGGTGTTCTCAGGCGGTCACCCATCCAAGTACTGACCGCGCCCGACGTTGCTTTTAACTTCGGTGATCAGACGAGAACCGGTGTTTTCAACGTGGTATGGACGTTGGCGAACATTGGAGCAAAATGACTAAACGATTTGAGGATTGTGTTGGACGTCACAAATCATGCAGAAATACCAAACAAGTAGTGGGTGGGTATTGTCAAAAGGTGCAAAAAGCCAACATCACGTGGTGTTCCCAGGCGGTCACCCATCCAAGTACTGACCGCGCCCGACGTTGCTTAACTTCGGTGATCGGACGAGAACCGGTGTTTTCAACGTGGTATGGACGTTGGCGATTGCTGAAGCAAAATTACTAAAGAATTTGAGAATTTTGTTGTGATGGACGTCATAAAAATATGTAGAATCAAAAGTTGCAAAAAGCGAACATCACGCGGTGTTCCCAGGCGGTCACCCATCCAAGTACTGACCGCGCCCGACGTTGCTTAACTTCGGTGATCGGACGAGAACCGGTGTTTTCAACGTGGTATGGACGTTGGCAAACATTGTAGCAAAATGACTAAACGATTTGAGGATTGTGTTGGACGTCACAAATTATGCAGATATACCAAACATGTAGTGGGTGGGTATTGTCAAACGGTGCAAAAAGCCAACATCACGCGGTGTTCCCAGGCGGTCACCCATCCAAGTACTGACCGCGCCCGACGTTGCTTAACTTCGGTGATCGGACGAGAACCGGTGTTTTCAACGTGGTATGGACGTTGGCGATTGCTGAAGCAAAATTACTAAAGAATTTGAGAATTTTGTTGTGATGGACGTCATAAAAATATGTAGAATCAAAAGTTGCAAAAAGCCAACATCACGTGGTGTTCCCAGGCGGTCACCCATCCAAGTACTGACCGCGCCCGACGTTGCTTAACTTCGGTGATCGGACGAGAACCGGTGTTTTCAACGTGGTATGGACGTTGGCGAATACTGTAGCAAAATTACTAAACATATTGAGGATTGTGATTGTGACATCATAAATTATGTAAAAATACGGGCCTAACGAGTGGAGTGGCTGTAAAAACAAAAGTTGCAAAAAGCCAACATCACGCGGTGTTCCCAGGCGGTCACCCATCCAAGTACTGACCGCGCCCGACGTTGCTTAACTTCGGTGATCGGACGAGAACCGGTGTTTTCAATGTGGTATGGACGTTGGCAACAGCATAACTGAATTTTACTTTAAATTTAAACAAAATGGTTACATAAATATGAAGTGCCAAAAACTAGAATGTTTACTACGATTTATAAGTTTATAACAAACAGAAAGCACAGTTTAACATCTCTGTATCAAAAAATACAAATATAAACAGTTGCATCATCTACTTTATGTAAAATATATACATATATATATTTGATTGTTAAGTTATAGTAAGTAGATTTTTTGTAACTTGTACTGTCTCACTGCTGAGCAAAAGTCTCCCCCATTTCCTTCCATTCCTTGCCATCTTTAGCAGTCTCCTGCCAGTCAGAGGATCTGATAAGATAACACATTAAAATCAAGTTAACATTCGATTACTTCTATGTCAATAAATTTTCTTTTACCAACTGAATCCTAACTATAACAATACTTAGTAATAAATAAATATTGCTGGACATTTCACACAGCGCTTTCCAGCTGCAAACTAAGCATAGCTTGTACTATGGGAACCAGATAACTGACAGAATACTTACATAAGTACATTTTTTTTGTAAATACATACTTACTTATGACGTATAGAAAAACATCCAGACCCAAAACTAGTAGTACTACTCGTAGTAGTTTATTAATTCTAGCTGGACTATACTGGTCTGTGGTTCTAGTAACACACATAGTAAGACGATAACGTGCTGCCATCTGTAGTTTATAAAACAACCTCTATTTTGATGTTTCTTCCACTCGACGCTAGGTGCTACGTAAATAAATTCATACCATCTCAAATAGTGTAGTATTTCTTCTCTTCGACACTAGATGTCACTTATTACAGTAATTAATATTGGTAGAGAAAAAGTTTTAACCCCTAATCCTGAAGATCCAGAACATCTATACCTCCAAATTAGTTCTACATTTATTCAACAGCATGCTGATTGCTAGACGTATTGATTAAAAATTTTAGCTCCAGCATAATAACTACCTATATAACGAATGAGGCACATTTGAAAAACCTCTTAAATAAAAATTCGTGTGGATTTTTTTAAACACGCGTTAAACGGTGTTTAACTTTTTTGTAATAACAAGGAAAATATTCAGTATTGGGACCCTAATTATTTAATGAATTTATAATTAATAACCAATTGTGCTAACAGTTTTAAGATTTTATTTTTTACTAAAAAACTATGGAAGTTCAATATAGCTACATAAATTTAATTTAATTAGTATTGCCTCTGAGACACCACAAGCACAATTACTCTCAAAATGACTGATATACTTATACGATAAATTATCTACTAAATACTACAGTTTTGTCAAGATGGTAGACAATAGTTTAGTATTCTTTGATGGAGGTGTTTTTGGCATATACAGAAAACACTGGCAAATAAAAATACAAAGAGGTGCAAAAAGCCATACAAAGAGGTGCAAAAAGCCAACATCACGCGGTGTTCCCAGGCGGTCACCCATCCAAGTACTGACCGCGCCCGACGTTGCTTAACTTCGGTGATCGGACGAGAACCGGTGTTTTCAACGTGGTATGGACGTTGGCAAACATCAAGCTACATTTATAACTCACTTTAAAGAACGTGACGTCACATTTTACGGTAATTTTGTTAAACTATATGCAAAAGTAAACATTGCGAAATCCCAAAAATTTAATGAGAACAAGTAACATCTAAATTTTTACTCCCCAATCCTCTAGTACTATAGCAGCTCCCTTCTCGCCAATCATGATACTTGGTGCATTAGTGTTCCCTCTGACCACCACAGGCATTATAGAAGCATCTATGACTCTCAAATTACTGATACCATAAACTTTCAACCTAGGATCCACTACTGCCATTTTATCACACCGCGGACCCATCTTACAAGTTCCAACAGGATGGTATGGTGACGAAGTGTATGTTCTTGCTAAACATATTGTATAATCATCGGTACCCCACTCATAGTCCTTGCAACCTGGCAATTGTTCGCGGTAGAAATAAGCTCCCATATCCCGGAAGGCTTGCGTGTTTTCTAGGCTTAAAAGAAACCTTACGCCTTTGATAATAGGGATTAGATCTAATTCGTTGTCTAAATAATTCGCGTGTATTATAGGATAGGCATTAGGGTCAGTGGAATTCAATAAGATACGTCCTCGACTTTTCGGTACTAAATTCTCGGTTCTAGGTACTATCGCATCGTAGTACGCAGTTGGGTATGTAGAAATACTTTCGTATAGAGCCGGGTTTGATAAATACTCCTTTAAAATCACCTGATAGCATTGGTATTGTACATCTACAGCGACCAAATCTGGCTCAGTTTTGATAAAAGCTATAGAATTGACAGCACCATTACCTGATATCGGCCCATTCTTTACCTTATTCAGTTTATAATCCAGGATATCTTTTATAATAGTTTTCTCATCGACTAATGTAGAGTTTTCCTTTGGAAGGGCTACGACGTATCCGTTGAAGGTAACATGATCGTGTAGATTGTATCCTACAGCGGAATCTAATATAACTGGAATGTCTAAGCTTTTTAAATGGTCTTTAGGACCTATTCCAGACAACATCAGTAATTTAGGAGAGTTGATAGCGCCCCCACTTACTATAACCTCGTTCTTTGCTACTGCTGTGCAAACCTTTCCATTCTTTACATAAATAACCCCATAGGCTTTTTTATTTTCATCTATAAGTATTTTTATAACTTCGGAATTGATTTTTACGGTCAAATTCGTCCGTTTGTATCTAATAGGTTGAATAAAAGCGGTGTTGGTGGATACTCTTTCTCCATAGCCTGTTATGGTCTGCCCTTGCATAGTGGCAAACTGGTTAGCACCATTGAAATCAGCTAGGGGAAGACCACGTTCTGTGAAGGCTTGTGTCATCATAAATGAAGGTCTATCGATGTAAGGGAGATGGGAGACGGACTGCTCTCCGCCATAACCATGGTATCCCTTGTCCAATGAGTGGATGTTCAAGTTATTTTCAGATTTTCTGAAGTAGGGAAGAACCTGTGTGTAAAAAAATATGAAATATCAATATCATGCAGCGCCTACTGCTATGCTAATAGCAGTAGCATCTCCTAAACCAGGAATGGGGAAATAGATTTGGAGAAGGGCCATATAAAATAATTACAACATTTTCGCGGGCCAAGAAGGATTTATTATTATAATCAAGTAGACAACAAAAATAAAATCATGTTTGATATTAATTATTGTTTTAATGTGCTAGGTTGGTGTGACAGATAAAATTTGACTGTTCATTAATTAAGGCGTCGAAATTAGGCTCCATGTTACTTGAGGTAACTCCCAAAACACACACGAGATGATGGTCAGACATCCTGTTCCATAGTTGGTTTTTTACGAATATTCATTGAAGAAAATACTTGCTCACAGATATATGAAGACCCAAACATAGAAATAATTTTCTGAGCGTGTCTAATTAAATTGGGAAACCTAGATTTTGCTAGATTTTTGTAGAAGTCAAGCTTTGTATTATTGTTAAAGAGCTGCTTTAATGTTTCATCACATTGTAGCTCAATTATTTCAAGTTGATAATCAGCGGCTATCTGTTCGCAATTTACAGCGAATGGCGACGAAAATATTTGTAAATCGCTTTCTATCCTTTTGAAATCTTCAAATCTCACGTTAAATTCATTTTCCAAGCGATTTAGTTGGCTAACGTAAATATTAATCTTTTATATGGGCAACTCAGCAGCTTTTTGTAGCTTAGGAAAGTGAACAAGATTTCCTTGCGATATTTGTGTTGAAAACAAGCGTAATTTAAATTTGAATGCTTTTATTTGTGCCCATGTGTCATCAAGGAAATTATTTTTGCCTTGGATACTTTTATTTAATTTGTTTAAATATCCGAGCAAATCAGTAAAAACCGCAGTCAGAAATCCACTGCGGTTCTTCAAAAATTCTAAATTTGTCCAACTTTGAATGCTGTCGCAGAAATTCTATTATTTCATTTTTCAATTGCCACACTCTTTCAAATACTTGTCCAACACTGAGCCATCGGACCTTATTATGATACAGCAAGTCTGAGTATTCTGTTTCTATAGATTTGAGAAATTCTTGAAATTGTCTGTGTGCCAATCCACGAGCTCGAATAGTGTTGACGAGTTTGTTGACCACATCAAGTACATGATTCATTTAGAGTGCAGCTTTACACAATACTTCTTGATGTATGATACAATGTAAAAAAATTACATTGTTGTCTGGATGTTCATTCAAGAATCTACCAACAAATCCTTGATCTGTACCTACCATACACGGAGCGTCATCTGTCGTGATGTTTGACAATTTATGCCACTGCAGATTCAGTGAGTTAATACATTTTTCAAACTCGCAATAAATGTCCTTTCATAGATTGTAAACTGGCAAATTCTTCAGTAATGTTAAAGTTGTTATCAACACCTCGTACAAAAATTAGTAACTGAGCGGTATCAGATCTGTCTGTACTTTCGTCCATGGTTATTGAAAAAGCGACAAAACCTTCAATTTTCTCCACATGTTGTGATTTTAAATTGTCCTTAATTTTTTCAATTCTCGAGTTTATGGTACGGCGTGATAGACTTATTGATCCAAAAAGTTTCTTTTTATCCGAGCATAAAACATCAGCCACAGTTTGCAAACAATCCTTTACAAATTCGCCTTCACCAAATGTTTTATTGGATTTCGCAATTTTGTGAGTGATCATGTAGCTAACTTTAGTGATAGCGTTTGAAGAAACATCCTGTTGCATAAATAAACCTTGCTGACTTCGAAGTTGCTTTGATAACAATTCAACTTTGGATGTTATCTCTTCATCGCTGAGAGAAGCATACAGTGAAGAACCATGTTTTGTTTTGAAGTGGCGCTGTATGTTAAACTCTTTGATAACGGCAATAGTTTCGTTGCAAATAAGACACAAAGGTTTACCTTGAAACAAGATGAAAAAATATTTTTGGGTCCATTCGTCCTTAAATGATCAGCACTCACTGTCGACTTTTCTTTTTCTGTTCATGGTGATATTTTAATTTAAGCTTAGTCGTGAGTAATACAAACTATTATCACAGACTATTATTACGACAAAGATAATTTGTATTGTAGGCACCTTCCACCCAGCGTTCGTCTGAATTAAACAAGCGCTCCGATAGTAATGTTTTATTAAATTAGTGACTCCGCTATTTATACTCCACAAAATTTATCTCTAAATTCAATATTAAATCGATTTAGATGCACCGTCTCCTTTGTCGGTAGATTATTAACAATAGACACGTGCGCGCAGCGGCAGGTTCAAAGGCGCCAATATATTAAATAAATAATCGCTATTTATATTTTCCAAAATTACCTCTAATTCGATTTAAAAGCTATTGAGATGTGCCGCCTCGGTGGTCGGCAAGTTATTGACAACATGTGCGCGCGCGCGGCGGCGGGTTCAAAGGCGACAAAATATTAAATACAATTAATTCGAGGTGAAAAATAGGAAAGTAGATTACACGTGCTTAAGGCGGTAATCCTTTGATGCGTCGGAGAGGCGGCATGCATATACTCATTCGCAATACAGATGTGTATTCACATTTCCCTATTAAATAAATGTGTGATAATTTGCCAGTTGGGTTGTGATCGCGGGCCGGATTAAATCTTGTCGCGGGCCGGACTTGGCCCGTGGGCCGCCATTTCCCCATCCCTGTCCTAAACTATTTAGCATTTAGAAATTCATGAGCGATTTTACAAGTATACGATGGAGAATGAGGTTTACTTACGTCCTTGTAACTCCATCCTTTGTTGCCCATGGCTGCCCAATCGTCATAATCAACTCTGCTACCTCTGAGATAAGACATGGAGTTGATTGAGCTACTGCCTCCCATGGTTTTACCTCTGGAAATTATTTCTTATTTTTAGATGGTTTTCAAGTTGAACCGAAAACCATCGTTCACAAAATGTCGAGAGAAAGGATTTTTGATGCATAAGAACTTATAAAACACAGACTGTAGGTGGTATAAAATAGTATCCGAAGTAGTATCAGAATAGAAGCCAACTACAGAATCGGAATAATATCGTGCTGTGCACGTATAGGACGTTACATTCATGCTCGATGAGCAGGTATAATCGAATATTAATAACAAAATATAACCATTAGCATTTCGGTTCGACTTCGAAGATTATGCTTGCATCCCTAAACGTAATTAGCGACTAAACATTAGGCAGTAAATACGATTAGGCTTCGTTCCCTATTTCAGCAGACAGAGTGGCTAAAAAATAATTATGGTTTTCAAAGGTCATTGGGCATTTTGTTCGGACATATGACCCACGGCGCACAAAAACGAAACAGGGCTAGGTATGTAGTTAAATGTATATGTTACTTAATGGTATGGGTCGCATTATTGCAGGATATGGGAGAACCGCAAAAAAAATTTTTTTAATTAATATTATAGCATTTTTAAAATAATTATTATAGCATTTTTAAATTATTATTATAGCATTTTTATAATGAACTAAGTAAAAACTATTGGCCTGACTGTAAAAATACTTTGTAAAACAGTTGTTTTGAACAATTTCCAGGAATACGAAAATAAAATCCATTTTGCGGTAATAATATTTTTATTCTGCATTATCAAAATCTATAGTTAATTCATCTAAAAAGGCTGCAGGCGCGTCTATCACGTCTTGATGTCTGGCCCATGACAGAAAGTATACGACGCTTACAACATGTGCACAGCTTCCGACAGTGCGACGGCCGTGTATACACGAGCAGTAATACTGTTGGATGCTATTTCTTCCAATATGGGTAGGATCTACTAAAATATAGGTGTAGTACTGCTTTGCACGGACGTGTCGTGACTGTATTCTGCCTCTTATCAATATCTTATTTTCAATCATTTCTTGGTGCCGGTATAGTTCGATAGTGTATACACCATCCTCACGCATGTGCTCGTGGCAATACGATCTTGCGATTCTCAAGTGGTATGATCCCAACGTAAACAATATTAATTCGTCAAATGTAAGCCGAGGAAAGTCATCAAAATCCGGATCATTGCCATCGAGTCGCACAAACGCTACTCTCTGCCTGTTTAAATTATGGTTAATCACATATTCTGCCATCTCATTGGGTTCATTCATTCGTTCATTTATAATTCTTATGAATTGTTCCGCATACATATGGTCCTCATATGGATGGCGAGTAGCATTAATTATGGCCGCAGTTATTTTGAAGTCGACCATCATGTTTCTCATGGCAACGTTAAAATATACATGGCGGAAGATTTTAAAATCTTTCTTGAATCTGCCGTTAATGGTTTCCACTACCCACCGGATCATTGTTATTAATCTAGATTTATTAGCATCTAGTGTCGTCAGTTGTTCTCCTCTTACTCTTGTAGGCGGCATGTGAGGATTATACCCGCATTCCTCAATTTTATCAATCGAATCCCGAAATCCACGATCCAATATAAAAACATCATTAACTCTCAAGAACCCATGAATCGGAGAATCTTCTTGCATCAGGTCACGCATAATGCTTGCGTCCGAAGTAGTCGCAGTGTAAGGCCCCGTAACATCTACTATGTAGCCGTCGGTACATACTATAAGGAAGGGTTTTACTAAGTTCCGAAACTTATGAAGACTGTAAGTTTTGCGCTGGAAAAGGAAATTCGAACTCTTTTGTAGATAAATATATGTTCCATCACATACGAGAATGGCCGCCGGTTCATTATAGTTACCACCAAAAAAATGGCTTGGAATTGCAAGATTCTTGGCCACCACATCTTCCCTAGTAATATGATTTAAGCCCAAATGCTGTGGAACAAAATCATTACTTAAGCATTCTCTTGCTATCGCCAACTTCCTTTCTAGGGTTCTCCTCGACATATTGAATTTAGTGGCTAATCGCTCATCTGGTTCACCGGTTCTTATTTTTGTTAAAAAAATTCCAAGAACTGTGGCAGGATGAACTGATCGATCACCCAGTGAAGGCGTTTGGTTCAAAATAACATTAAATTGATATTTTGTTAGTCCCGTCCAAAAGTGAAATTCATTGTCCTCTATTTCTTCAATATTTTCGAAATCAAGGTTGCTTCTTTGTTCGATACCCCATTTATATAAATTCATCATACCAACAACATGAGTACTGTCAAAGTTTTCGTGGGATGTAGTGTTGAGCAAGTCTACCCAATCATTCCTCATAAAATGAGCATTGCAAACCCGAGCTAATTCTGGTATATAAAAATTGTGATTGTGTAAGAGTTGGAACTTAGCATATAGTGGAACATTATGGGCCACTACATTTCTACAGTTTGTAAAAATACAATGTCTCGCTGTATTCGATGCTCGCTTATATCCTCTAGGCGTAACAAAACTAGGCTGCAATTGTACTTGATCTTGCACTGGTTGCTCTTCAACTGGCTGATCTTGTACTGGTATATTTTGTACTTGTTCATTTTGTACGGGTTGATTCCGTAAACGACGATCTAACCTTGACCAACAAGCATGGCACATGGCCCGTGAGCCATTAAAAGTAATCTGAAACAATTGAAAAAAAAAAATATATATTCCTCCATTTATCAAGAAGTAAAATGAGCCATTACATTGAGCAAAGCAACATTTGTACAATCAAGAGCACGCGACGAGTCATACACATACGATGACAGTGTAGTGTACTTACCTCACGTGGTATTATTTCTTGCAATAATAAATCTACAAGATCCCTTTGTCTTTCCAAAAAGAGAACTGTCAATATGTGTTTTCGTCGACGTAAAACAGATCGATTACACGACACGCAACTATTTTGTCTTTCCATGTTAATGTAAACCAATCGTCAAGCAAAATCAGGGGTCCATAAAACACGCTCAAGTAATCAATAAAATGCAAAAATCGGAAACACGAGTTTAAACGCACAGATCGAAACGAAGGATGACGTACGACTGCGGGGCGGTCAGAGCGGGTGGGGCGCAGGCGGCGCGTCGCACGCGCACTTCGATACCTTACTGTTATTTTCTACCTGTCGAAAGTGCGAGCGAGAGAGACATACAATCTGTTATGCGATACAAACATTTTTCTTATGCTTGTACATACATTTTCACAATGCTGACAGTAAAATCTTTAGTTTTTAGTCTAATAGAATTATAGTTAGACTCACATACTGTTACATAACATTTTTCCTCCAGCAGATACATAAAAAAAATTTACATATTTAGAAAAGTGGAATTGAATACTTTACTTTAAAAGTGATTTGAACACTGTGCGCGAAAAAAAAAAGTGGGTCAAAACCGCCCAATGATCTTTCACAGTTGGAGTAGGCTAAACCTAAACAAGCCTACTAGGCTTACCTGGGCCAAGAGCATTGCTGCCCATTTCTACCCAAACAACTCTTCCCATTTGGCGCGGTGAAGTAATTCCAATCGACATTGGACCCTAGGAACGAAGTGGACAGTCCTGGAACCAGTGTGATGTCAGGCTGTTCACCGCCCGCCTCTAGGAGCAACACCTAGAACCATAAAAAGAAAGAAGATTTAAGATTATTTGGAATAGAAAGAAATGTTAAAAACATATCTTGGAAGTGGAATCTTTTCTCAATGGCTCTTATCTCTATCTCTCACACATACAAACACCGATAGGTCCTTCCTGTTTTTACTTGTTTTTATTTGTGTAACTAGTACGGCCATGGCCAATTATAACTAATTACAAAACATGCACGAACTTACATGTATACAAACACGTATTGTATTATAATGTAACTAATGTACTTAGACTGGGACCTACTGAGGAGAGCGTTGTTGATGTCTGCGAGACTGCGAGTCATGCGATACAGTTTAATACTTCTGCAGATATCATCGTTTTCCACATCATTTGTACCATTGTTTAAGTTCTAAATAAAGAATTTTATGATTAAGATTTATGATCTCAATATATTATTTATTTCTCAGGCGTTATGTATCGTGGCTTACTAACTATTATGAAAACTGTGGTATTTAGTTTGTAAAACCAAACTAGATGTCGCTAGTAAAAAATGACAGAAGCTGAATCGCGCTGACGAAAACGCGCGGCGTTGAACGACCACTTTGCGTGATTCTAACAGTCGTCACTCTGGTTTCCCTTCAACACGTAAAAATCTTTCGCCTTTTACTAAAGATTTCCGTGGAGGGGAACACTCAAATGAGTCTTTCACTGTTTTTGTATGGCCTTGCTTCGGCGGGGTTAATCTTTAGCTTGAAACTGAAATTCTACTATCATCATCTAGTGGTTGACGAAATGCTCAATTCATAATGTGTTAAGCAATTCAATTACATTCTGCCTTATAATCTAGTACGCAAATTTCAAAAATACAATATAAATTCTCAAATATAAAGTTATTAATTTAATGTACAATCATCATAAAAAGGTATGTATTAGAATAACGAATAAATAAAATTAATTTTAAATTAGGTATCTAATAATTAAATGTCAATCTATTAACTTCTACTCCGTCGTATCTTAACAGGTTAGCTGTCCCGAAGCAAGTTTCGATCTTCTTTGTACACGTCCTCGTAGTAAATAATGACAGCTAACGCTCATGAAGTTTCGTATTAAGTTACGTCATTCTCTTCAAGTATTTTATGATACTTTATGTGTCCTAGTGATTGAAATTAATTATATCGATAATTGCTAATGTTAGATGAGTATGATAAGAAATTAATTATTTACGTTTAATGATAAAATGTACGTTTATGTTCGTAACACTTTAGACATCTGAAAAATATCTTTTTGAAAACAATCTTCTGTTATTGAATTGCACCATTCAATTAGGTACCCTTTCGGCCACCAGTTTCCAAACAAGAAAAAAAAAAAAAACATACATGAGGGAATATAATCGCAGGTCTACAATCGCCATTTCGGTTTTGATGATAATAGGCTAGTTTCCTAATTTTTGTTGGCAACCCTTGTTCAAAGGGTCTCACAATAATAGTAACATCGGTGAAAGAATAATTTTGTGTTTGAATAAGGTTAATGTTAATTTTTAAGTGAAATTTATTTTTTGTTTAAGTTCAATAATAAATTGATTGGTAGAATTTGGTTGTAGTATAATTTACTAATGCTACAAATAATATAATTATTAAAAAAAAATATCGATAGATCGATTGCATTATCTACATCATTGGCCATGAGGCACATATGCCTCATGGACGTACCAGTGCAATCACCCATGAGGCACATGTGCCTCATCGGACAGCTAACCTGTTAAACAATGCTTTGAATTCCTAAATCTATCCCATACCCGCAATCTGCGTTCTTCCACTACTCTCCAGTCGAAAACTCCACACCTTAATTCCAAGTTAGTAACTCGTTTAGGGTACGAGCTGTCCGATTATGGAATGACTTGCCCGTTTCCATCAGACATGCTAAATCGTTACCTATTTTTAAAAATAAGGTCTACAAACTGTACTTAGCAGCTCTTTTAGAGTAAACATTGTATTTCCTTTCGATATTTATTGTATATGTATATATTTTACATGTATTTATGTAAGTATATTTTAGGTTCATGTATTGTTATTTATTTTTATCCTACTTAAATAGGTATTTATTGTAACACCGCCTCCACACACGTTTTTTCATTCCAGTCCATCCAAAGATTGCCTGGAAGAAATCGCTTTGAGCGATAAGGCCGCCCATTGTACCACCATGTATTAGTCTTTAAGTTTCCTAGGTTAAGTTATTTTAATTTGGTGTAACAATAAAGAATTATCTGTCTCTCTCTCTACGCACAACGTATGGGTTATGTGTATTAGGTTGTGTATGATTGCTTTAATGCTGTTTTGATATAGAATTTTAATTTTCTTATAAATTGTGCTGAGGAATTCAGTTACTAAGCTAAAATTTCATACAATGGTTGTATTACATTGTAGCCGCACGGATGCGGCTAGGGAATGCAATCCCGACTCGAGATTGCAAATTCGAGATCCCGCGGGATTAGAAATATCAATCCCGCGGGATCCCGGAATTTTCGGGATCCCGTCTAGGTTAAAAAAAATGATGCCTCAAATTTCGGCTACCGCTCGCGCCCGCGAGGTGCCAGCTCGTTGGCATCGCGCCGATCGCGAGGTGCCAGCTCGCTGGCAGCGAGCCATCCGCAAAGTGTGTAGCTTACTATCACCGCGAACACGTTTTCGTGAATGAACACGCCTAGGACACGGCTCGCAGTCGGCGCACTGTACGCACGCAGTCTCCTCGCTTACAGCGCGCGGGCTCCGCGACTAGTCGTATGGTAGCTGTAAGCGCGCTGCCTGCCCGCCGGCGGCTTTTTATATTGACATTACGAAATATATTATACGACACTGGTTTTAATGCTCTAATTTGAATGACAAGTAAATTGCTGGGTTGGAGCCGTGCTGGATCCGTGCCGTTATAATGTAATACAACCTTAATGGTGGATCATGTTCTAATCGATATCTTCGCTATGATAAATATTTATTATAAAGAGTTTAAAGGGGATTGAAACATTTTGGAAGTCCAGATCCGCATTTTTATATAAAAAAAACGAGTGTGCTTTAGTTAGACCACCCACACAACTGAAGTAAGGGCCGAAACACATAACCGCGTTGCGGCGCCGCGCCGCTGAAATCGGCAGTTTGCGTTGCTGCGTTGCGGCGTCACGAAAAAAAGCGTTTTACTATCGTATGGTAGGGTAACCAGTTCCTCGTGATTTTTTATTGTGAATGGACGTGTCTCTGGCATGGATCGTCGTAAGAAACTTATTGCTTATTTGTTATTAAGAAGACATTACTCTGTTTTAAATATACGACACAGGAGATACTGGATACATCCATTTAATAAGGCTATGAATCCCGATGGCGAGTACTTTTCTCGAAAATACAAAGCATCACTTGTAATAACGCTATCATTAGAAGTCTGGCAGAAAGGCTTATACATTCTAAGATGCATAGACGTTGGGTGGGCATTGCCACCTAAACTACTTCAGGTGATTTATTGTGAAATATGTGTATTGTATTGTATTGTATTACAGCTATGGAGAGGGCTATACTCGGGGTTTCTCTACGGGATCGAATCAGAAATGAGGAGATACGTAGGAGAACTCAAGTCACCGACATAGCCCAACGGATTAGCACGTTGAAGTGGCAATGGGCAGGCCATATAGCGCGCAGAACAGATGTCCGATGGGGCCGAAAGGTTCTCGAGTGGAGGCCACGGACCGGCAAGCGCAGCGTAGGACGTCCACCCACAAGATGGGCAGACGACTTGGTAAGAACCGCATGTCGGCGTTGGATGCAGGCCGCTTCCAACCGCAGTTCCTGGAGATCAATGAGGGAGGCCTTTGTCCAGCAGTGGACGTCCTACGGCTGATATGAATGAATGAATGAATTGTATTGTATTGTGTTTAATAAATGTGTATGGATCTCATGAGTCTGAAATAAAGATTATTATTATTATTAAAAATAGACGAAAAAAAATTTTCGCCTACTTTAGGAGTCTATCATCATTTGAAGAGCTACTAAGCGGGTTATCAAAATATATACAGAAAAATAATATGAAAGGAAGTAAACCTGTTACTGCTTTGGAAATGCTGGGCTTGACTATAATGTAAAGTAAAACAAATACTTTTTATTGATATGTATTGCACTAGGAATCGAAAGAGTGATAGAAACCAACTGAATCATCGTCAACAAGTATAACGCCATGATGCTGGAATTTGAGCCGCGTTGCGGCGCCGCGCCGCTAAAATCGGCAATGGCGCCACTGCCGATTTCAGCAGCGCGGTGCCGCAACGCGGTTATGTGTTTCGGCCCTAACTTCTTTTACAAAATATTAATTTATAAAATTGTTCAATTACAAAATTGTCCATACGTCTGTAGGTCGATCAGTCTATGTTCATTCTGGACAGACGCAACTCACTCGCACTCGCACACGTAACTCTCTCTCTTTCTATCTTATCTCCCTCTCAACTTCCGTTAGCACTTTTCGTAACGCATTCACCAGCTTACTGCCCAAGTCAAGCGTGCGTAAAGAAAAGAAGTTTTACTTCAAAAATCAAAATTGCGTTGCACTATCCAATTTTAATATTCGATTGGGGCCTAAGGTAAACATGAGTAGGTACCTATACATAACATACTCTAACTAGGGTTAGGTATATGTATACAAAACATAAAATTTGCAATAAGGTCACCTTGGTATAGATGTAATAATAAAAGTATTAGGTACAAAGGAGCGTATGATTTCTACTAAACTCACTGTGAAATTCTTTTCCACCAGTCTGTTTGTCACCACACATCCTGCTGCCCCAGCGCCAACCACTATAAAATCATAGTCATCTCTTTCCCTCCTATAGTTCTCTCTGTATCCATCTCTAACTCTCCCATAGTTGTGTGTCCCATCATTATCTCTTTCATTGATTTTTATATTTCCATCTCTGTAAGGGTAGTCATCGTAAGGTTTGTCTTCATAATCGTTAATTCCAAGTTTCTCTTGGATTCTTCTATCGATGGAGTCTCCAAAGAGGTCGGCTATAAAGCTGAGGTAGACGTATCCGAAGTAAGAACAGGCTGTGATTTGGCTGTGAGCTGGACACACTTGGGTTAGATTGATTGGCTCCCAAACCATGGTGCTGAAATCAACTCAACTTTTATGATTATAAAATGAATGTGCCCCTATTAATTTTATGTAAATACTTAGTACTCTTTGGATAAATCATAACACAACTAATCTATTATGGACAGCAGCGTTGCCAGACGTCCCGTTTTTGGCGGGACGTCCAGGTTTTTAAATCAAAATAATATGTTTTGCGCGGGGTCCCGCTTTTCGGGGATAACTCGACTGCGTGCAGCGTGCTGAGGAAACTTTGAAAGAAGTTAAATCTTCACAGAAATATCATGAATAAGTACTTATTTTAATAAATATGTAAGTTACAATTTTTAACGCTCATTTCTCGGGACTATTGTTTGAAACACTACATTTTTTCTAATAAATAAAACTTATTTGATAGAGACTCAACTACCTATTGATAAGGTAAACCTGATTTAAAATATCATATTTTTATTAAAATACCTACTTATTCTGCGGCTATTTTTGCGATCTTTAGTAACGTAAACAAAATTTAAAACTCATATAAAACATAATATGTAAAAACTTCTGATTATATGTATACGGTGTTTTACTGTCCCGCTTTCGACGAAAGAATCCCGGTTTTTTTCACTAAAAAAAATTCAAAATCCTGATTTGACAAAAAGAAAATCTGGCAACGCTGATAGTAAGCATAAACAGTAACATCAGATTTCATGCTGGTGAACAGAGCAGAAAATAAATTCAATTTTGGGGGAGACGGTGTATTGTTGATCGGGGTTGCTGTCGATTTGGATAAAAAATATTGGGACACAATGTCCCAATTGATACTTTTGATTTTAATATGTGTCGATTCGGAAACTATTAAAAATAGCTGCATTGTACAGTCAGTTAAAAAACAGATTTCATATTTAAGCAATATTTACTTCAGGATTTAAACTATATAAATAATTTTGATTTTTGAAGTAAAACTTCTTTTCTTTACGCACACTTGACTTGGGTGAACACACACTTGACTTGACAGCTGGTGAATGCGTTACGAAAAGTGCTAAGGGAAGTTAGGCAAAAGTCTGAAATCCAGAACAACTGCAAGTTGAACCCAAAAAAAAATTACCAAATAAAATGAACTCCCGTTAGCTGTAATTTGAATGAAACTGTTGGTCAAGTTATTTTGTTTTATTACGCGGTGTTTATTGTTTTTATTGGAGATCTCAGTTCGGGGCGAACCACTAGTAATATAAATTCGAAAATAACTATCTATCTGTTTGGTACGTTTTCACTAAACAACGGCTAGATCGATTTCAATGAAATTTGGTATACAAATATAACCGGAATTTGGACCTACTTTTTACCCGACTGCTCAGAAGGAGGGTAAAGTATTTATTGGCAAACCACGCGTGAGAATAATGTCCACCTTGAAAAATTTATCATATAAACAACTTTATTTTTCATCATTTTATTTATAACTCATATTATAGTTGCATCAATGTATTTAACTTACCAGGTCGCATTTACTTTCGGTAAAAAATTCACAGTTAACACAACTAGATATTAAACACAATTGCTTATTAACAGCACAAAAATACAGAAGACTGGCTTTAAACCAACACTCAACACAGTAAGCAATTACTTCATCCGCTGGCTGATATCCGATTTCTATACCGTAATTAATGACTTGTTAAATATACAATACTAGCTAACCCGCCTTGGCTTCACACGGTTTTTTATCGAAATAAATATAGGTAGTCTATAGCAGTCAATGCACATAGATCACAAAAATTTTAAGCAATGAAAAAAAATATACCTACTTCAAAGCTGAGATTGAGTAAATGTGGGGTACCCCAAGGAAGTATATTAGGTCCATTTATTTTTCTAACGTACATTAATGACCTTCCTAACATAACCAAACATGTGTGCACTTTATATGCTGATGATACTAGAGTTGCCGATAAAGCACAAAATAATCATGAATTAAAAAATCAAATAACTATAACAATGAATAAAATTGACAATGGCTAAACAACAATAATCTTAAAATAAATCTTAAAAAACTCATTTCATACAATTTCAAACATAATATTATAATTCAAAGCACTTGACATTAAATATTAATTTAAAAAAATGAAATAATAGAAGGAGTAAATACATACAACAAAAACACTCAGGGATATCATTCAGAGATGAACCTTTCATCAGTGAAAGGATTTTCAGAAACAATTCGATGTTTCTGATACCCCTGCAAACATACACACTAAGACACAACAAACTTTACCTGTTTTTAATTTGTTTAAACTAGTTGTAATATTTTTAATTTTTATAGTATTTGAGATGTTTTAAAAAATTTAATTAGTAAGTACTTATTTATATGTTTTCATAAAAAACAAGACTCAAGACTGATTAAAATACTTTATTGCTCTTATAAAAATAGTACAAAGGCGAACTTAATGCTAAAGAGCATTCTTTTCCAGATAACATAATTAACTAATAACTCTTGTATTTTGGTTTGTCGCTTATTTGTGTTCAAAATTAAAAGTATTACTTACGGAAGCAATTATTTTGGAAGACTGATCTGACTGACTGACTATATGATCTATCTGATATAATGAATCCCATCAAAAACATATATGTGAAATGAAAGCCATGTTCAATATTATGATATAATATGCCTTGGTTGTTAACTTCAACGACAAAAGAAGTGAGATCTAAATAGGTGCCAAATTCAGTGGTCAATCCTGAAATTTATTTATAACAACATAAAATATCATTTATTTATTCTTATATCTTAGGATAATATATTGAAGCATAAAGTCTGACTTGGCTAGTTCTCATATTAAACAATTTAATGCAATTTATCCAATCAAAATGTATTCAATCCAGGATAATGGGTAAATATTTAAGTTGGTATTTTAAAACAGTGTTTGATTTGATTGCATTTATTTTTCACGTAACTTTAGTTAGGGTATCTTACTGCAAACAAGACCGGTCAAGTACCGGGGTTCCGACCCTGAATAGGTTTATTTATTGATAGAGCGAAGCGAGATCTCTTAATCAACTTGGGCAAATCGGCGTGTACGTATGTATGTTTATTTGTCTGAGGATAACTTTCGATGCGTTTAACCGATCATCGTGAAATTTGGTATATAGGTAGGCACAAGTTTGGTGTGACTAAATAAGCTAAAAATGTGCGAGGGTTGTTAAAATATTGGGATTCAACAAGGGTAAAAGAAAATCAAAATGGGACTATCCTGTCAAGTGGCACGTTTAACAAAAGGTCTTTGTAAGTAAATTTCGACCCCGTTTTTATTTTTAGTTTAAACCTTGTAGTTTTTAAGTTATTTATTAGCACAGTGCTGACATTTGGTATGCGTGTAGCTTTAGTGACACAAATATAAGGAAAAGTCTGAAATCCAGAATAACTGATACTTCTACCCCAAAAAAGTATAATCATATTTCATCACCAGAAGGCCATTTTTTAAATATTGTGTTAATATACTAAAATTTTTTAAAAGCAATACAAAGAAGACAATATTTTTGTTGTAATGTTATTTTTGTTAAAAACTTTACGACTCGTTTTTTGGGTGAAAACAGGGTTAGATAATTCAAACAATTGCTCATTTTACGAAAACGCGAGTTATAAATTAATTTGTTTGACGAATGTTATTTGTTTAAATTTAATTTTTTTTCGAGCAATTAGTTTTACTGAATCAAACTTTGGGTGTTATTATTTTTGTTTATCGCTCTTCAACACCTGAGCCATAGTCTTATTCGAGATATTCGCATAAAAAGGAAACGAATCTAAAATGGCGGCCTTATCTATCGATTGTTATTCTTCTGTACTAAAACTTGACGTTTTACAATTATTTACCACACAGCAACAAATGCGATCATCATCATCATCATCACATCAGCAGTAGGACGTCCACTGCTGGACAAAGACCTCCCTCATTGATCTTCAGGAACTGCGGTTGGAAGCGGCCTGCATCCAACGCCGACCTGCATTTCTTACCAAGTCGTCTGCCCATCTTGTGGGTGGACGTCCTACACTGCGCTTGCCGGTCCGTGGCCTCCACTCGAGAACCTTTCGGCCCCATCGGCCATCTGTTCTGCGCGCTATATGGCCTGCCCATTGCCACTTCAACGTGCTAATCCGTCGGGCTATGTCGGTGACTTGAGTTTTCCTACGTATCTCCTCATTTCTGATTCGATCCCGTAGAGAAACCCCGAGCATAGCCCTCTCCATAGCTCGTTGAGCGACTCTGAGCTTATTCATAAGGCCAATAGTGAAGGACCACGTCTCGGTTCCATATGTCATCACTGGTAACACACACTGATTGAAGACTTTCGTCTTAAGGCACTGAGGTATGTTGGACGAAAAGACGTTACGAAGTTTCCCAAACGCTGCCCATCCGAGTTGGATTCGACGATTGACCTCTTTCTCGAAGTTGGACCTAGCTAATTGGACTGTTTGTCCTAAGTATACATACGCGTCGACAACTTCAAGAGCCGAGTTCTCAACCATAACTGGGGCAGGGACGACATGGACATTCGACATGATTTTCGTCTTGTCCATGATCATTTTAAGTCCTACCCGTTGGGAGACTCGATTGAGGCCTTCGAGCATCGTGCTGAGCTCTTCCATCGACTTTGCCATGACCACAATATCGTCGGCAAACCGAAGGTGAGTGATGTATTCGCCGTTAATATTGATGCCCAGTCCTTTCCATTCCAGAAGCTTGAAGGCATCTTCCAATGTGGTCGTAAACAGTTTCGGAGAGATTACATCTCCCTGTCTTACGCCTCTTTTTAAGGGAATCGCCTTCGAGCTCTGTTCGTGTACTCGGACTGACATAGTGGCGTTTTTATACAAACACTTCAACACTTCGATGTACCGATAGTCAATACGGCATCGTTGGAGAAACTCAAGCATGTTTCGATCGAATCGAAGGCTTTCTCATAGTCCACAAACGCGGCAAGTTATACTCTTTAGTCTTCTGTATGACTTGCCGCAGCGTATGTATGTGGTCTATGGTACTGTAGCCTTTACGGAACCCGGCTTGTTCGGGAGGCTGGAAGTCATCAAACCTGCATTCGAGACGGTTCGCGATGACCCTCGAAAACAGCTTATAAACATGGCTCAAAAGCGAGATGGGTCTGTAATTCTTAAGCAAGGTGTTGTCACCTTTCTTGAAGAATAGAACCACCACGCTCCATGCTCCTTCCATGCTTTTGGCGTCGTACCTTCAAGCAAGGCGGAATTAAAGAGCTTCTGAAGGACTTTAAGTACCGGTGATCCACCCGCTTTCAGAAGCTCTGAAGTGATTCCGTCCTCATCCGGCGCCTTGTCGTTCTTAAGCTGCTTCAAGGCCATCCTGATCTCATACAGGCTGATGTCCGGAATATCTTCGGTATAATGTCGGGTCAGTTTGGCTCTTGGGTCGTTGGCAGCACTGCAAACAGGTTTAGTGACCGAATCGTAGAGCCGTCCATAGAACCTTTCGACTTCCCTTATCACTTCCGCTTTACTTGACGTTATGCTGCCATCTTCCCTTTTCAGCTTCGTCATGCGGCTCTGCCCAATAGAATTATCTCTCGCGAACACTTTGGAGCCTTTATTCCGCTCTATCGTATATTTAATACGAGATGTATTAAAGGTACGAATATCGTGCCGCAAGGATTTCTAAATCTTTCTATTGAGCTGCCTATGTGACTGAGCATCATCGGGAGACTGCAGTTGCATAGAACGTCGTTCAGCCATGAGGTTAAGGGTGTCATCAGAGAGTTTCTGAGGTCTATTGGAACGGGGGGTCTTAAAGAACTGGGACCCCACCGTATGGACGGTTTCTACAAACCTGTTATTGATCTCGTCCACTGATGCATCTACTTCTAGACAGTCAAAGCGATTTGCAAGTTCGAGTTGAAAGCTCTCGAGGTTTTGGATATGTGCGCGAGTGGGTCGGAGCGTAGATTTCATCAAACGGGACCTTTCAAGTTTAACGTTCATATTCAATGTGGCTCTAACAATTCGGTGATCACTGCCGGTTTTCACCCTGTGAATCACAGAGACATCATTGAATATCCGTTTCTTGTTGGTCAAGATGAAATCAATCTCATTTCTCGTGGAACCGTTGGGACTCATCCAGGTCTATTTCCTGTGAGGCGGCTTCTGGAAAAAGAATTCATCATAAAGAGTCCTTCTTTCTCCAGAAAATCGGCCAGCCTCTGTCCCCTGGGGTTCCGTTGCCCATATCCAAATTGCCCCACTCTCAACTCATCATCGCTTCTCATGCCTAGCTTTGCATTGAAGTCCCCCATAACAACAATAAAGTGAGTTTTGTTCGTATGTATGGCTCTACTGATGTCCTCATACATAGACTCTACTTCTTCATCTGGGTGTGAAGAGGTCGGCGCATATACCTGAACGACCATTAGCGAATATCGCTTAGATATTCTGAGTGTCAGGTACGCGACCCTGCTCGACACACTGTCGATGGTGATAATGTTGTTGATGAGTGACTTGTGAACGAGAAACCCAACACCACCTTGGGACTGTTGGTCGCCCTCCCGGTAGTATAGTAGGTTACCAGACTTAAGGGATATCGTGTCCTCGACCTCTCTACGTACTTCTGATAACACCAAAATGTCCCAGTGTAATCTACTAATATCTCTTCCAGCTCAACAATCTTTTCGTCTGTCCTCAAAGTGCGGATGTTGTGTGTTACCAGGGCCAGTGGTCGTCGTAGGGTTTGGTAGCCGATCGTCTCCCGGGGATTCTTAGCACCCCTGGCCCCGCCGTTACCGTGACTGCTACCGTAGCCAGCTTTAGCGGGGCCGCCGGGGACTCGGGGCCTGGTTTTATGTTGTAAATCCATGAGGGGGTTGTTGCCATACTCGCCACGCTTGGAAGGCGGGTTGGCGAGCGCAGTATAGGTATTGAAACACGAAAAGACGCTGCTGCCCATCTTTCGGAGGTATCCCTTAGCAGACTCCTACTGCATCCACGGGCAAGAGCGGAGGGGCAACATTCTATTGCCGGCGCCCCACGGCACAAATGCGATACAAACAAAAAAATTGGAAATGGCGTGCAATTTTTTTTTTGCACGCGCCATTTGTAGGTTGATTGATTTGATTACATAGGTACCTATAGCCATACAGCCTACTTCAAAATTATAATTTAAGTGATACAGTGCAAATATTTTATAACAAATTATTGTAAATTATAAGTAATTTGATAATAATAAATGGTTTTTCGTCTTAATTAGGTGATACAATTATTTATTCCAAAAATGTAATAGGATTTTCAGCGGCATAAAACCTCTTTGTTGTTACAAACACTGTATTATCCGGTTAAATTGAAAATGCTCTGTTTACTCGCATATAATTTGCAGTTAGGGATAATTCTATTATGCACTAGTGTGTTATATTATTACGCACGCGTGTGTTATAGTTCGGTTTATGGCCCTAATAACGATGTACTATGGCTCACTTTACGAGCAAGTGTGTTGAAAAACAAGTTAGGTAGGTATACAAGTACGGAATACGATGCCTCGCCTTTGCTTGGCTAAAAAGTTATTTAGAAAATCGCAGTCAATGCACAGAAATCACAAAAAAATTAGCAATGTAAAAAAATGCATAAGCTGTGATTGAGTAAATCTGGGGTACCCCAAGGAAGTATAGTAGTAGGTCCATTTATTTTTTAACGTACCTACATTAATGACCTTCCTAACATAACTAAACATGAGTGCACTTTATATACTGATGATACTACAGTTGCCGATAACGCACAAGACAATCATGAATTAAAAAATCAAATTACTATAACAATGAATAAAATTGACAATTGGCTAAACAACAATAATCTTAAAATAAATTAAAAAAAAAACTCAATTAATACAATTTCAAGCATATTATTACAATTCAAAGCACTTGACATTAAATGTTAATTTTAAAATTGAAATAATAGAAGAAGTAAATACAACAAAATTCTTAGGATTGATAGTCGACAAGAACTGCAATTGGAAGGCTCTCATTGCCTCTGAATGTAATAAATTGGATCAGTTTGTATTTGCACTTAGAAAACTAAGATTGAATGTATCAAAACAAGCTGCGCTAAGTGCCTATCATGGCTATGTTTCCACCATTCTCTCATGGGTCATCATTATTCATCATTATTCTATGTGGAAACTCGACTGACATAAAGCTTTTATAGCACAAAAAAGTATGTTAGCGCATTATGTGGAGCCTGGTTTACTGAAAGCTGTCGTCCTATTTTTAAGGAACATAAAATCATGCCTATTGCCTGTATGTATGTATATAAATGGTATATATATATATATAACTAACTGTAACTTAGAGAAAATTCAGAACGATTTCTAAAACACTCTGACAAAATGCAAAGGCATACAAGGCATCAAAATAGACTTAATCTACCACAATGCAATCTTGATATTTATAAAAAGAATGTATACATGTAATGGCTGTAAAAATATTTAATAATTTACCAAAAGACATTCAAGAACTGGCACTGGCGCATAAAACGGGTAACAGTAGACTGGACCCACAAATTAAAATTATGGCTTTTAGATAAGACCTTTTATACATTAATATATGTACTTAAATAAATAATGACATAATTAATTCGAGAGAGAATAATTACAATTGAATAGGTACTAAATATTTGACATAAATAATGTAATGTAACCTAATAATATCTTTATAATTGAACATATATGGAAGCTTTGCAAGCTTATTGCACGCCCTTGAGGGGGGTAGAGTATAGTGAAACTAATTTAATTAAAATGTGACATCTTTCTGTATAACCTATATTCTGGCAATATATGATTATAATCATGAACTCCCTTTACCTGTAATTTGAATGCAACTGTAGGTCAAGTAATTTGGTTATGCATTTCGTGGTACTATTTTGATAGTCAAAGATTAGGTACAAATAATAAAATAATAACTAAATAAATTTAATAATATTTTTTTCCAAATAAAATATTGTTTTTTTGGGAGACCGGTTCGCTTCTTAACTAGTGTTAATAATTTTGCAGCGCCATCTAGTTATGTGATTGACGTTGACGTCGATCTAAGGAGATAAGACAGGCTTCTTTTGGCAAATAATATCAATATAAATTATGTTAGTATTTCATCATCATCATCCATAGTCTGCCTTCACCCACTGCTGGGTATAGGCCTCCCCAAGTTTGTGCCATCCGCCACGATCCTGCGCTAGTTTTACCCATTGACAGTGCCGGATTAAGGTAACTTGATGCCCTAAGCAATCTTCCACTGTGGGCCCCCAAATTTTGCGTGCCGGGGGGGACGGGGGGTAGGTAACTACCTACGAGCGAGCGAGCGGAAGTGAGGTCATGACTGCGACCGAACTGAACGTCAACGACAATTTAAAACGCGCGGATTTTGAAATTTTCTCGCTTCCGGATGTCCGGTATATTTATGTATCCTATATTCCCATAAAAAACATAAAAATGTAAAATGAGAGAGATGTGAATGTCGTTGGCATATGCCAAATCAAAATTACTGAACAATTTGAGAATTGTGAGTTTTGTGACGTCATAAAATATGTAAAAATACGAGCCTAACGAATGGATATTAGATGTAAATACAAAAGATGCAAAAAGTCAACATCACGCGGTGTTCCCAGGCGGTCACCCATCCAAGTACTGACCGCGCCCGACGTTGCTTAACTTCGGTGATCGGACGAGAACCGGTGTTTTCAACGTGGTATGGACGTTGGCAAACGCTGCAGCAAAATTACTAAACAATTTGAGGATGTCATAAAGATGTAAAAATACTAACCTAACGGATTGATGGGGTTATTGGATCCAAACACAAAAGTTGCAAAAAGCCAACATCACGCGGTGTTCCCAGGCGGTCACCCATCCAAGTACTGACCGCGCCCGACGTTGCTTAACTTCGGTGATCGGACGAGAACCGGTGTTTTCAACGTGGTATGGACGTTGGCAAACGCTGCAGCAAAATTACTAAACAATTTGAGGATGTCATAAAGATGTAAAAATACTAACCTAACGGATTGATGGGGTTATTGGATCCAAACACAAAAGTTGCAAAAAGCCAACATCACGCGGTGTTCCCAGGCGGTCACCCATCCAAGTACTGACCGCGCCCGACGTTGCTTAACTTCGGTGATCGGACGAGAACCGGTGTTTTCAACGTGGTATGGACGTTGGCAAACGCTGCAGCAAAATTACTAAACAATTTGAGGATGTCATAAAAATGTAAAAATACTAACCTAACGGATTGATGGGGTTATTGAATCCAAACACAAAAGTTGCAAAAAGCCAACATCACGCGGTGTTCCCAGGCGGTCACCCATCCAAGTACTGACCGCGCCCGACGTTGCTTAACTTCGGTGATCGGACGAGAACCGGTGTTTTCAACGTGGTATGGACGTTGGCGACTACGGGTGCTAAATTACTAAACGATTTGAGGATTGTGACTGTGACGTCGTAAAATAACGAGCCTAAGCCCCGCCGCACATGCTCACACTCGCACTCGTTCACGACACTGCGCCAATGTCCCTTTGTTCCTCCATTTTGCAAACACTCGCGACACTGCCACTCGAAAACAATGTCTCGGTCACTTAGCCGACACGCGCGTACGCGCTCATGTACGTGCCTGCTTCGACACGTGCGAGCAAATGCGGAGTTTGGTTTTTTTATTTTTTTTTTTTCGAATGGACTAATCTCGCTGTTGGCCTCTGAGGCCGTTGCAGCTTAACCGAGCTGTTGGCGAGCGCAGAAGGCGCTCAGCCCTGTAATTTGTTTGATGAGGCAACTAGCGCAAGGGCACCACTTAGCGAAGGTGATGATGTGTGTGTGGTGGAATTGGAAGGACTGCCAAAACTACTTGTCGCGGTATTTTAAACAAAGCCCCAATATTTCTATAGCAATGGGATCATGTTCCTACCTACAAGATGGCAAAAAGTTATCGAACAAAATGGTACCTACATACTTTAGTTAAATGTAAATAAACTATATTTAAAAATGTTTTGAACTTTCTTAAAAAATGCGAAGAAACTTTTTCCCCAACCTAATATATTATAAGTTCTATATTATTTTTTGTCTTATACCTCATACTGGGAGCAAATAGGTAATCTTAATACGTACATTGTAGTAAGACTTATTGCGTTTAAGTCGTTATTAGGGTTCTGGATCAAAATGGTAAATATGGAATTTCGTCTGTCACATGAAACGGTGGTGAAGATAAACGCAGTGGGTGATCAGTTTTTCTTTTAATCGTAAAAATACACTTTGACAATATTTTGCCTAATCTCGTGTGCAGTACCGAATGAGAGCTCAAAATGAGCTCCCGGAGTATTTAAAACAAATTCCCCACTGACTTCATGGGTAGAATCGTCGATAAGCTGGCAGTGACGTCACTACCAATCACCGCGCTTGTGCTTTGGCGGTCAATTTGAATCAGCTGGCTGGATTGGCTGGCATGGCTGGCGTGACGGACGTGGCTGGCTGGCTGGGTTGCCACATCGAAAGGGCTGGCATCTGGCAAGGCGTTACACACAGCTGATTATCTCAGCAACTACGAAACTTCATCATCATCATCATCATATCAGCCGTAGGACGTCCACTGCTGGACAAAGGCCTCCCTCATTGATCTCCAGGAACTGCGGTTGGAAGCGGCCTGCATCCAACACCGACCTGCGGTTCTTAACAAGTCGTCTTCCCATCTTGTAGGTGGACGTCCTACGCTGCACTTGCCGATCCGTGGCCTCCATTCGAGAACTTTCCGGCCCCATCGGTCATCTGTTATGCGCGCTATATGGCCTGCCCATAGTCACTTCAACGTGCTAATCCGTCGGGCTACGAAACTTCAGCTTGAAATAGTTAGAAATAAATTAAGTAAAAAACACATTCCAAATCCATTTTTATTTATTTTGTAGTTTTGGAGTTATGATTAAACATGACGAAAAACAAACCGTTTAATGAAGTGCGAATTGAAAAATCTGAAATTTGATCTAGGAAGAATTCTTTGCTAATGTGTGTTTTATGTTTTTGATAAGCACACACAGGACACTGGCAAATAATAAAAATACAGAGAGGTGCAAAAAGCCAACATCACGCGGTGTTCCCAGGCGGTCACCCATACAAGTACTGACCGCGCCCGACGTTGCTTATCGGACGAGAACCGGTGTTATCAACGTGGTATGGACGTTGGCGAATGCTATATCAAAATTACTAAACGATTTGAGGATTGTGATTGTGACGTCATAAAATAAGTAAAAACACGGGCCTAACGAGTGGATTGGGATGAGGGTTGGGGAACGCTATACCGAATTTATAATACAGGTATTATGAATATGACGTCACATTTTACGGCAATAAAACGTGGCATGAAAGCCAAAGTAAAAAAGGAGCTTCGGACGGAAATTGCCACGGCTCTATATACATTTCTAAAGAAAAATTACGAAAAAGGCCTAATGTGTATTTATTTATTCGCTGATGGCAGTGGCCAGAATCGTAGTTCGATTGTGGCTTCAGCATTGATGTATGTCATAAACAACCTCACAAATATTGAAAAAAATAACGTTACGTCTTTTTGTGCCTAAACATGGTCAAAACGAAGGCAATTCAATTAGTTTTTTTTAACTAGCCTATGCTGTTCCATTTCTCCCAATGCTAGGCAGAAGCCTCCCCCTCATATCTCCACTTATCTGGATACTGTGCCAAATCCTATCAGTCCCTGTAAAAATCAAAACATCGCGCCAATCCATTTACAAAAAGAAATAGAATTGCAAATAGGTACTTCCCTTGCAATTATGTAATTAAGTGTAGGTGCTATCTATCTCTCTCTATTCTATTATCGATCAAGGTGCCACTTAGTACCGTATTTTATTAAAAAAAATGTATTATTTCAAGAAACTGTCAGCTGATTTACTACTATTAGTTCGAAAGGATGACGCTGGATCTCAATATAACAGAATTTTCTTTTCGTAAAACAGATAGGTATTGCAATTTTTTAACTACGTAGTCACACATAGGGTTGAATCTTACCGGTCTTTGGGATTGAAAAAGCAGGAGGTCTCTTTTCTACTCGCTCAAGTAAAGAGAAAAATACGAATTTTTCGTTCTCGCTAACCACAGGTCATCAGTTTGTCCAAACATGTGGGCTTTACAAATCTCTTCCTCATTCATAATTTATATTTACCTCATTCATATTTACCTTATACTGGGAGCAAATAGGTAATCTCATTGTAGTTGTAGGCTCGGACTATTATGGCATCCGGGCTTTTCAGAGACAGTTTTTTAACGTCCAATCCAATCCAAACCAATCCGTCACACATTTGAATTTTTCCTGAATCGATCCAAGGCCTTCCGACTCCGATTTTTATGCGGAAGCAACCGATACATATTCCAGATTCGCAGGATCGGGGAGACCCGGATGCCATATAATCCGAGCCTAAGTCGTTATTAGAGTTTGGGATCAAAATGGAACAGTTATCTGTCCATGTGTCACAGCTGATTATCTCAGCAACTACGAAACTTATCGGCTTGATTTCAAGCCGGTAAGTTTCGTAGTTGCTGCTTATCTATTTAGTTATAAATAAATTAAATAAAAATCACATTACAAATCCATTTTTATTTATTTAGTGCGGATTGATAAATCTGAAATTCGATCTAGGAAGTATTCTTTGCTAATGTGTGTCTTATGTTTTTGAAAGGCACACACAGGACACTGGCAAATAATAAAAATACAAAGAGGTGCAAAAAGCCAACATCACGCGGTGTTCCAAGGCGGTCACCCATCCAAGTACTGACCGCGCCCGACGTTGCTTAACTTCGGTGATCGGACGAGAACCGGTGTTTTCAACGTGGTATGGACGTTGGAAAGCGTTAAGCTAGATTTAAAAAACCGTATATGAATGTGACGTCACCTTTTATGTCAACAAAACAAGGTAAACTAAAGGCTAATTTATAAGATTCCCTTGCTTTTAACAACACACTGCAATTGGAAAAATTACGACGCCGATGAGACCTAAAAAAATAGTCCAAATCTAATTTTTTTCTTCCCAATCTTCTAGTACTAGAGCAGCTCCCTTCTCGCCAATCATAATACTTGGCGCATTAGTGTTCCCTCTGACCACCACTGGCATTATAGAAGCATCTATGACTCTCAAATTACTGATACCATAAACTTTCAATCTAGGATCAACTACTGCCGTTTTATCACACCGCGGACCCATCTTACAAGTTCCAACAGGATGGTATGGTGACGAAGTGTATGTTTTTGCTAAACATATTGTATAATCATCGGTACCCCACTCATAGTCCTTGCAACCTGGCAATTGTTCGCGGTAGAAATAAGCTCCCATATCTCGGAATGCTTTAGTGTTTTCTAGACTTAAAAGAAACCTTACGCCTTTGATAATAGGGATTAGATCTAGTTCGTTTTCTAAATAATTCGAGTGTATTATAGGATACGCATTAGGGTCGGTGGAATTCAATAAAATACGTCCTAGACTTTTCGGTACTAAATTCATGGTTCTAGGTACTATCGCATCGTAGTACGCAGTTGGGTATGTGGAAATACTTTCGTATAGAGCCGGGTTTGACAAATACTCCTTTAAAATCACCTGATAGCATTGGTATTGTACATCTACAGCGACCAAATCTGGCTCAGTTTTAATAAAAGCTATAGAATTGACAGCACCATTACCTGATATTGTCCCATTCTTTACCTGATTCAGTTTATAATCCAGGATATCTTTTATAATAGTTTTCTCATCGACTAATGTAGAGTTTTCCTTTGGAAGGGCTACGACGTATCCGTTGAAGGTAACATGATCGTGTAGATTGTATCCTACAGCGGAATCTAATATAACTGGAATCCCTAAGCTTTCTAAATGGTCTTCAGGACCTATTCCAGACAACATCAGTAATTTAGGAGAGTTGATAGCGCCCCCACTTACTATAACCTCTTTCTTAGCTACTGCTGTGCAAACCTTTCCATTCGTTACATAAATAACCCCATAAGCTTTTTTATTTTCATCTATAAGTATTTTTATAACTTCGGATTTGATTTTGACGGTCAAATTCTTCCGTTTGTATCTAATAGGTTGGATATAAGCGGTGTTGGTGGATACTCTTTCTCCATAACGCGTGAAAGTCTGTCCTTGCATAGTGGCAAACTGGTTAGCACCATTGAAATCAGCTAGGGGAAGACCACGTTCTGTGAAGGCTTGTGTCATCATAAACGAAGGTCTGTCAATGTAAGGGAGATGGGAAACGGACTGCTCTCCGCTATAACCATGGTACCTCTTGTCCAAGGAGTTGATGTCCAAGTTGTTTTCAGATTTTATGAAGTAGGGAAGAACCTGTGTGTAAAAAAAATGAAATATTAATCATGCAACGCAGCGCCTAATGCTATGGTAATAGCCAATTTTCAGCGAGGGGTTTCTATCGAGAAGCATTTAAAAATTCATGAGCGATTTTACAAGCATTTCTAGTAAGAATATTTTGTAATATGTTGGAGAATGAGGTTTACTTACGTCCTTGTAACTCCAACCTTTGTTGCCCATGGCTGCCCAATCGTCATAATCAACTCTGCTACCTCTGACATAAGACATGGAGTTGATTGAGCTACTGCCTCCCATGGTTTTACCTCTGGAAATTATTTATAATTTTTAGATGGTTTTCAAGTTGAACCGAAAACTACCTTTCACAAAATGTCGAGAGATTTCTAAACAAACTACTTTAAGGAACTAAGCATAAGAAGAACTTATAACACACAGACAGTAGGTGGTAGGTAGGTACTAGGTAGTAGAAGTTGTAATATTAGGATAGAAGCCAAATACATAATTGGAATAATATCGAGCGAGAATACTAAAGGTACGTACATTTCGTTCATGCTCGACGAGCAGGTATAATCAAATATTAACCTAATCGCATTTCGGTTCGACTTCGAAGATAATGCTTGCATCCCTAAACGTAATTAGCGACTCAACATGTTTAAATTTGACGTATTTGTATGATATGAACTCTCTTAGGTGCGGGACAAATACAAGAGGCGTCGGGAGAAGGTGAGGCGCGAGCGAGGTGCGGGCGGGCGCGGCGCTGGCCGGTGCAGCGCAGAATAGGCGCGCTAACGGGGTCGGAAAGGCAAGCCGCGGGCAAACACAACGCACAACATCAACACCAGCGTCTACTAGCTAGGCCATCCTCAGCGCCGTTGCCCGTCTTCAGGCACCCACTTGGTGACGATCGTTGCCCATCTGTCCGGGTGCATTCGTCTTACATGGCCCGCCCAATCCCAGTTTAGCTTAGCAGCCTTATTTATTGCGTCAGCAACGTCGGTCTTTAAACGCAGTAGGTAATCTTTTTTTTGTTTTACGTGGAGGAATTCTCATGGAGAAAATTCTTCCGCGATGCAGTAGGCTTACCTAGGCCAAGAGCATTGCTGCCCATTTCTACCCAAACAGCTCTTCCCATTTGGCGCGGTTGAGTAATTCCAATCGACATTAGACCCTAGGAACGAAGTGGACAGTCCTGGAACCAGTGTGATGTCAGGCTGTTCACCGCCCGCCTCTAGTAGCAACACCTAGAACCATAAAAAGAAAGAAGATTTAAGATTCATTGGAACTTATTAACAGCAAGAAACGTCAAAAACATCTCTTGGAAGTGGAACCTTCTCTCAATTGCTCTAACATAATCTCTATCTCTCACACATAAAGACACCAATTAGGTCCTTCCTATTACTTGTTTTTTGTAACTAGTACGTCCATGGCCAATTATACTAATTACAAAACATGGATGAACTTACATGTATACAAACACGTATTGTATTGTGTAACTAAAATACTTTGACTGGTAGGTACCTACTGGGGAGAGCGTTGATGACTGCGAGACTGCAAGTACTGCGATACAGTTCAATGGTTCTACAGATATCATCGTTTTTCACATCATATTTTGTACTATTGTTTAAATTCCAAATAAATAATTTTATGATTATGATTTATGTTCTCAATATATTATTTATTTCTGAGGCGTTGTGTACCGTGGCTATAACTCTATAATTTGCAATAAAGTCGCCTTGGTATAGATGTAATTTTAGAAGCAGTAAGATACAAATGAGCGTATGATTTCTACGAAACTCACTGTGAAATTCTTTTCTACCAGTCTGTTTGTGACCACACATCCTGCTGCCCCAGCGCCAACCACTATAAAATCATAGTCATCTCTTTCCCTCCTATAGTTCTCTCTGTACCCATCTCTAACTCTCTCATAGTTGTGTGTCCCATCATTATCTCTTTCATTGGTTTTTATATTTCCATCTCTGTAAGGTTTGTCTTCATAATCGTTAATTCCAAGTTTCTCTTGGATTCTTCTATCGATTGAGTCTCCAAAGAGACCGGCTATAAAGCAGAGGTAGACGTATCCGAAGTTAGAACAGGCTGTGATTTGGCTGTGAGCTGGACACACTTGGGTTAGATTAATTGGCTCCCAAACCATGGTGCTGAAATATAACCCAATTTTTATTATATAAAAATTTAATGTGCCCCTGTTTAAATGATAAATACTTAGTACCCTTTAGATCAAATCATAACACAATTTACAGAGTAGGTAACATCAGTTTTCATTTAAAATTTTCAGTGTCAATTTTGATGAACGGAGCGGTGTTAAAAAAACTTAAATTTTAGAGGACGGAGTAAGTTTTAAATATAGGTATATTTCCATATATCCATAGTCCAAAACAAGCTGTTTTCGTGTTAAATGGTGATCCATGTCTATGTATAAGTGTAAATATCATTATTTAAACTTAGTTACATAAACATGATCATAGATAGATAATTCTATGTACCTAAATTCGATTCATACAAATAATTTATTTAGACTAATATAGTAAATTCGAAAGTAACTCTGTCTCTCTGTCTGTTTGTAACGTTTTCACTAAACGGCTAGATAGATTTCAATGAAATTTGGTATACAAATAGATTATTATCCAATACCCAATCTTTGCCCCAATCCCAGTCATAATTATGACCGGGATTAGGGCATATGCTACTTTTTACCCGACTGCGCAGAAGGAGGGTGATGTTTTTATTGGCAAACCACGCGTAAGAATAATTTTGACCATGAAAAAATTATTACATAAACAACCTTGTTTTAAAAAAAAATATTAACTCATATTTTAGTTGCATCAATGTATTTAACTTACCAGGTCGCATTTGCTTTCGGTACAAAATTAACAGTTAACACAACTAGATACTAAATACAATTGCTTATTAAATGCACAAAAATACAGAAGACTTGCTTTAAGCCAACACTCAAGACAGTAAGCAATTACTTCATCCGATGTCTAATTTATATACTCCAATAATAAATGACTTGTTAAATATACGATACCATATACAGAGTGTTTTTTTTTAACTGGGGCAGTACGGCAGCAACCATAACCAGAGGAGATACAGGTGCAGTTTCTTTTAAAACAGTATTAATACTTCTTTAATGTGCAATTAGAATCTAATAAAATGTTTGTTGGAGGAATTTTGCTTTGTCCTGTCGTATGAGAATTGAGAATACATTTTATCAAATTTGACTAACTTCCGCTGCTCAGATATTTTCATCCGATACAATAAAATGATCCTTACATAGGAATGCATCGATCGGCATCAAAAAAAATTACCAACTTGATTCATTTTAAGGCGCTACTCACGCTTGACCAAAAAATTTTAATGCTAAAATGTTTTTCTTCGAAAACGAGCTGATGTTTTAAAAGAAACTGCACGTGTATCTTCTCTGGTTATGGGTGCTGCCGTAATGGCCCAGTTAAAAAAAACATACTGTATAGCTAGCCCGCCCTGGCTTCGCACGGTTTTTTTTTCAAAGTAAATATAGGTAGTCAGCACTCAAAGATGACTCAGGGATAGCACTCAGGGATGACCCTTTCATCAGTGAAAAGATTTTCAGAAAAAAAATCAGTAGTTTCTGAGACCCCTACAAACATACAAACTAAGAAACAACAAACTTTGCCTCATTTTAATTTATTTTATTTAAATATAATATATAAATTTTTTATACTTTTTGAGAGGTTTTAAAAAGCTTAGAATTTATATGATTTCATAAAAAACAAAAAGAAAAAATAAGACACAAGACTCTTTGATTGATTGAAAATACGTTATTGCACTTATAAAAATTGTAAAAAGGCGAGCTTACTGCTAAAGAACATTCTCTTCCAGATAACATAATTATATAATAACTAGTATTTTGGTTTGTCGCTTATTTGTGTTCAAAATTAAAACTATTACTTATGGAAGCAATTATTTTGGAAGACTGCTAACTATGTGATCTGATTTAATGAATACCAATTCGTCTAGATACTTCTTCTTCATGCGAACGAAATCGTCGGCAGAAGCTGATTCTTCTATTGATAGATTACCATATTATAATTTAGTGCAGTAACAAACAATTTATCCAATCAAAATGTATCCAATCCAGGATAATAGGTAAATATTTATGTAGGTATTTTTAAACAGTGTTTGATTTGATTATACTTATTTTTCGCGTACCTAATGTGCCGCACCGCCTTAGAGATGCCAAGGCGCTCTGGGGGTACGATGTTCAGGGGGCGCTGATGGAAGGCAGCCAATTCGATGCCGAGCAGGGCAATGCGCGATCTTCCTGATGCTTGAAGCTCCTATGGTGTTCTTCTGGCTTGAAAGTAAAACTAGCAGGCTTGAGATCTGGACAGTTATTTATTTCCGTGTTCCGTATGTCATTTTCAGATCTTCAGATCTTCTGAGAATCTTTATTATCGATGATCATCCCGCTAACGGTTTCCAGGATCAGAGGCTCTTCCTCGCCCTTGGCTCTGATGCGTGCAGCGATGTCGGCAGTATCTCTGTCGACCCCTCGTCGAATAGTGCCAGGACGTGGGTTGAGCCGTTCAGGCCGAAGACTTTCACCGGTACCATCTTCAAGTAGACCTTATCCTAATCATCCGTTGGCGACTTCTCTTGCGTCGGTGGTGCTACCTGTTGTTGTTTCGGCTCTAAGTGCAGCTTGACGTGATGAGACTTCTTGCATTTCTTGCATAGAAGTCTCCTGCAACTCGTTTTTTGATGGCACCGGCGAAGACATCTGATGCAAAGTCGTTTCTGCTTTGCCGTTTTCCAGCGTTCGTCGGTTATTACGTCTCGGCACTTCCTGCATTCTGTGATCCAGTGCTCTCCATTGCAGTGGTCGCAGGCTTTCTTGTATCTTGTTATGGATGTTAACACGGTGTCGGCCTTATCATCCGTTTCTTGAGTCACGTGCACTGGCTGCCTTGTGTTTCCAAACGTCTTCCTTTTCGTTATTTCTGGCTGTGCAAGAACCACGGGCAGATCGGCTTCCATTTTTAAAAACATTTTCATCTTCAAAAGTTTAGGTTCTTCATCGCCGGCGCGTAAGTTTTAGTTCAACCATTGGTAACGTAGTAACGGTGAAAGCTTCTCTAAGATCTGTCTGGCGATCTCCGGTGAGTACAGGTACTCCAGTTTTTTATTGTTGTTAAGGGCTTGTTAACGTGTTTGCGACGCGGCTTGAGAACACACATATATCCCTCGGTGTGTCTCCAACTCGCGGAAATCACTTGATTTTCTACAGCTCTGCTAGCACCAACTGTTCCGGCCTACCGAATTTCCGTTCCAAGGCGTCGTTGATGTCCTCGGGTTTCTCAACTATAAATAATATACCCCTTATTGCTTCCTTAGCTGTGCCTTTGATCGCCTTCCTAAGACGGGCCATGTTATGCACTCCTGTGCATAATTTTGTGCTTTCTTCGAAAGCTCTCTTGAAGGGCGGCCATTCTTCATGACTTCCAGCGAAGTCAGGTAGATCCCACATTTTGGGTGGCGCTGTCGTAGGCTGCGCTGTCTTCGTAGCGCTGATTACGGCGTCAGCTAGCTTCTTCATCTCGCTTCTGATGATTGGAGTATCTTCGATTGGCTTCGGTGCTCCCAGGATCGTCGTATTATGCTGTACCCATTGCTCGACATGTGTCGCATGCTCAGCTTCAAACTTTTTTGCCAAGTCGTCTTCAGACTGGCATTGGGTGAGTTGCAACTCCGTCTGAGCAAGGGCGGTAGCGGTCTCTGAAGACGCGAACGGCGGAACAGCAGGTCTCCCTACAATGTTCTTCGGTCGTGGTGGCTCCATAGCTGCGGTGGCGTGAGTAACCCTTCCTTACATCGGGGTGGCGAGACCTGCGGCGTTGCTACCAGCGGCGGCGGTAACGGTACCACGCGTCACGTATGTCTCCGATGGAAGCCGTCGCGGAGGTTTCGGTGTTCATGGACCAAGCGGTGATAGTCGACGTCTCCGTATAATCTTCTTTCCCCGATGCTACGCAAAGCGGCGATCTTGATCGCGCGATGGGCATTGAATCCCGTCTTCTAATCGGGCTCTATCGAAGGACCAAGAATTATACCGCACCGTGATTTCTATCTTAAATATTGTTGAAACGTGTATCGTACGCTTTAATTATATCATAGAGTAGAGACCGTGTTTTTTTTTTTGTCTGTATTGACAACACTGCCTTTAGTCGCTCTCTTGTCAAAATACTACGTTTGGTGTTCACACGTATTCTAATCTTGTAATCTGATTTTATCTAATTAATCTTCTCCTGACTAATGTGTTTGACGATGCGATAATGTACTATTGTAATATACTTTGTTGATACAAGTAATAGAAGAATAGCTACCGTTAAAGATTGGTGTTTTATTTCATTGTAAGTCACCCACCACTATAAGCATCTGTTTGAACGCTACCAAAGCGATAGCATTCAAGTCTTGTGAAACACAACTAGTTCTGCGTAAACTGCTCAGCTAGTCCGTACTAACAGGTTATGGGCCCAGAGATTTTACAAGAAGAAATTGCTAACGCTAACGCGTGTTGGATATAACCTCGGTGAGTCGCTACGTGGTGCGGTGGATTGTGACTTGGTGACACTTGCTTCGATATGGCTACGCCTGGCCGTCAAGAATCGAGCAATGGAAATTCTACTTTGCAAGGTAGCAATGGCCTCGCATCGTCAATAGAAAAATTGGAAGGCGTATCCAACTATTTGAATTGGAAATTCGCAATAAAGATGCTGCTTACCATGGATGGCTTGTGGGACACAATCGAAGGCTCCGAGTCTGATCCTGTAAAAGATCAGCGTGCCTTGGCGCGAATAGCTTTGTGCATCAAACCGGTGCTTTATCAATATATCAGGAATGCTACTACGGCTAAAGAAGCATGGAAAAGCTTGGCTGATATTTTTGAAAATAAGGGCCTACTACGGCGTGTGCTGCTTTTAAGACAACTACACAGAATAGATTATACTCAATTTTCATGTATGTCTGAATACATACAGGGTGTGATGACCCTTGTGCAGCAGCTCACGGATATTGGCCGGAAGACGGATGATGCTGAAGTCGCAGAGATTTTATTAAGTGGTCTACCTCAGGAATTTGAATACTTGGTTTCTAATCTGGAGACAGTATGTTTAACCAGTAATCTCACCAGTGAGATTGTACGATGTCGACTTCTGCAAGAAGAGTTGCGAAGGAGTGATGGTGCAATGAATAATAACAACACAGCTATGGTTGCGAAGAACACTTCAAAGAAAAAGTCTGTGATTTGTCATTACTGCAGTAAGCCTGGACATGTGAAGGCTAAATGCTACAAGATGAAGAATGACCAGAAGAAGAGTGACCAGAAGGATTCTACAAGCTTCGCTTCAGCTCTGTTTGTTCATCAAAATGATGCTTGGTTCATTGACTCCGGCTGTACATCTCATATGACAAGCTGTAAAGAAAATCTGGTGAATTATAAAGACTTTAATTGTAATGCTAAACACACTACTGTTGCTGTAGCTAATAATGAAAAGTTAAAATGTAGTGGTGTAGGAGATTTAATGGTAAACTTTGGAAGTGAGGTAAGACAACTTAAAAATGTTTTATTTGTGCCACAGATAGCCACTAATTTAATATCTGTAAGTAAATTAGTAGAAAGTGGACTAACTGTTCAATTTAGTAGTCATGGGTGCAGTATTTATGATAGTAAAGTCTCTGGCAACCGTTTAGCTCTTGTGGGGTGTGAAAATGGAATTTATAGGATAAATTGTAAAATTGTAAAACCTTTGCACAATCAGCTGGTGTATTCTTCCAAACTTTTGAGTAATGGGCAAACGACAGAGAGTACTGCAGTAGCTGTCTCTACTGAGCTATGGCATCGCAGGTTGGGACATTTAGGTCTAAGAAATATGTGTACTCTAAAAGGTCATGTGTCTGGTGTGGTGTTTCAGGATGACCAGAACAGATTGAAGGACTGCATACCCTGCCTTGAGGGGAAGCTGTCAACACAGCCGTTTCCCAAAGGAGAGGGCAAGCGGGCCGAGCGACCATTGGAGTTGGTGCATTCTGATGTCTGCGGGCCAATGAGTGAGAGCAGCTTGGGAGGTGCAAAGTATCTGGTTACATTTACAGATGATCACACAAGGAAAACATTTGGATACCTAATGAAATGCAAATCTGAGGTAATGTCCAAGTTTATTATATTCAAGGCTATGGTTGAGAGACAAACTGGATTGAAGATTAAATGCTTACGTTCGGACAATGGTGGCGAGTATGTCAATCATAGGTTTTCAGGATTCTTATGTAAAGATGGAATTGTACATCAAACTACAGTTCCTTACTCGGCTCAACAAAATGGTGTTTCAGAGCGCCTTAACCGGACGCTCATTGAAAAAGCGCGTTGCATGCTGCAGGAGTCAGGTCTCAGTAAGAGTTATTGGGGAGAGGCAGTCAATACTGCAATTTATTTAAAAAAATAGGTCCCCTACTACAGCTTTAGATGGACGGATTCCTGAGCACCTGTGGTCAGGATCTAGAGTTGATCTGAGTCACTTAAAGGTTTTTGGTTGCATCGCTTATTCGTTGGAGCCTAAGCATAAGCGTGGCAAGCTTGATGCTAAGAGTAAAATGTATATCTTTGTGGGATACAGTGAGACCTGTAAAGGGTATAGACTGTCTGATCCTATAAATCCTAGAAATATTTTATTGTCAAGGAATGTTGCATTTTTAGAAAACAGATTTTATAATAAAGATTTTAATGAAAAGGAATGTGAACTTGATGAAGTTATTTTGAGTAATAATGATTTTGACATGAGCACTGAATTGGTTTTAAATAATGATAATTCAATTAATAATAATAATACTAATGACATCCATTCTAGTCCAATAGATTTAGGAGAATGTAATAATTTAGATAGTATTAGTAATAAAACCAATTCTTTAGAGTTAAATGATGGTTCTCACATTACAGATACCACAGATGAGGAGCATTATTGCACAGGCAGTGAGGTTGAGTCCCGCTGTGCAAACTCGTCGTCGGCGAGCCACGAGTCTGTGACTTCGTCATCGCCGGACGCGTCTGTTCGAGGGGAAGGAGTGACACGTGTAGAGGTACCCCGGGCCGCGGCTAATACCCGCCCTGTACGAAGTACTCGGTCAATTCCACCATTGAGGTATTGTGATTATGATGTTTCGATGTATGTCGGTAATATTGAGGAACCATCCTGTTACGAAGAGGCTATCTCTTGTTCGGATGCCACTGAATGGCGTGCTGCAATGCAGAGTGAGTATGACTCTTTAATCGCGAATGAAGTTTGGAAGATCGTCGATAGACCTATAGGGAAAAATGTAATTAAAACTAAATGGGTTTTTAAGCGCAAACACGATGCTTCCGGTAACTTTAGTAAGTACAAAGCGCGATTAGTTGCCAGAGGGTTTACACAAAAATACGGGGTAGATTATAATGAGACGTTCTCCCCTGTGGTAAGGCATTCCACTATGAGAATTTTGTTTTCTTTAGCAAATGATTTAAATCTCAGTATAGACCATATAGATGTAGCTTGTGCTTTCTTAAATGGAAATTTAAATGAAACAATATTTCTGGAACAGCCTATTGGTTTTGATAATGGAGATAATTCTAAGGTTTGTTTATTGAATAAGAGTATTTATGGTCTAAAACAAGCAAGTAAAATGTGGAATAGCAAGGTTCATGATTTGTTAAATAGTAATGGTTATGTACAAAGTCTGTGTGAACCATGTGTTTGTATAAAGAAAGAGAAGAATGATTTAACCATTATAGCACTGTATGTAGATGATTTCTTCATATTTTATACTGAGAGAAGTGCTATTCAAAAAGATTGTGTAAAACTGTTACAAAGGGAATTTAATGTAAAGAACCTTGGTCCATTGAAAAGCTGTCTTGGCATAAATGTAACGAGAGATAGATCAAAATGTATTTTAAAATTGGACCAGACTGACTATATTAAGAAATTATTGTTGCGGTTTGGCATGGGCAATTGTAAAACTGTATCTACACCGATGCCATTAAATTGTAAATTACTGAAAGCTGAAAATAAAGATATAAGCGAGAGCAATGATAATTTTAGGCAATTGCTAGGTTCCTTAATGTACTTAGCTGTATGTACAAGGCCTGATATAGCTTATGCTTGTAGCCAGTTAAGTCAATTTAATAACTGTCACGATAACAGTCATTGGCAAGCTGCTAAACGTGTTTTACGTTATTTAGCGGGGACAATTGATTATGGCTTACTATTCGTAAGAAGTAATAAATTGAGTTTAGTCGCTTATACTGATGCAGACTGGGCTAATGATGTAACTGATCGTAAGTCTTATACTGGATATGTCGTGAAGTTAGGTAATAATACAATAAATTGGGATTCACGTAAGCAACGGTGTGTTGCTTTATCTACTACAGAAGCGGAATATCTCTCAATTTGTGATGTTTGTAAAGACATAAGTTTTATTAAGAGTTTGATATCTGAGATCTTTTGCTTGGATCTAGAGTCAGTTGTTTATAATGACAATCAAAGTGCAATTAAGTTGTTAGAATGTAAAGAGTTTTGTCATAAACGAACTAAACACATTGACCTCAGATACCATTATGTAAAGGATCTAATAAAAAATAATATTGTAACTGTAAAGTATTTACAAACAGAGAAGATGATAGCAGATGTACTGACCAAACCGCTTTGCTCTAAGAAGCATGTAGATTTTATTAAGGACATGAATGTATGTGTTGTGTAACATGACTATGTGTGTACTAAATTGTAGAGATAATATGATAGAGTCATTCAATGTTGTAGAGTTATGATTAATATTATAGAGTCATATAGATATATGTTATGTGTAGTTGTCTATAAGTCTCTAAGTATGTTTTTATTGACTTTATTATGAAAAGTAATAATGTAAAGCGTAAGGGGAAGTGTTGAAACGTGTATCGTACGCTTTAATTATATCATAGAGTAGAGACCGTGTTTTTTTTTTTGTCTGTATTGACAACACTGCCTTTAGTCGCTCTCTTGTCAAAATACTACGTTTGGTGTTCACACGTATTCTAATCTTGTAATCTGATTTTATCTAATTAATCTTCTCCTGACTAATGTGTTTGACGATGCGATAATGTACTATTGTAATATACTTTGTTGATACAAGTAATAGAAGAATAGCTACCGTTGAAGATTGGTGTTTTATTTCATTGTAAGTCACCCACCACTATAAGCATCTGTTTGAACGCTACCAAAGCGATAGCATTCAAGTCTTGTGAAACACAACTAGTTCTGCGTAAACTGCTCAGCTAGTCCGTACTAACAAATATTCTATACCTATCTGTACTTAAATAT
>OU975421.1:3521767-3546767 GCA_918857605.2 Philereme vetulata
AAATAAGCTCCCATATCCCGGAAGGCTTGCGTTTTTTCCAGGCTTAAAAGAAACCTTACGCCTTTGATAATAGGGATTAGATCTAATTCGTTGTCTAAATAATTCGCGTATATTATAGGATAGGCATTAGGGTCAGTGGAATTCAATAAGATACGTCCTCGACTTTTCGGTACTAAATTCTCGGTTCTAGGTACTATCGCATCGTAGTACGCAGTTGGTAATGTTGAAATACTTTCGTATAGAGCCGGGTTTGATAAATATTCTTTTAAAATCACCTGATAGCATTGGTATTGTATATCTACAGCGTCCAAATCTGGCTCAGTTTTGATAAAAGCTATGGTATTGACAGCACCTTCGCCTGATATTGGCCCATTCCTTACCTGATTTAGTTTATAATCCAGGATATCTTTTATAATTGTTTTCTCATCGACTAATGTAGAATTTTCTTTTGGAAGGGCTACGACGTATCCGTTGAAGGTAACATGATCGTGTAGATTGTACCCTACAGCGGAATTTATTATAACTTTAATTCCTAAGTTTTCTAAATGGTCTTTTGGACCTATTCCAGACAACATCAGTAATTTTGGAGAGTTGATAGCGCCCCCACTTACTATAACCTCGTTCTTTGCTACTGCTGTGCAAACCTTTCCATCCTTTACATAAATAACCCCATAAGCTTTTTTATTTTCATCTATGAGTATTTTTATAACTTCAGATTTGATTTTGACGGTCAAATTCTTTCTTGTGTATCTAATAGGTTGGATATAAGCAGTGTTGGTGGATACTCTTTCTCCATAACGCGTGAAAGTCTGTCCTTGCATAGTGGCAAGCTGGTTAGCACCATTGAAATCAGCTAGGGGAAGACCACGTTCTGTGAAGGCTTGTGTCATCATAAACGAAGGTCTGTCGATGTAAGGGAGATGGGAGACGGACTGTTCTCCGCCATAAGCATGGTATCCCTTATCCAGGGAGTGGATGTTCAAGTTATTTTCAGATTTTATGAAGTAGGGAAGAACCTGTGGATAAAAAAATTGATGAAATATCAATATCATGCAACGCAGCGCCTACTGCTGTGGTAATAGCAAATTCTTTACCGAGGGGTTTTTAACATAGATAAATTTACTAGGCATTTGAAAATTTATAAGCCATTTTACAAGTACTTCTAAGACTTTGTTTTAAAAGATATTTCTATGGAGGTGCAAAGGGTTACTTACATCCTTGTAACTCCATCCTTTGTTGCCCATGGCTGCCCAATTGTCATAATCAACTCTGCTGCCTCTGACATAAGACATTGTGTTGATTGAGCTACTGCCGCCCATGGTTTTACCTCTGTAATAACTTCTCATTTCTATGAAGTTCTTAAATATTCTTGAATTATTTCTTGAATCGTTGACAAAAGTCGAGAGCTAGGACTTTTACAAAGCTACTACTTAACATAATAAATTACAGATAATATTCATAAAGAGCGAGCGAGAAATCAAGAATAACTACTAAGTTGTTTCCAAGATTTGCACAAAGAATACAACGATAATACTATAATTTATGATTTTCAAGGCTCTTAGAAATAACATTATTCTTCACTAAGTAATACGGCATGCAAAACAACAGCTTATTATTATTGTAATAAAAAAGTTGTCTTTTATCAACTGTTTAAAGTAAATAAAATGGTATCAATAGGAAATGTAGACATAAACACAAATAGGGTCATTACGCTGGATCGCGGCCGTGCGTTGTTTCGCGGCCTCTTAGAGGACCAACAGTATAAATATTGCAATAATAAGAATTCTATCTCACTGTTACCAACGCGTTGTGGCACTTTAAAAAGTAGGATAGTTGCAGAATGTAATGCCTATTCAAATTAATCGGTTAACCTAATCCGTGTGCCGGAAATAAATCGTCAATTTTGCCAGCCGCGCTGTCAGCGTACACACGTACGTAAAGCTGCGCAAAAAATAGCGAACAGGTCCCGCTTTCAACGTAAGTATTTCAAGTTTACGATTACTTATTACTAGTGGGATTGTTTTTTGAGTGATCATAGTTGATTGTTTCATGTAATTCTGCATTTATTATGGGAGTAAATTACATTAATACCAGCTTTACTTGGTGGCCGCCAACCAACACAATATTTTTTTAGTAAAGTGGGTATACGGCCGGGTGGCCGTGGCACTAGCTCATTGAATGCAATAAGTTTGCTTTCTTTTCTATTATTAATGTAAATAAAGCTTCTCTTTGTGCAACATTTATTTATTGTTGGGGTTGGTTTAAATGATATGGTTAGTTCACGGCCACCAAAATATAATTTTATACGGATTTTATCTATAATGTGGTAGCAAACTAAAACATGCTAACAAAACAAATCGGGTTCGCGGCCGTCCGTAAATCATATGAAAAATAGACGGCCGTTATCTGACTATTTGCAAATAGAGGTGTAAGTTTACGGCCACTTCTTTCAAACATACGGTTTTGTTTGGTTTTTCGATAAGTTTTGTTATTAAAGATGTATACGAACAAACCCAAAGAAAACTGACTTACACTCCTGAAACTCTGCAGTAGACATTAAAAGAAATTCGCGAAGACCAAGTCCCAATCAGGAAAGCATCACGTAAATTCGGTATTCCGAGACGTATAATTCAAGATCGGTTATGTGGCAGAAGAACTGACGAACTAAAAAAACTGGGCCCTGAGCCAGTGCTGGGAGAAGAAGGCGAAAAAAAGTTATAGAGTGGCTTATAAATATAGCGAAATGTGGTTTTTCCGGTGAAGAAACAAGAGCTATTAGATACCGTGCTAAAAATTTCAAAGATTTAAAAAAGCCGAATCCTTTTAAGGATGATCGTCCTGGACAGACATTGTATCTAAACTTTTTAAAACGACAGAGATGTCAGTAAGATCTGCAGAAGGAATCAACAAAGCTCGCGCTAGGGTGACCGAAGAATCGTTTCGACTGTGGTTGAAGACCTAACAGAACAGAATATAACCTAACAGTACTCTCAACATTTAACGTTAATGGTGAGATGTGCCCGCCATTGGTAGTTTTTCCATATAGAAAAACTTAGACTTAACACAAACTTTTTGGTGGTCTAATACACATTAGACCACCAAAAAGTTTATCAGACGGCATGCCACAACACTGGAGTCCAGGAAGAAGCGAATCCGGGTGGATAAATGGATGACAGAATTCATCAATTGGATAACAGAAAATAATATCAAGAAGCCCGTTCTTCTGCTAGTCGATGGACATAAGTCGCTCAATATTAAAGACATAGGTAATGTCTTTAATGTTGAGCTCTATCTGTGAAGAGCTTGGTATTATTTTATATGCTCTTCCCCCGAACACTACGCATATGCTGCAGCCTGCCGATGTCAGCGTGTTTGCTCCGTTAAAAGCCCAGTGGAAGAGTCACGTCAGAAAATTTCTTGGAAAGCCAGAAAATTTGAACAAAGCTGTAACAAAAACAACCTAGTGGTTAGGAGTTTCAAGTAAGGAAAAAAAGGAGGAAAAATAGAGAAAGGAAAGAAGAAAGGACAGAGGGAAGAATTGTTGCAGAAATTATGAAGGTGAGTTGGGAGTAGAAGGTAAAATGCTGTAGAGATTAGAATGCCTGGATGACGAGATTGTAGTGCGTGACCCCAGGTTAGATGAACAAATCCTGTGGAAATAAGAGATGTTAGAATAGTGTAAGGTAAGGTTAAGTTAGAGCACAAGAAAGGAAAGAATACTGAAGAGAACGTGCTTTTTAAGAGTATAGGCATTTGAGTGAAAATTGCAATCATTATGCCCTATGTGGAAATTTATGATAGAACCATTATATGGTGAAAAGTGTACAAAAACGCAAAAAAGTATGAAATACTCATAAGTCATTATTGTATGTAAAACTGGCGGCCGCGAACTAACTTTAGGATGGCCGCGAACTGAAAAAAGTGGCCGTCAACCAGCATTTTGAGCAAATTTTAGGTAATTATTTATTTTAAAAAAAACTGTTACAGTAGTCCTCCAATACTAATTTCGAAAAATAACTTGATGATATCTGCTACGCCTAAAGAAACAATCAGAACCTGAATAATGGACATATCATACTCATTTCAAGGAGCAAAGGTGGGAAGGCGACTAAAAGGCCGCCAACCGGCGCAACGACCCTAATTAGGCACAATAGGTACCTAACAATAGATCTCAAAATTGGGCATTTCTTACTAGGCTTACCTGGGCCAAGAGCATTGCTGCCCTTTTCTACCCAAACAGCTCTTCCCATTTGGCGCGGTGAAGTAAGTCCAATCGATGTTAGACCCTAGGAGCGAGGAGGATAATCCTGGAACCAGTGTGATGTCAGGCTGTTCACCACCCGCCTCTAAGAGCAACACCTGGAATTCATGAAAAAGATAAATGATTTAAGAATCGTTGGAACTTTTTAACAAGAAACTCAATTGCTCTATCTAACATTATCTCTATTTCAAATTATTATTTATTTCTCAGGCACTAAGTGTTGTGGAGTAATAACTATTAAGTAAACTGTGGTATTTAGTTTCTAAAACCAAACTAGATGTCGCTAGTAAAAAAAGTAGAAAGCTGAATCGCGCTGACGAAAACGCGCGGTGTTGTATGACCACTTTACGTGATTCTATTATTCGTCACTCTGGTTTCCCTTCAACACGTAAAAATCTTTCGCCTTTTACTAAAGATTTCCGTGGAGGGGAACACTCAAATGAGTCTACAATTGTTTTTGTAAGGCCTTGCTTCGGCGGGGCTAAATAATAATGTGAAACGAAACATATTAAATTTTCTAAGAATGACGAATACTTATACCATTTTAGTTCAGCTGTAACCCGACCGTGCGTGCAGCGTGTTGAGGAGGAACTTTAAAAGTATGTAGTTAAATCTTTACAGAAATATCATGAATAAGTACTTTTTACAGAAACTATTATTGTAAGTTACAATTTGTAACGCGCACTTCTCAGACTATTGTTTGAAACACCACATTTTACTAATAAATAAAACTTTTATTTCAATATGGATTTTATTCATAAAACGAAGAAGACTCAAGTACCTACTTAACGCTAAGGTAAACCTGATTTAAAATATCTTATTTTTATTAAAATACATTTTCTTTATGCTACTTTTGTTATCTATTGTCACGTAAACGTAATTTAAAACTCAAAACTTCTGATTATATTCGGTTTTTAGGGTTCCGTAGCCAAATAGCAAAAAACAGAACCCTTATGGATTCGTCATGTCTGTCTGTCTGTCCGTCCGTATGTCACAGCCACTTTTTTCCGAAACTATAAGAACTATACTGTTGAAACTTGGTAAGTAGATGTATTCTGTGAACCGCATTAAGATTTTCACACAAAAATAGAAAAAAAACAATAAATTTTGGGGGTTCCTTATACTTAGAACTGAAACTCAAAAAAAAAAAAAAATTAATACGTGTGGGGTTTCTATGGATAGGTCTTGTAGGGTTTCTCTCAAAAATAATATTGAGGTTTCTAATATATTTTTTTTCTAAACCGAATAGTTTGCACGAGAGACACTTCCAAAGTGGTAACATGTGTGCTCCCCTCCCCTGTAACTTCTAAAATAAGAGAATGATAAAACTAAAAGAAATACATGATGTACAACATTACCATGCAAACTTCCACCGAAAATTGGTTTGAACGAAATCTAGTAAGTAGTTTTTTTTAATCCTACCATCCTACTAATATTATAAACGCGAAAGTTTGTATGTATGGATGTTTGTTCCTCTTTCACGCAAAAACTACCGAATATATTTTAATGAAAGTTTACAATAATATAGATTATACATTAGAATAACACATAGGCTATAATTGTTAAAGATAGTGTGTGAATTGTCCAAAATATAACGATAGTTGTCAAGTAAGTCGGAACAAAATCTGCCATCTGCGAGCTATTCGGGCGTACGCTGCAAAAACGGTAGAGTTTACACGTATATAATGTATAAGAGAAATGTTTAACTTAATTAGTCCTACAAAAAAGTCCGCGACAGCATATATCTAGCTTTAATGAGTAAGCCATTATCGCCAAAAGAGTAAACCATAAATCCAATAAAAATTTATAATATATTTGTAATGCACATTTGGTAGTAACAAACGAAGCTGCTCGAAGTACTTACTAATCCTGCGCAGACGAAGTCGCGGGTACCAGCTAGTACGTCATAAATCGTAAACCGCAATTTACCTTTCAATCAATCAACTCAAACATAAAAAAGTTACAACGAACTACAAGAACTTTTATATTATGTTACTTGCTGCTACGAAACCCTTCATGTGCGAGTCCGACTCGCACTTGGCCGCTTTTTTTACTATGACCCGCTTTCAACGAAAGAATCCCGTTTTTTTCGCTCAAAATGTTTCCAAATCCCGACTTGACAAAAAATATCTGGAAACGCTGATAGGTATAAGACTTACTTTGAAATTATTTTCAACCAATCTATTTGTCACCACGCAGCCTGCTGCTCCAGCGCCAACTACAATAAAATCATAGTCATCTCTTTCTCTCATATAGCTCTGTGTGTAACCATCGCCCACTTTCCCATAATTATGTAACCCATTATTTTCTCTGTCATTGATTTTTATATTTCCATCTCTGTAAGGGTAGTTATCGTAGGGTTTGTCTTCATTATTGTTAATTCCAAGTTTCTCTTGGATTCTTCTATCGATGGAGTCTCCAAAGAGGTCGGCTATAAAGCTGAGGTAGACGTATCCGAAGTAAGAACAGGCTGTGATTTGGCTGTGAGCTGGACACACTTGGGTTAGATTAATGGGCTCCCAAACCATGGTGCTGAAATTAACCCAACTTTTATGACGATAACATGAATGTGTCCCTATTAAAATTATTACTTAGTACTCTTTGGATTAAATCATAATACAACTAATCTACCCTAATCTAATCATTAACTTTTGAGATTATAACCAATGGATCCAAAACAACCAGTGGTTCGCCCCGAACTGCGATATCGCGAGTCTTCCAAAACACAAAAAAAATATTTTTAGGGCGACTCGCGCAACGATGCCTAACTTAGTTGCGTATTTAGTGGCTAAATATGATTTAAGGAGTTGTTAAATCATACAAATACGTAAAATTAAAACATGTTTAATCGCTAAATACGTTAAGGGATCGTTGTGCAAGCCGGCCTTAATCTTTGACTAATAAAAATAATGCCACGAAATAATTACCCACCTTACTTGACCTGCAGTTTCATTCAAATTACAGGTAACGGGAGTTCATGATTTTGGTAATCTTTTTTGGGGTAAGAATTGCAGTTATTCTGGATTTCAGACTTTTCCATAAATTCGTTTCACTAAAGCTACACGCATACCAAATTTCAGCTTTGTGGAGTCACTGGTTTACCTGTGAATTTTGTCAAAGTTCAGTTTATATTACTGGCCAATAACTTAAAAACTACAAGGTTTAAACTAAAAAAAAAACGGGGTCGAAATGTACTTAGAAAGACCTTGTATTATACGTGCCATTTGACCGGGTAGTCCCATGTTGTTTTTTTACCCCTCTTGAACCACAATATCTCAACAACCCCACCACATTTGTAGCTTATTTAGTCACACCAAAATTGTGCCAACCTACATATACCAAAATTCACGATGATCGGATAAACGCTTCGAAAGTTATCCTCGGATAAACAAACATAGGTACATACAATGCCGATTTGACCAAGTTGATTTATAGATATTGCTTCGCTCGATCAACTATCATAATTTAATTAAATTACATCTGCGTCGTACTCGTACGTAAGTGAACCAGGGTTATTATATATTATCGTTATCAATCACTGGCTCAAGTATTTGACGATTCATTTGACTTCATTATAGATTCAGGATAGATAAGACCCTGTTTCACACTATAAAACAAAATTATTAAATAAGACCAACATAAACTATGTGAAATTAGGAGGATCCAATTGGGATGGGCTGCATTCGGCAAGTTAGACGACATGTTTAGTTCGCCAAAAATTCCACAGTGTCTGAAGACCCGCTTATTCAACCAATGTATTCTGCCCACCATGACCTACGGTGCCGCGACATGGACGCTCACGTAGAAGGCTGTGTACAGGTTAAGAGTTGCACAGAGAGCCATGGAGCGTACCATGCTTGGCATCAGACTGTTAGATCGAGTTCCAAACGTCGAGATCCGTAGACGAACGAAGGTTCATGACGTTGGGATTCTAGTTATGGAGCTCAAATGGTCTTGGACGGACACTTGGCTAGACGTGATGATGACAGATGAAGCAGGACAGTGACTGAATGGTGGCCGAGGAGCGGGTATAGAAGGGTAGGACATCCAGCAGCGAGATGGGTGGACGACATCGTAAAGGTCGCGGGCCGTCAGTGGGTGAGACTAGCGCAGGATCGTGGTGGATGGCACACACTTGGGGAGGCCTATACTCAACAATGGGTGAAGTCGAGCTGTGGATGATGATGATGATGTGAAATTAATGGTGTTATAAACACACAGACCAACAGACAACCTTTGGATGGGATGGACTATGTGAATAAAACTGGAGACGTGAACCTATTTATTTTAAATGTAATTTACCAGTTACCTGCATATAACTTACCAGAAAATAATTTTAATTCAGAGCAAACACTACTAGATATTCTAATAGAAGCGCTTATTATCAGCACACAATAAAGAAGACTGTTTATAAACCGACACAAAAAACAGTAAGCAATTACTTCATCCGTTCTCAAATTTCCGATTTCTATACCTTGTAATAAAACTTAAGCAATTACTTGTTAAGCATACGCTATTATATTGTTGCTAATTATCCTAGTTAGTGTTATAAAAGTGAGTAAGTGAGCGAGCGAGCGGAAGTGAGGTCACGACTAAGACCGAACCGAACGTCAACGACAATTTAAAACGCGCGGATTTTGAAATTTTCTCGCTTCCGGACGTCCGGAATATTTATGTATCCCATATTCCCATAAAAAACATAAAAATGTAAAATGAGAGAGATGTGAATGACGTTGGCATATGCCAAATCAAAATTACTGAACATATTGAGAATTGTGAGTTGTGAGTTTTGTGACGTCATAAAATATGCAAAAATACGGGTCTAACGAGTGGGGGTTATTTAGTGTAAAAAGAAAAGTAGCAAAAAGCCAACATCACGCGGTGTTCCCAGGCGGTCACCCATCCAAGTACTGACCGCGCCCGACGTTGTTGCAGTTCGGTGATCGGACTAGAACCGGTGTTTTCAACGTGGTATGGACGTTGGCGAACATTGTACCAAAATTACTAAACGATTTGAGGATTGTGACTGTGACGTCGTAAAATATGTAAAAATTTGAGCCTAAGCCCCGCCGCACATGCTCACGCTCGCACTCGTTCACGACACTGCGCCAATGTCGCTTTGTTCCTCCATTTTGCAAACACTCGCGACACTGCCACTCGAAAACAATGTCTCGGTCACCTAGCCGACACGCGCGTACAAGCTCATGTACGTGCCTGCGTCGACACGTGCGAGCAAATGCGGAGTTTGGTTTTTTTTTTTTTTTTTTCGAATGGACTTATCTCGCTGTTGGCCTCTGAGGCCGTTGCAGCTTAACCGAGCTTTTGGCGAGCGCAGAAGGCGCTCAGCCCTATAATTTTATTTTTGATGAGGCAACTAGCGCAAGGGCACCACTTAGGTACGAACCTCGGCTTGGGCTGTTGCCGGGACGGGGATAGGAGAGAAACGCCCGGGTACGTGCTTGTACCTCGTGTAGGCGGCGACTAATGGGACTCGTCGACCTCGCCGGCGAGGTCGGTGTATTTGTGGAGTGTTTGCTCTGTCTGATGTGGATGACTCACCCGCATTAGCGGAAGTGATTTCGTCATCTGGGTCTCCGAGAACGTGTCTCGGACGACGGAGGGTAAAGGTGCGGAGGTGCGGAGTTTGATACTGCGCCTAAGGTTTTAAATACTGCCACTCGCACGCGGCTCGTGACGGCCAATGCGAGTGTGAGCATGTGCGGCGGGGCTAACGAATGGATGGGATTATTGGATGTAAACACAAAAGTTGCAAAAAGCCAACATCACGCGGTGTTCCCAGGCGGTCACCCATCCAAGTACTGACCGCGCCCGACGTTGCTTAACTTCGGTGATCGGACGAGAACCGGTGTTTTCAACGTGGTATGGACGTTGGCATATAGTATATTAAATTTATAATAGAGGTATTACGAATATGACGTCACATTATACAGCAATAATACAAGGCATGAAGGCCAAAGTAAAACAGGAGCGTCGGACGGAAATTTCCACGGCTCTATGTAAATTTCTAAAGAAAAATGACTAAAAAGGCTTGAAGTATATAATACCTACATATTAGGGAATGCAATCCCGACTCGAGATTGCAAATTCGAGATCCCGCGGGATTAGAAATATCAATCTCGCGGGATCCCGTCTAGTTTAAAAAAAATGTTAAATTCGGATGACTGAAAAAGCTAATAACTGCTTGTTTGTGATAGTGAGGTTAACTAAAATAACATATTACTCGAAAGAAAATAAAAATCTTTATTCTTTAATCTTACCAACTAAATAATTATCGTCACCTGTCGCTAATATTCGGAAATAGTCGGAATAGTTTTCTAACGCTGTTTGGCGTTCCTGCGCTCGCGGCCGTCAGTTAACGCGCCGCTTGCGCCCCGAGTGGACATGTGTAGCGTCGCTGACCACTGCCGCCCAATCCCGTCAATCTTGAACGGGATCTCGTCATATGATGCGTCGGGATTGATCCCGAAAAATTACACGAGATCGGGATTGCATTCCCTACTACATATTTGATCGCCAAAAAAAGTGTCGAACGTCAATTCGATAAAATAATTGTTATTTTTTTCAGTTGATTATGTACTGGAAATTGGCTGTATTTTTGGATTTTTCGTAAGAATTTTTATTATTCATCGAAGTACATTGACGTCGACTAAAGACACAAATTGTAGATACTTCCAGAGAGACCGATCTCGGGCGGCTTAGATATTGACTAAGGACGACTCGCGCAACAATGCCTAAACGTATTTAATGGCTAAATATGATTTAGAGAGTCATTAAATCATACAAATACGTCAAATTTAAACAGGTTTAGTCGCTAAATACGTTATCAGATCGTTATTATCATCTACCATCAACCTAAATTGTCGGTAACACAAGAAACCGATCCGATATTTTCGACCAGCACCAGTAATATCCTTTTGGACGGGAGACCACACTGCTCGCTTCGTATAAAGACGATGCTGAGTTCGATTCCTACAAACCATTTGTAACTTTTTGCACTTTTCTTTTTTTTATTTTGGCTACTATTTTTTGTCTTGGCGAAAATAATATATTGTAATTGTCTGAAGATGGATTCCGTATTCGACTACACGGCACAAGAAAATGTTACCATTCGACGAAGGCGTAGCCTATCGGTTACGAGCCCGAATTCATGCATGAGCACGAGAAACAAGTAGTTTGCAAGACAATTCAATGAATAATGAACACGAGAAACACATCGCAAGCTTGAAAATGGATATTAAAAAACTTCAATCAGAATTACAAGCTGCGCAGTAAGAAATCTCCGACTTACGACAATAAAATTTAAACCTCACTAAACAATACATAATAAACAATACAGAACTTGATGGTGAAAATGCAGAAAGATGCCCAAAAAGACAGTCGAAGAAGACGGTGTGCAGGCAAAAATTACCCCAAAAAATGGGATCTCCCGAAAATTCGCAAATGAAATCGCCTGCTAACATACTCCAAAAACCTAACGATGTTAAAATGTGCGTGCCAGTAAGAAAAAATACGCAAGTCACGCCTAGAAACACATTCACAAAAAGTAAAATTTGTGTAATAAGCAGCCAGAAAAATAGTAACTATCAATATAGCAAATTATGTAACAACTATATGAGTAATTATAGTATGTGTCACTACCGAAAACCACATTGTGGAATCAAGAACATTCTTGAAGGAATTCATCAAAAATTAGAAAATTATACAAAAAATTACTTCTGTGTAATATTTCTTGGAGAAGAAGACTTTTATTCTACGTGCAACTACTTGGAAATGGTTTTATACATTAGTGAAAAACTACAACCCCTACAATTCACCAATATTATTCCATGCTTACCCACATTCAGATGTCACAAGTATGCCACAATGTTCAATTGGCGAATAGAGACATTCAATAATCTTTTATATCTCGACACTGAATCAAGCCAATATTCATATTTGCTAGAAACAAATCTGAACCTGTTCTACGATCATACAATGTTTTTGAAGCATAACCGTGAACAGTAAACGCAAAAGGTCAACACGGAGGACTTACAAGAACTACTGAAGTTTATTAAGTCAAATAACGACTCAGAACGTTGCTCAGAAAGCCTAGATGAAATGACAAATGAAGTTCAAGTTAATGCCAGTAATGATCGGCAGCTTTTTCTCGGATAACTATTTATACATCTTACACCAAAATATTGCAGGACTTCTTAATAAATCTGACCTTTTGACTTTGCATTTAGACGAAATTAGTGCAAAACAGAAAATAGATATAGATATTCTCTGTATTACAGAACACTTTATTACATCAGGACATGAAGACTTGGTTAGTATACCAAATTATAATTTAGCATCCAGTTATTCAAGATCAAACAATCGCGGAGGTGTATGCATATTAGTCAAAAATGGAATAATGTATCGCGAATTGCATGATATAGTTGAATACAGTGTTGAGGGTGTGTTTGAGTTATGTGCGATCGAACTCAAGCAATATAATATTATCCTAATGTGTATGTACAGACTACCTTACCATAATAATCTTCAAATGTTTTATAACATTTTTGAAAAAATACTTTTGAAGGTTTGTGACACCGGAAAGCATATTGTGTTGTGTGGAGATTTTACCATTGACATATTGAAAAATAATAAAACATCCATTGAATTCGAACACTTTTTAAGAGGTTACAGCTTAACGTTAGAAATTAGACAACCTACTCGTTTAGTAAGTAAAACTTGTATAGACAATTTTGCCCACAGTCTAAAGAGAAAATGTGTAGGTCAAGTTTTGGACGTGGGATCATACAGCTCAAATACTAAAATACCATATTAATAAAACCTTTAAAATATGTAACTATAAAATAAGTAAAAGGGATTTTTGCGACGAAAATATATTTAAGTTTAGATCACACTTGGAATGTCTTTCTTTCTCTGAAATTTATGAATGCGAGAATCCAAAAGAAGCATACAACCTATTTATTGACACTTTTAAGCTGATATACAATCTATGTTTCCCTATAATTAAAATCAAAATTACCTTAAATAAAAAACAGAAATGGATATCTCGGGGCATCAAATTATGTAGCAAAAAACAAAGAGAACTTCTTTGGAGATATCGACATCGTTCAAACGTGGTTAATAAATTAAACCTTAAAAAGTATTCAAAACGACTTAAAAAAAATTATAAAATTGTCTCAGTTATCTCAGAACAATCATAAAATCAATACCTCAACTAATAAATCTAAGACCATCTGGCAAATAATCAATAAAACTAAATCAAACTTACCAAAAGAAAATATCACAAACATAATTAGTAAAGGAAAAGAATTGATTAAACCTCTAGATATATAGCTACGGCATTTAATAACTATTTTATCGATCAAATTCAACCTTGTGCAGAGTCTAACACTCCAAAGAAAATTAAGAATTCGCCAGCCAAATCTTTATTTATGCCACCTGTAGTACGTCTCGAAGTAGAAAGAGTTATTAAATCGCTAAAAAATAAAAAGGCTATGATGGAATTACAACGAGAATAATAAAGGTCGTTAACAAGTCTATATCACCGCACCTTAGTTACATATTTAACCTATGCATTGCTGAGGGTATTTATCCCGATAGTCTGAAGCCTGTGATTGTAAAGCCTCTATACAAAAAGAAAGGAAATAAAAATGGCATGACAAACTACAGACCCATTGCACTCATATCAATATTTTGAAAAATTTCCGAATAAATAATTTATCACACATTATATAACTATATGGAAAAACAGAATATATTCGTAAATGAACAAAATGGTTTTAGAAAAAACAAATCTATAAATATAGCCATATATGACCTCATTAATAAAATTATTAAAAGTATGGATGAAAGGACGCCAATTTGTGCAGTCTATATGGACATGACAAATGCTTTCGACTATGTTAATCATGAAATTTTGATAGACTAACTCTTTCAATATGGCGTAAGAGGAAATGTTTTAAAACTCTTAAAATCCTATCTCAGCAAAAGGCAACAGTATACCGAAATAAGTAATATATGTACAACAGCAAAAGAAGAGATTAAATACATGTCTGAAGGAAAAACCATTACCTATGGCGTCCCCCAGGGCAGTGTGTTGGGCCCCTTATTATTTCTCATTTATATTAATGATCTTCCTTCAAATGTCCAGTATCCAATGGTCCTTTTTGCTGACGACAGCACATGCCATGATAAAATGTAATAGCAGTGACATATACGAATATGATATAAATAACGCCATATCTCAAATAATTAACTGGCTTGATTGTAATAACCTAAAGGTTAATTTAGAAAAAACTACAATTATGCATTTTACACAACGCTGTCGAATACCGAATTTGAATATAACCTACAGAAGCCAGCGCGTAGAGAATGCTAAAAGTGCAAAGTTTTTAGGACTGGTCATTGATGACAAACTAAACTGGTCTATACAAGCCGAAAATTTATATAAGGCACTCAGTAATGATGCGTATATGCTCTATAAGTTGCGTAAAGTAGTCAGTTTGGATGTTCTTAAAAAAGTTTACCATAGTTACGTGTCCTCTAAGCTTCGTTACGGTGTTATATTCTGAGGAAATTGTACAGAGAGAGAAAATATATTTAAATCGCAAAAATCAGGGCAATGTATGGTCTGAAAACAACTGATAGCTGCAAACCTTACTTTCTATCACTTAATATTTTAACTTTACCCTCACTATACATTTACGAAATATCAATTTTTGACAAAATGAATCCCGACTTATTTGAAAAGCCTACCCATTCACGCAGCAGACGCGACATATACCACCTGTGCCTAGTTAAAAGCAACACTGCTCTTCTTAATAAAAGTGTAAGCGGTATGGCTCCAAAAAATATATAATAAAGTACCAAATAGAATAAAACAATTAAATTTGACTGAATTCAAGCATGAATTGTTTAAATTTTTGAGAATTAGATGTTATTATACTGTGTATGAGTTTCTTATGGACAAAGACATGCAAACTCGATAATAGCGTAATTTATTTAATTTTTAGAGATTTGACTGATTTTTAACATTGCACTGATTTTTATATACATACTTTTTTTTAAATCTAATTTCCTGATCTTCATTATTGTTATTATTTTTAAACTTTGACTTTGATTGAATTCAATTCTAGAAATGTTTCTAATAGACTAAGTTATATTATATTAACTACATTTGCATGCCAACTAATATGGTCAAACATGTCTGGAACCTATATATTGTATTTGTCACCTGTTTTTATACATATTTACCCATGTTTACAAATGAATAAATGAATTATGAATGGCGGCAGTGGCCAGAATCTTAATTAGATTGTGGCTTCAGCATTGATCAGCGTTGCCAGAATTTTTTATTGTCAAATCGGGATTTTGAAACTTTTTGAGTGAAAAAAGCGGGATTCTTTCGTCGAAAGTGGGACATAGTAAAAACCGTAGGTATATGTACATTCAGAAGTTTTTAAATATCTATCTTTTTATTTGAGTTTTAAATTACGTTTACGTGAAAATATATAGCTAAAATAACCATAGAAAGTGTAGGTAGGTAGGTACCTATTTCAATAAAAACATTATTTTTTAAATCAGGTTTACCTTATCGTTAAGTAGTTGAGTCTTCTTCGTCTTCGATTGATTTTTTTTCGTTCAAAACAAAAATCAAATAAATAAGTTTTATTTAAGTACCTACCTATTAGAAAAATGTGGTGTTTCAAACAATAGTCTGAGAAGTGAGCGTTACAAATTGTAACGAATATGAGAATAATATTGTATATGAGAATAATTTATTTATAAGAAGTACTTATTCATGATATTTCTGTGAAGATTTAACTTCTTTTAAAGTTTCCTCAGCACGCTGCACGCACAATCGAGTTATCCCCGAAGAGCGGGACTGAGCCTGTCCCGCGCGGGACATTTAAATCAGGACGTCCCGCCAAAATCGGGACGTCTGGCAACGCTGGCATTGATGTAGGTATATCATTAAAAAAAACAACCTTACAAATATTGAAAAAATAACATTAGGTACGTCTTACAAAGGCAATTTGACCCACAGCGCAACCAGTTAAGCTTTAAAGATTTATTTATTATCTAGCCTATGCTGTTCCACTACTCCCACTGCTGGGCAAAGGCCTCCCCTTCATGTTTTTTTAAATTTATTAAACGCACAAAACACATTACAAAAAATTACACAATTAAAGATTACAGAAATACTGTTTTGATCTGGATTGCAACATAAACACATGTGCGTACCTACAGCATAAATAACTTACAAATCAAACAGACGATAAGTAGAAACAGATATATAAATTAAAAAATTTAAATACTTATTGTAAATAATGAGTAAAAAAATTAATTTTCCCTTAATAAACACTTTTTGTATGCGAGCAATTGCACAGATTGCGAGATTTTGAATAAAAAACTAATAACAAAATATCTAATCGATTATCATATAAACATATTTATTACAATTAGGAATGTAGCAACTTAAATCGTCATAAGCATCTGAGCGTGGAGGATGTCTTTGATAGTTTTAACAAATTGGGTCAGTTTGGAAGTAAAGATATAATAGGTTGGGGAAAAAATCTTTTTGCATTATAGTATGTATGAACTTGTAATAAAATCTCTTTGGCTATACTATTTGTATCTGGCTGGTTTTGGTATCATTCAAAGTTTAAATTTTAAAGAAGATAAATTCAAATTAGGAAAATGTGTGATTTTGTTTGTTTTTCGTACTATAAAGATGAGTGAATCTAATAAAGAAATTCGATACATCTTAAAATTTTACTACAAACAAGGTAAAAATGCAACGCAAGCCGCGAAAAAATTTGCGATGTTTATGGACCTAGTGCAGTGTCTGTGAAAGTAGCACAAATTTGGTTTAAGCGTTTTCAATCCGGAAATTTTGATGTCAAAGATGCACGTCGTTTTGGCCGCCTTATTACGGATAAAATTGATGCCATTTTTGAAAAAGTGGAGCAAGATCGGCATATCAGTAGTTACGACGTAGCTGAAGAACTAGGTATTGACCACAAAACAATTTTGGCGCATTTGAAAAAAACTGGGTACACAAAAAAGCTCGATATTTGGGTACCCCACGAGCTCACTGAAAGAAACCTAATGAACCGTGTACTCATTAGTGATTCTTTATTACGACGCAATGAAACCGAACCATTTTTGAAGAAGCTGATAACTGGTGATGAAAAGTGGATCACGTACGACAAGAACGTGCGAAAAAGGTCGTGGTCAAAGGCCGGCCAGGCTTCACAGACTGTGGCGAAACCCGGGTTAACTCGCAACAAGGTGATGCTGTGTGTGTGGTGGAATTGGAAGGACTGCCAAAACTACTTGTCGCGGTATTTTGATCAAAGCCCCAAAATTTTTATAGCAATGGGATCATGTCCCTACCTACAAGATGGCAAAAAGTTATCGAACAAAATGGTACCTACATACTTTAGTTAAATGTAAATAAACTATATTAAAAAATGTTTTGAACTTTCTTAAAAAATGCGAAGAAACTTTTTCCCCAACCTAATATATTATAAGTTCTATATTATTTTTTGTCTTATACCTCATACTGGGAGCAAATAGGTAATCTTAATACGTACATTGTAGTAAGACTTATTGCGTTTAAGTCATTATTAGGGTTCTGGATCAAAATGGTAAAAATGGAACAGTTATCGTCTGTCACATGAAACGGTGGTGAAGATAAATGCAGTGGGTGATCCGTTTTTCTTTTAATCGTAAAAATACAAATAGTATTTTAATTTATAGTGTTATCCGAACACATTCGGAAAATTCCAAGATTTTTTAAAATCATCTCAAAAATTTCAAGTTTAGACGGGACTTGAACCCGCGACCTTCCTCTTGATACGAGGATGCACTACCATCTGTGCTACAAGGCAATTCACGTCTAGGTCGAAATTAGTGAGATCATTCAGAATTACGACTAAAGCGCCGTTAGCTCCATCTACAGGAAAACTTATATAGTTCTTTGTACCTGCTCAATGCCGAACGATGCAGTTCAGTACATTGACAAGAGATGTCGCGTTGCTTATTTAAAATAGTATTTTTATTGATAGTGTTATCCGAACACATGCGGAAAATTCCAAGAAAAAATACACTTTGACTATGTTTTGCCTAATCTCGTGTGCAGTACCGAATAAGAGCTCAAAATGAGCTCCCGGAGTATTTAAATCAAATTCCCCACTGACTTCAGGGGTAGAATCGACGATAAGCTGGCAGTGACGTCACTATCAATCACCGCGCTTGTGCTTTGGCGGTCAATTTGAATCAGCTGGCTGGATTGGCTGGCATGGCTGGCGTGACGGACGTGGCTGGCTGGCTGGGTTGCCACATCGAAAGGGCTGGCATCTGGCAAGGCGTTACAATCGGCCATCCTGTAACAATTGCTCCCGCAATGGGAACAAACAAGGCGATTAGCTTTCAAGGAGATCGATTAAGTCTTCAGTTTCTAATTGTTCATCAGAGCTGCTGGCACTGTCAGATATAGGAGCTATACTCCGATGAGGTCTTAAAGAGTCTGCTGAAACTAACCCCATGAAACTTTTGTATCCTCTTAACCCCTTGATGCTCCTGATCCTGTATCTATCATTACCCACAACTTTAGTTACTATGTAGGGACCTGAATAGATGTCGTCTAATTTCGTGTTAACCCTAGCAGCACTACTGGTAGGAGCTTGTCTCCAAAGTAACAAATCGCTCTTCTTATAAATAGTGCAGTTTTTGCGACGTTTATCAAAGTTAAGTTTCATCTTGACACTAGCTTTTTCTATGCGCGCACTAGCCATAGTGCGTTTGGAGTGAGTTGGCTCAATACTACGCCCTGGAATGGAAACGTCGCAAACCGACCTACCATTATGCGAGAACACTAAATCGTAAGGTTTAAAACCAGTTGTATCATTTAGAGTATTATTTATACCCCAAACAACGTCTGGTAGACAGTTAGCCCAGTTATTAGCAGCTTCACTAGGGTCAGTTGCACGTAAAGCATTGAGAATAGTTCGATTGGTGCGCTCAACTTGGCTGTTTGCTCGAGGGCACGCTATGGCATTTAATGTATGTTTAAACTGTTTATCTGTGCCAAATTTCTTAAAATACCTACTTGTGAAAGCCTTTCCATGATCAGTAACTACTCGATCAGGATACCCAAACAAACAGAAAATTCTTTTAAGGGCTCTTATTGTCTCAACGGAGTTGACTGTCCGAGTTGGCTCCGCAATAACAAATTTAGAAAATGCGTCCGTCATAACTAGCATATATTCATGGCCTTTCTTTGTTCTACAAAACGGACCTAAATGATCGATATGAATCATTCTAAAAGGTTCAGTCGGTTTAGGGATCAACTTGCCTTCTTTTTTTCCATGCTCCCCTTTTTCGTATGCGCAATGTAAGCACGCCGTCACATATTTTCGAATAAACCGTTTCATAATGATGCATCTGAATAATTTTCCATCTAGCAGCCCCAGGAAATACGAGACGATTTCCATTAAAGGTCTTTCGATATAACCTATCATCTATGAGGACATAATTGTTCGTAAGATCACGTTCCGTTGAGCCACTTTTTAACTGATCGATTTTTTAGTTTATCATCCTGAGACTGAACAGTATAAAACCAATCGATAACTTCAAGGCGATTTATGTTGACCGCGTCGACTGGGTTCCTACTCAGCGCATCGACGTGTCTCATACGCTCACCCCGCCTATATTCTACACTTATATCGTAGTCCTGTATTAAAAGCCACCATCTCGCAATACGCGGAATAATATCACGCTTTGTTAAGGTAGCCCGCACAGCTGTACAATCAGTGACAACTTTTACATGCTTACCTACAATATAAACACGAAATTTACGTAACGATTCTACTACCGCAAGCGTTTCGAGTTCGTAGCTGTGATACACGCTTTCTTCCTTACTAGTTACACGACTAAAATACATGACAGGTCGTAAAGTTTCATCAACTTGTTTTTGTAATAATATACCCGCAATACCGGACTTACATGCATCTGTATGTATTTCTGTTTGTAGGGCTGGGTCATATAACGCTAACACCGGTTTGGAGCAAAGACACTGTTTTAATTCACTGAAACTAGTCGCTTGTTGGCTTCCCCAAATCAATGAAACATTGTTTTTAGTAAGGTCTGTTAGTGGTCGAGTTATTTGTGCGAATTTGTAAATGAATTTACGAAAATAACTGCAAAGACCTATAAGCTGTCGTACCTCATGTAATTTTTAGGTGAGGGAAACTGCGAAACTGCGATCAATTTTGATTCTGCAAGTTGTATGCCATCTTGAGAAATTTCGTGTCCTAAATACGTCACTTTATTTTGCAAAATTGAACGCTTTTTCATATTTAATTTCAGATTTTCCAATTGAAATTTTTGCAGCACTGTTTCTAAAATGCTAAGTCCAGAAATAACATCTACGGAGGGTAGTAAAAGATCATCTAAAAATGCAAGAATTTCATTTGGAGTCTCTTTGTTAGGTTGTGCATTCTGGATCGAGTTAACGATTTTATTAATGAGGCGCATGAATACAGATGGTGAGTTGGCTAAACCAAAATGTACTCTAGTGTACTCAAACTGTCCTAGCTGGCAGATAAACGCACTTTTATGGGCGTCTTTAGGTAATAATGGTAATTGGTGATAACCCTGAGCCATGTCAAGACAAGTGAAATATTTTTTACAGGCCAATTTAGAAATGTGGTCCTCAATATTTGCTAGAGGATATCTATCTTTTATGGTAGCAGCGTTAAGTGCACGATAATCTACACATAACCTACTATAGCTGAATTACTAGATGCTGGTATTATCAAAGAATCCGTCTTTGATAATACCAGCATCTAGTAATTCAGCTACTTTGGAATTGACTATAGTAGCTGAATTACTAGATGCTGGTATTATCAAAGAATCCGTCTTTGATAATACCAGCATCTAGTAATTCAGCTACTTTGGAATTGACTATTTCTTGTTCACAGTGCGATAACCTATAGGGCTGGCGATAGATAGGCTCATCAGTGGTAAGTTTGATCTTCATTTGAACTAAATTTGTACAACCAAGATCTTTTGTACTACTTGCAAAACTGTATTTGTATTGCAATAATAAATTACTTAAACTATTACGCTCGTTTTCATTTAATTTACCTATTTTAATCTCGGCTAGTGGAACGCCACCTATGCTAGGGGTAGTGCTTAGGCTCATGGCAAAAAGAGCAGCAGGCGTATTAGGACTAATATGAGTGTCAGATAACATAGACTTATCACGGGTTTGGGTTTGGCTTGCAAAATTAGGCAAATTAGTTAATAATGGCTTGGCTTGGCAACTGACCTGGCTCGTTACTGCTGGCTCCTCGCAACTTTCTGCTCGCGTTAGCACCTGGCCCGCCTCCCACATGACGTCCTTGTAACTGGTATTAATGACCTTGATATGGCCGCCTCGAAGTAATGTAGCTGGCAAGGAATAGGAAACTCCTTGAAGTTCATGGTGGCGCGGAGTAGTGCAAACGTTATTGTCCTGCCGGTTGCCAAGTACGTGGACTCTGATGACCGAAACACCAGGTGGTAAGGTTTCTTGGCATGAGGTGACGACTTTAAATTTCTGAGGAACCTCGGCGACGTCAATTTCTTCAATAAAATCAGGATCTCGTCTCAGTATAACTGCTCCATTGCTCACAATGAGTGACATGTATTTATCATTTATAACAGGCTGACCAATAAGCAAATAGATGCCTTCCATATCTATATCTGTCAAGTGTGCCTTACATTTGACTTGAATGTTATCAACTTCTAGGTCAAGTATAACTTCTCCTCGACTTGTAATCCACCGGAAAATCCTTTCAAAATTGTGCTTGTAGGTATTACTCCAAGTGACAAAAGTTGGTCAATTTGACTGTTCATTACATTTACTTGACTCCCCGTATCAATGAAAATTCCATTGACCTTGGCCACTTTTCTGTAGATATCATTATAATTTTGCAATAACTTGATGCTTTTGATGCTGCCACTCGCTTCCACAGATGTTGTAACTTTTTGATTTGTGCTGGAACTTTGGCATCGGGTAGCAATGTGTCCTTGTGCACCACATTTAAAGCAAACACGTTGGTCGGGCATCGTACAATTACGTAGCATGTGTCCAGTTTTTTTACAGCGAGGACAAGGGTCTGTTTCTGGGTTGATTTTTTTTTCTGGTACCTGTGGCTATCTTGAATCCTAGAAAGGTGCCCGAACATCTAGTGTTGAACCTCGGTAATCATCGAGAGCACAAAGGAAGGCCTCGTAAAGTTCGTCCGGTCGCTCACATTGGAATGCACGTGCGTTTGGCTGAAGCAAAGTAGGTAGACCTCTGATAATGCACGACACACTGGCGCTGTCGCTCAACTTGCAGCGGAAACACATGGAGACTTTGTCCTGGTAATATTTCGTCATAGTTTCGTTGGGTAACTTTCTTCTCTGCAACATCTCGTCCAGTAATGCGCTTTAATCACGGTGCTTTGGAAAAGCACGTAGCAACAGTTGTTTCCACTCGTCCCAGGAATAATAGTATTCTTCGAGTCGATTATACCACTTGCGAGCTTGACCGCGTAATTTATCTTGCAGGTGAAACGCTTTTATTTTGTCATTCCCATCATGTATGTCCCCTAGCTGATCAATTTTCTTCAGCCACGCTATGACCGTGCAACCGTCTTCATCAGGATCAAACTCCGGGATAAGTGATGCGGCCCGATGATTTTTAGTACGGCCGAACGATGTCGATCCATGGTCGAGGTCACGTATCGCCCTGTCGACTTCATTTTCCAGCAAATTTTTGAGTAGTTTTCTAACAGGAGGTGAAGAATCGCTATCTCCATCATCATCGCTTTGTTCTGGATTTGAAGAACTCCATCCGGGTGGCCGCACTCCTTGTCCGAATCCTTGAGGATGATTACGTTTCATCCCACTTCTGATTGAAACGGTGGTGAAGATAAACGCAGTGGGCGATCAGATTTCTTTTAATCGTAAAAATATACTTTGACAATGTTTTGCCTAATCTCGTGTGCAGTACCGAAAGAGAGCTCAAAATGAGCTCCCGGAGTAAATCAAATTCCCCACCCACTTCAAGGGTAGAATCGACGATAAGCTGGCAGTGACGTCACTACCAATCACCGCGCTTGTGCTTTGGCGGTCAATTTGAATCAGCTGGCTGGATTGGCTGGCATGGCTGGCGTGACGGACGTGGCTGGCTGGCTGGGTTGCCACATCGAAAGGGCTGGCATCTGGCAAGGCGTTACACACAGCTGATTATCTCAGCAACTACGAAACTTCATCATCATCATCATATCAGCCGTAGGACGTCCACTGCTGGACAAAGGCCTCCCTCATTCATCTCCAGGAACTGCGGTTGGAAGCGGCCTGCATCCAACGCCGACCTGCGGTTCTTACCAAGTCGTCTTCCCATATTGTAGGTGAACGTCCTACGCTGCGCTTGCTGGTCCGCGGCCTCCATTCGCGAACTTTCCGGCCCCATCGGCCATCTGTTCTGCGCGCTATATGGCCTGCCCATTGCCACTTCAACGTGCTAATCCGTCGGACTACGAAACTTATCAGCTTGAAATAGTTTGAAATAAATTAAATAAAAAATACATTCCAATTCCATATTTGTTTATTTTGTAGTTTTGGAGTTATGATTAAACATGACGAAAAACAAACCGTTTAATGAAGTGCGAATTGAAAAATTTGAAATTTGATCTAGGAAGAATTATTTGCTAATGTGTGTCATATGTTTTTGATAAGCACACACTGGACGCTGGCAAATAATAAAAATACAGAGAGGTGCAAGCAGCCAACATCACGCGGTGTTCCCAGGCGGTCACCCATCCAAGTACTGACCGCGCCCGACGTTGCTTATTGGACGAGAACCGGTGTTTTCAACGTGGTATGGACGTTGGCGAATGCTATATCAAAATTACTAAAGGATTTGAGGATTGTGTTTGTGACGTCATAAAATATGCAAAAATACGGGCCTAACGAGTGGATTGGAATATTGGATGTAAACACAAAAGTTGCAAAAAGCCAACATCACGCGGTGTTCCCAGGCGGTCACCCATCCAAGTACTGACCGCGCCCGACGTTGCTTAACTTCGGTGATCGGACGAGAACCGGTGTTTTCAACGTGGTATGGACGTTGACGAAAGTCAAATCAAAATTACTAATTGATTTGAGGATTGTGATTAGGACGTCATAAAATATGTAAAAAAAGGGCCTAACGAGTGGATGGGGATGAGGGTTAGGGAACGCTATACCGAATTTATAATACAGGTATTATGAATATGACGTCACATTTTACAGCAATAAAACGTGGCATGAAGGCCAAAGTAAAACAGGAGCTTCGGACGGAAATTGCCACGGCTCTATATACATTTCTAAAGAAAAATTACGAAAAAGGCCTAATGTGTATTTATTTGTTCGCTGATGGCAGTGGCCAGAATCGGAGTTCGATTGTGGCTTCAGCATTGATGTATGTTATAAACAACCTCACAAATATTGAAAAAAATAACGTTACGTCTTTTTGTGCCTAAACATGGTCCAAACGAAGGCAATTCAATTAGTTTTTTTTAACTAGCCTATGCTGTTCCATTTCTCCCAATGCTAGACAGAGGCCTCCCCCTCATATCTCTATTTATCTGGATCCTGTGCTAAATCCTATCAGTCCCTGTAAAAATCAAAACATCGCGC